>OZ026614.1:93257705-93660205 GCA_964020975.1 Hermodice carunculata | reverse complement strand
AAATCAAATGCATTTTTGTACAGCATTGCGCAATGTTCAAAATGGCGTTCACCCCGTGCGGGTTGGTTCAAGGTCTATCGTGACGCATTGGATTTGTAACTAACGACGGTAAGTGCTTCAGACACAACTAAGAAGGCAGATAAAAGTTAGAATAGTAAGTCATGTTTTAAAAATTAATTTAACGACTGTTTGCCCTGGTAAATCAGAGAACGGACGCCCTTTCTAGCGAACCTAGCGAAATATTACGATAACGATCACCGAACAAGCGTGGCTGTGGCTTCTGCTGTTTCACCGAATAACCATGGCTATGCCCTACTGAACTTTGTGTTGCTATGCTGTTTCTACGGCCCAAGCTAGCCCTCCAGACAAGTTGAAATAAAATGCTCCGTTTCAGTTGATTTTAGTGCAAAAATAACGGCACATGACGGCCGCTTTCTCGATAAAATCTTTCAACCAGGGCTATGGCTATGCAGTTTCACTGAACACCGTGGCTATGCAGCTATGCTTTTTTCCCGGCTCAAGTTTACCCTCCACTGCAGAAAAAACTGAAATAAACCACTGTGTTTGAGCCGACTTTACTACAAAATAACGGCACACGACGGCCACTTTATCGATAAAATGTTTCAGCCAGGGTCGATTAATTTTGATTAGGGAAGGGCTGCTTGAAAGTTTCAAATGCCCCCACCAGCAGGGGTATATAGATTTGTCCTTGTCCGTCTATTCGTCCGTCCTACATTAAATTGTCACATTTGTGTCCCGCATATCTCCAAAAGTCATTTCAGTAACAACCATGAAACTTTATGGAAACACCTATCAACATATGAAGGCGTGTACCTGGGGTTTTGATTGTCTCTTGGGTTAATTATACAGTCTTAAATAATGATTAACTAACATGGGGAAATGTTGTTTCGACGTTGGACTTTTAATAATAATAATAATAATAATAATAATAATAATAATAATAATAATAATAATAATAATAATAATAATAGTAATAATAATAGTAATAATAATAATAATAATAATCATCATCATCATCATAATAATAATAGGTGTATTTATCTTGCGTATGACTTCTAGAAATAAATTTTTGATATAGGTGCTTACGGTTCTGAGGTGAAATTTCATTGTGACTTTTCCAAATAGTTACAAGTTCTTTTGTTATTTTGTCCTTTTTTTTCTTCTTTCAGGGCTATATATATATATATATGTGTAACTGTCATTCTAAACACATCGTTTTTTGAGGGCCCATAGATTAAGAGCTTGGTTAGGGATACGGATGCTCGGGAAGCGTCACTATAAACTGATAGAACTGTCGCTCCACAGAGTATCACCGAGCACCCAAGACACTGAGATACCAGCCATATTTGTCGAGTGGATGCATCTACTGGTGATAGAAACCGGCACTTAATTTGCAGGGCCAGTTTAGCTGTCTCAAGCCGATGGCTTAGCAGGCGATCCGATTGGGAACTTCAGTGACTTTAAAAATTTCCAAGGAGATCATGTCTTAACCCTTCCACCGCCATGGTATTGCGTAAAAAGTGTCCATGACAGTCACATTGACAGCCTCAGCGTCCTTATAACCTGTGATCGACACAAGTTGGCAGGGCACACAAGCTGACGAAACAGGCTGTCTGGACAACGCGACAGGGGCTTCAGCACAGAGTAAGGCCCGGCTATTAATTATTAATTAATGTGTTAAAATGCTACACAAATTGTGACAATATCTGATTTCATATATTTGCTACTTTCTTGGTATTAAAACAGGTTATCGAGTGATTTAAATATCACTGACGTAATACTTAAAGTTGAGTAAAAACAGCAAAAATCCAAGATCGCGTGACTTTAAGTGACCTTGAATTACTTTGATCAACAGAAATGCACAGTGCTGTTTTATTAAAAGGTTGGCAACACGCTCTTTTGTGTTTGATGGAGCTGGTTACTGGGTAATTCTCTAACTAGCGGCCATTTCTGGTGAAAAAGAAATGCAAAATAACTTTTTTAAAAACTGAAATATATCTTAAGTCTTCAAACACAAATAAGTGTATATTTGGAAACATGACGCATATCACAACACTAAGCATATAAAAAGTTTTACAGAACTCTAATGGACAAACGTCAGAGTTTCTTTTCTCTGACTAATTTCCAACAATTCAATATTGCAAAACTATTGACTAAATGCTTGATGTTTATGCCCAACTGGCCCATGCCGGCCATATTAACGCATATCGTTTCAGCAAGTATGACGATTTATTTGCTTATGTCAGATATGTATGCTTTTTCTTCAGCAGATATACCTGCACCCACACCACGGGCCCTGTGATTACACCTGTCGCACAAATGCATATTTTCCTGAATGTCTTCTTCACTGCGATTACACCTCTGAATGTCTTCTTCACAGACAGAGCAATACCAACTAGCATTACTGGTTTGCCTGCCACAGGAACGTGTAGCACCAGGGAGGTGTGTATCTCCCTGGTGCCACATTTAGGTGGGTTTTTTTCCGGCAATGATTTTTGATCAGACACTGGAGGTCGCTTTCTAGCTTTTAGTGATTTTGTGAAACCTTTTGCGCACTACAAGGCTCATTTGTTTCTTTTATGACGTTTGAATCTTGAGAACTGACACCACCACTGCTCCTTGACCTCTCTTTATCCTCAGATAAAACCTGGACATCACTGGTCTCCAGTATTGCATTGTCATCAGGTGAAACTTTCGCATCTTTACTCACTGGCATCTCGTTGTTGTCAGGTAACACTTGAGCATAACTATTCAAGGGCATCCCATTGCTGTCCGGCGAGACTAGAACATCACTGATCACTGGCATGCTATTGTTTGCATGTTCAGAATGTGAGAGTATTCTGTTACGATGTGTGTGCACAGTATAAGCTCTGCAACATGAACATACCGTTGGCCATGAGCATGTCCGTTCATACTGTAGTTGTCTGGATCTATTTTCATTTCTCGTCCATCGTTTCCTGGTTATCGTCAATCCCGACTCTTCAGCAAATCTGGATAATCTATACTTCTTTATTATCTTTCGAGAAATACACTTGGACAAGACCTGCCTGTCATTTTCATTTCCCTCTTTGGCAGTTGCATTCATTTCACACAAAAGACACTAGTGAAAGAGTACCGTCCCTCTGACATTTTCAGATGCTCTAGCCCCTGTAGAAGTTCATTGTCTAGCGTGCAAGGAGTATCGTGATGCTTTGCTCTAGCTCTCATAGCTTGCTTCCTCTATTTTTCAGCACTTGTTTATTTCTCTTGCATGTTTAATCGTAGCCATTTGTTTTCCTCATATACTTACTTACCTTCTCTCTTTTTTTACTTGTTTTCTTCCTCTCTTTTCCTTTGTGTATCATTTGGTGTTTCCTGTGTATCTTCACCTGATGGTGGCGGCGTGACATTATTGTCAGTGTTGTTTTTTTTTATACATGTATGCTCGTGAATACAGTCTCCAATCAAACCTCTTTTTTGTTTTGTTTTGTTTCTTGTTTTTTGTTTGATTGTTTTATCTTGGTGTTTGTTTACTTGCTTGCTTGTTTGTTTGTTTGTTTTGCTCAGTGTCGAGGTACTTCTGTATCTCGCCCTTGATCTGATTTTTTCTTTTTGTCGATCCGGATCATTATTGACTTAACTCTGTGCCGACGCATTTTCTCTGCAGGATTAAATTCCATGCTAGATAATCACTGCAAATAGAAAATACATGAATAGCCTATACAATGAACTTTCAAATGGAAGAATATAATCCCTATTTTGTTTCTAAACAAATAAAATGATAGAATATTGTTTATTTTAAAATAAGAATAGATTCCTCATGATATTGTATATTTAGGCTCTCTGCCCCGCATGACTGACCTTTACCTTGAAGGATGCACACGAGTTTCACTTTTGCTTTGATCCTCTAATTATTTATTGTAACATTGTTTTGAGTCATTTTAGTTTTCTATGGTTTCTAGAGGTAATCGTTATGACACAGAATTAAGGTACTCGCCTGTTCGTGACGAAATTGTTGGCGATATTTGAAAAACAAAGGTGTTCCTGCCTTCAAAACTTGTGACTTTCAGAATGACCCCTTTCTGCCATTTTATTGTGGTGTCTCAAGAAAACATTCCTAGTACAAACAGTTACGATAGACGGCACTGCTTTACTGTGGTAACGGTTATCGCGTTTTCCAAAGAACAACACTTTAATTGATATTAAAAGTGAAAAATATTTCAGTTAGAGTGCTATCAAATACTTAAAATGTAACACAAATCCCATTTTTACAGCAAGTCCCCTCAAACTAACAAAGCACAATAATTAAAGAATATGCTAAAAAATAAGCTTTCGGACAAGCTGATATTACTGATCCAGCTCACATTATGACACAAGTTTCCTGTCATGAGTACAAAAATCTGCATTGCAAAATCTCAAAAAGATATATTGAGAAAACTGGATAAAAATTACTTTTAAACTGGGGTATGTTTTACATGCTGAGACTGCTTAGAAGTCCCGGACAGGAATAGCCCATAGTTAGAGAATTACCCTACTAATCTTCCGAATATATTTTTATTCCTAAAGAATATGCTGTTAAATAAATAAACATCAATGGAGGGTTCATATGGTTCTTCGTGGGTGACAATAGGGATGTTGACCCACTGAAGTAACAATTAACACGCTAAAATGGTATAAATTGTTGCCAGAAAGTCTCATTTTATATATCTGGCGCCGCTTTGTTTGGTGTTGCAAATCGGCTTTGAGTGATTGATGATATGAAACATTCATGTGATAGTGAAATTTGCTCAAAAACAGCGAATCACGCGGCCATAAGGGACCTAAATCTATTTTAGCAGCAACCATGCAATAATATAAATTTAAACCTTTCATAGTAAAATATATTTATATAAGAATAGTTCATGGTTATGGGATAGCTTTCCATATGCAGAGCCACATAATTTTCTGTTAAAATTGGTCGCTTACTGCGGCAATGGGGGCTTGGACATTGTGGGAATGTGGCAGTGAAAATGTTAACAAAATCCATAACTTGCTGGCGAGGCAAAGATTTTTTGGCACTGATACATTATTATTATTATTATTATTATTATTATTATTATTATTATTATTATTATTATTATTATTATTATTATTATGCCAAATTACAACTGATTTAGGCCTATATGACTAACATCCCAGACGTTTCTTTTAACCTGGAGTGCGGACGTTATCATTTTGCCGCGTCGAATGATAAACTTGATTCCTTATTGATAATAGCATCTCCAGTATCAGAAAAAGACCTCATTTGATAGGCTCTGTTTTTCGTCTGACCTGTAGTCTGAACTGATGACAGAAATCGAGCTTGGCAGTCAATGCCATGAACCTGGCTCAGTCACAGGCCAAACTGACCTGTGCCCGTCACTGATCCCTGCACTTCTTGTAGGCTAGCAAAAGTAAACATATAGCGGATGTCATTTTCAAATTCCCATGGAAGTATTTGATGGATGAAACTGGTCAACTATTGGCAAGCCTAATCAGACGTACGATTCGGATCTGGTATCGGCCACATGCCCAGTCCATTATACCGACACGCCATGAATGATTAATGCGGTAAGATGTCGCCAATATCAAAGATGTGTTTCCGTAATCAAAGGATGCGGCATATGGACTCAAATTAATTTTACCATACCGTATCCACAATACTTCATTGATGGGCGCTCACAGCATTTTAGGGACAAGTATTAATTACCAAGCCCGCGACGCTCGATTGTTTCATACAGAGGCGCTCGTAACGTTCAGTCGGTCAAGCAAACGTGACAATATACGCCGGGAGGTGCGGGAGGGGGAGGGTAAAGTGGACGAACCTGGAACATCTGTACGTGCAATGGCCCACACAGGGCCTTACCTGGGATACAGTACTGCATTCATCTGTGCAGTCAATCATTCGTCCTAATATGAGATGGGTGAGGCTGGGCCTAAAACCACTACGTCGTCAGACGGAGCCCGCTAGGAGCTGCGTCTGACGACGCAGTGGTTTTACGCCCATCCTCACCCACATCTTATTAGCACGAATGATTTAATGGATACACGGTAGTTTATTGCAGATAAGACAGACCCTATGTGGGTCACTGCACGTGCAGATGTTCTAGGCTCACCCTCAATATATGTATATATATATATATATATATATATATATATATATATATATATATATATATATATATATATATATATATATATATGTATATATATATATATATATATATATATATATATATATATATATATATATATATATATATATATAATTCACAACGCTGGCGGAACATCAGATGTTTTCGGAATCACTTTGGCCAGTGGTAAAGAGTTTGACTTCGGCCTATTGATAACCACATCACCACACGGAACATCTGCGATTACTATTTTCTCGACCAAAATGTCGTCCTTTGGGCATTTGTTTTAGGAATCACTTTGGCCAGTAGTAAAGTGCTTGACGTCGGTCTCAAATATAATTGATAATCACACAGAACACCAGCCGTTACGTTTATCTGATCGACATACAGGTCCTCTTTTGGGTTTTTGCAAAATTCTGCTAAATTCTCTGGTGATGTTCATATCTGAGTTCTGCATGGCACAGGAAGTGAGTGCTCTCTACATATGGAAAGCTTGGCGAAACTCAATACTGACGCCCATATAAGCAGCGGTGCCGCTTTGGCCTGTATCATTAAACGAGGAAGTACCCGTATTTACGGGAAAGATCCTAGTATGAAACATGGCCAAATATGTCCCTCTTCCCAAACCAGCATCGTGAATAAAATTAACAGTTCAAAAAGTCAAATGGTATAAGAAAGAATCATCATATATATGTTTGGAATAAGTATTCTTATTTCAACAAATGCCAGTAACATCGTTGGTTTCCATCCCTGTATGCCTGGCGGCTGATTGTCACCGTTGCCCAATGATAGGGTCAGAGATTTTGGCAGGAACGTAATATGCAAGTTCCCTATTAGCCCTAACCTGTTTAGAAAAAGACTGTTAAAACGTATATCTGGAGGCAATTGTTGTTAAAGTTATGAACTCTCTTTAGGATTTTCCCTGCACATCCAATGTACATGTGTGTCCTTTCATCGTTAAATTGTTTGGCACATTACTGAAACAAATAAATAATACCATCAGGATGGGTTAGGGGGTTTTTGGTGGATTTTGTTTTATTTGTTTGTTTGTTTGTTTATTTTATTTCAGTTTACTTTACTTTACTTTACACTTATTTTATTCATTTTTTTTTATTTATTTTTTTTATTTTTTTATTTTTTTATTGCATTTCATGTCATTTGGGGGAGGGTGTTTTTCTTGGCATCCTGACAAACTCCATGCTGCCTGTGCGAGATATATTGGGTATTGAATGAGAGCAATCGTGTTATATTGCATTATCGTAACAGGTTTATATGACACATTATACTCAGCGACCTCTAAAATATGTTCATACTAGCACACATATCAAAAAAGGTTGTACAGAATGCAAATATTATGACTCTTTTCATGTATGGAATGAGGACAATTTCACCAACAATCGATTCTTTACATGAATTCCATCCACTATAGTGTGCTATAGGCCTATTTATTTTATAATATAGGGACATTCACTTTTTCCTAAATAAATGACATGAGAGCACAGAATCAACATTTGGCACATATTAATAACGTAACAAAATACCAACAAGTCGTTGAGATGTCCATATACATCATACAGACTGCTCTGATCTAGCTGCTGGCAAAGCCGTAGGCCAATCATAGCGCATATATCATCCTCCGTTCTTTAGGCATATCGACGTAGAGCCATTCTGGTGGATGTAAAAAATCGTCTGCTTGCTCATTGCGCTGTTCTGGCGACAGCTAGCTTGGCTTTTCGTATGCGTTGATAAGCAGCGTCCCCTTGTGAAAAATATGTGATATGACCATCATGTTTTATTGATCATGTTCCATTGCAAAATAGTACACGCTTGACGGACGTTGTTCAGCCAATCACAGATTAAGCTTTGCCTGATAAAAATATTTCGTGTGTGTGTGTGTGTGTGTGTGTGTGTGTGTGTGTGTGTGTTTATGTGTGCACGTTCTTCCTAATTCCGATAGGCGGAGGACAGTGGGCGACATGTACCCATTGTTATGGTGGGATGAAGCAAATAAAAAGTGAAGGTGGCAATCTTAAAGTTTGGATAAATTTATAAAACCTAAAAGAGATATTGATCAAATTCTTTTATTATTTCACAGAACGTATATGCAGCTCATTAGCTATCCCCGACAAAATAATAGCAGTAAAACACTTTAAACCTAATATTTCCGATAAGCTTCTTTTCAGATGCTGTAAAGGTTAACCATCTCTTAAAATGCCGTTGAAAATACATTCCTATTAAAGTTGTACACTTTTCCTTTTAGGTCTAGGTATTTTGAAACTCCTGCTGTATGAAATGTGTTGTGTTTTTTTTTTTTGTTTTTTTTTTGGAGATTTTCACGAATTGAGGAGACAGCTCTGCAAAACTTTGCAACTAAAGATAAGAAAAAAAATCAGCTATTTATTGATATATATCCTCAAATATTACAAATCAGAAAAAAGTGGTAGTCTGAGGATCGTCGTTGAGCAGCCTTTCAATGTGTGACGAAAATTTGTGTACGAGTGTGATTTAGTAAAGTTTTAATGAATTAGGCGATCCAGAATAAATAAATATGATCAAATCAAATCGTGACTCATGAGAAATAGAAGCACGTTGGAAATAGGATAGTGGATATGCATATCCAAGACAGCATCCATACGACTAATAATAATGGTTTTTGCAGATACTTGCACATTGATAAAATGCTTGTACAGCCAAATATCATTCCCAACTTTAATTTATCCGACTTCATTTGGTTTGTTTGTTTAGACGTAAAAAAAACAGTACTATGTCACCTTAACTTGAAGGAGCGAAAGCTGCAGAAATTGTCCTGTTTCTTTTTATGCCAAACCTTTCCATTGTTTTAAACTTGAAGCCTCTTTCACTTTCACTGTCACTTTGGTTTGTTTCAGACATGGTTTGTCACACAAAAGAACAATTACTGAAAGTCCTCTTATGAAAAGCCTATAATGGAGATAAAAAAAACATGTTATCAATAGGCTATTTTTCCCAGATTGACAAAGCCTGTCTGTGTCTTGAAAGCGCTTTGTTGTTTTAACTGGGTTAAGCTCGAACATAAACCTAATCAGTCATAAAAGAAACTATTGCAAAATCATTATCTTTCAACAGAAATTTTGTTTTTGCCGACGCAGCCAAACTTTTTCATGTCTTTTATTCTTTTCCTTACCTTTCAACACTACTGCACATGAATGTAGATACTTCAAGAGCGTAACAATACGTCAGTATACAAGGCTGACAATTGTTACAAGAGAATGCAGGAAAATACACCACCACCGCTTCTCGGGAAATCATATATTTCGGTGCGAACGTGCAATCAGAATAGGCGGACGACACTTCAAATTGCGGGGAATGGATAGTGTTATTTGAATACATTCAAAGCCCGTATTGGTAAAAAAAAAAAAAAAAACTTCTTACAGCTGATTGATTCAGAAGCAGAAAATGCGTGGCAGCTGCACATAACCACTTGCGACGAATGCAAACGAAAGGAAGTGTGAAACAGTGTCAAACGCTGCGGCTACCGGGCTTCATTAGCAAGTAATTTGCACATATAGTCCAGAGGCCCAAGTTGAAAAATCAGCCTTAATCACTCTCCTTGGCTGTACGACGGCTGGGCCTGCTTCAGTTCCCTAAAGAAACATCACAATTAAGTTCAGACGTTTGTTTTTCAGCAGAACGACACCAAAAAATTGAATGACCCACAGGACATAATCATGTCAGATCCTCTTGATGAGAACATAATGAGTCCTACAATGACACTCACACAGAAACAAACCTTGGAGTCTAACGATTACTCTCGCAAAGAAACAAACATGCCATGTTTTGATTAATGTAGAGTTTATAAGCTAAATGAGTGTGAACCACTCCTGTATTCACTGAGGAGGCAGTGTGAAGGGGATTCCTCTGACACCTTGGTTTTCCTTATCTGACTCCAAACGCAGATCGAAGTTTCCTTTTGCCATTGTGTGATCACGCCTTAGGCCATGCTATTTGCACATTCAGTAGACAAGAATAATGCAGCCATAACTGGATACTTCAAAATATCGGGATAAGTATGAACGTTGTCGATTCTGAAATATGTTTGAAGTTTAAAATGAAGTCGCCTGGAACTACTCGCGCGCTCCCAAATCTAAAAAGCGATATGGGTTTTGACTGTGGATAATAACATACAACACTGGTTAGTTTTCATTGCAAGTGCAACTAAAACATAGCCTGTGCATGAAATTATCTAGTAGGCAAGGGAAACAATGTGTTTTCCATCTGGAAATCTCAACGTGAGATCATCGACATGCAAGTATGAATCCGGTGCAACTTCTTTTAAAATGAAAATTAAAATGTATCATTCTAGTGCCTTGCTTTTCTCGGGAGGAAAAAGAAGACGTATTACCTACAACAATGCAATAGAATACTTTAACAAATACAACAGCTTTTATTCGATTACGAGATTCGATGAAATCGTGTACTTCGATACCCTAGCATAATAACCAATAAAAGGGAGAAAAGTCCCACAGCTCTCGGAAGCGACCCAGCTGTCGAATCTGTGGCAAGTCGTTTTTAACATTTAGTCCTATTTGGCGATATCACTTAATCATTTAGCGATATCGATAAGTTGGCCCATTCACTGGCATCCCTAAATCATTTAAAGATATGCCTCAATGATTTAGAGATATCCCTTGGTAATTTAGCGATATCGCTGAATGATTCAGAGATATCGCCAAATAAAATGTATTTAGCGATATCGCCAAATGATTTAGGGATATGGCTAAGTAAGTGAATCGGTGTATGCTGGGTAATAGCACAATGCCTCCGAAGGAGCGATCATATCTACATGTAGGCCTGACTGGTAAATTTGACGACGAAATTAATAGTTAGCATACACTGTCTTCGAAGCATACAAATGACCTATTGACAATGCCAGGCAAGACAAACAATTTTCGACAAAACACTTTGTTCGGATGAAGCCATCGTACTTCCCTCCAAGTAGGTAGTCATATTGGACAAAAAAAATATGACAGAAAGCAAAAATACATTTAGCGATGTCGCTAAATATGTTATTTAGTAATATCACCCAATGATTTAGCGACATAAAAAAATCATTTTAGCTATATCGCTAAATGATCTGGTAGTGTTGCTAAATCATTTTCCGATATCACTAAATCAATTAGCAATATTGCCAAATCATTTAGCGATATCGCAAATGATTTAGAGATATCGCTAAATAGTTACTAATATCACAATTTAGTATTTAACTATATCGCTAAATGATTCAGTGATAATGCCAAATGGAACAATATATCAAAACGGCTTGCCATAGAATGCGCACGTTTTGAGTGCTGAGGTCAAGGACCCCGTATCGCATAACAACTGACGTGATCCGTCATAATTGTGGTGACGTGGAACTGTCCTTGAAACGATGTGACCATTTATTGGTTGGCGCTTTATAATGACATCTTGAAGATTGTAATACCAGAGTGTTCGCGTCGAAATCAAGATCTACTGGAAATCACAGAACGGTAAAGAGACGTATATAGTGGAATAGAATGCACAAGTCAAAACGCATGTCAGTTTATAAACAGAAGCTTTCTGCTTTTTTTTTTCTCCAGCTTTACTTTTTTTTAACTTGATACCCCCATTTGACCCGGTATGATGTGCATGCTGATACACTGCAGCCTCACTTTAAGATTTTTTTATTGCAAATAGCCACATACAAGTACCGTGTTCATCAACTTCAAATTGAATTGGATCTGTGATATAAATGCAGTGATGAGGTAACCTTTAGGGTTTCTTTCAGGGTTTTAAGCTGCAAGAAGTGAAATTATAAGGACGCAGTGAACAAATGTTATGTTTCAGCAGTGTAGCTGTCTCTCCATCTTAAGTTTCCGTGAGTGGCTGTCAGACCTTATATCAGCTGGACTTATCACCAGGCATGCTGCACGACCTCCAGTCAAATATACCATTTCTGCTGTAATGCACGAGGAAATCCGCGTCTGTGCCGTTATTTACACGGACGTCTCAGCCAAATTCTTATTGAACTCATGCAGACATACTCCTATGCGAAATAGTTAACATGAGTAGGGCAGTTTTTGGCATGAGGTGACCTGTGAGACTAATATGTTTATTTTGGCAATACCTGGTACAAAGGCACGTGCTAGAATTATATATAAAGGTAACACTTTTGTTCCATCAAAATGTATATGAATAAGATCCAGCTGGATTGTGTTTTCAAGCAATGCATGTTTTGCGGAGTTTGAGTTAGTAAGTTTATGATTAAACCCTGTTCACCCTTGCAGTAATAATTATGTGAGTAGGTGTAAAAGTTAACGTGCCCTGCTTCTTTGATTCCTACCTGGCATTATTGGCCTTTCCTTCCATGTTCTAAATTGATTCCAAATGTATACATGTTATTTCAAATTCAGAGTTAAAAAGCTAGGTAACTACAACATGATAAGTGTATATTGGGAGTTCTTTTTATATTAATGGATTAAAATACCAAAATTTGGAACACATCAAAACTGGACTCTTTGATTTTTTTCATTGCACGCAGTCGCCAGAATGGATTCTTTTTAAAAGTCCATACCCCGCTCCCTCCCAAGTACATGTACCAGAAACTCAACCTGTATACAGGTTAAACTAATAATGATTATCTTCAAAACTGTGATAGAGATGCCGATCTAACGTCTACATATTATGTCTTTGACAGGGATGCATTTTACTTTCTTATGCTATTGACCATTGTGCATTAAAGGATATTTAGCAAAAGTGGTAGCATTATAAACTACATTGACTAGTGACGTATAGAATTTTTATATCTTTACCTTTAAATTGTGTGTTATTGACCATTGTGCATCTAATAAATATAACTAAAATTATGCACATTTTAAATTATATTAATGGGAGCATTGCAAACTTGAAATCTTTACTAGTCGTTCATTGAAAACTTTACCAGATGGGATCATTTCAACCAGGGCTGATTTTTATGTATTTCAAATGTACGCTACGTCTGTAATACGTGTATCTGTCCAATCATAAACATTTTATCACAGACACACAGCTTGTTTGGTTTCAGTGTCAGTTTTAGTTGTATTTGCGTTCGTTCATGTTGACTCTACAGAAACAGCAATTTTTGTCTATTTAGGTTCAACTCATACGTAAAATAGTTTGGACTCAACTACTTTCTTCGTCGTGCCCAACCTCCGAGGAAAGCCAATGACTGGAGGCATATCTGCGGGTCTTTTGTATAAGTTTCATGAAAAGCTCGGGACAGCACAACGAGACAGACAAAGCAGGCGATATTCAAAATTACCGGTGCCAGACGACTTGTTTCATTGCCGACGTGCAGGATACAGTAACCGGTCACCAATTACTTAACTGGAAGCAAACGATAGCTGTGATTTATAAGCAACCAAATGTTTTGTTGCTTTTTTTATGAGACATAAAAGGATTTATTATCATTAAGTTTTGCCAGCTGGTTCGGAAATCAAATGTGCAAAGTACACAAGGTTTTCAAACGGCTTTGTGCAACCATGCCGCACTATCCCATAGTTCAGAAATCTCACTAATTTTTGTCATTGCACCATGAACAAAGAAACACCCTGTGTTATCCCTGAGATAGCTGCAAAATTGAAAGCAGGTGAATTTCATATTTGGCATCAAAGTGGATTGTCGATCGTTTTCTTTCACTAACAGGCTTTGCATTTGAATGTGCAAACAATTGACAATACCCTTATCGCATGATGGTTATGCTGTTTCCATGGGAAATTATCCTCTAATATTTCCACAATGTTTTTTTTTTTTTTAATGAACAGTTAGTTCTTTCCTCTCAACACAAACCAAGAATACAGTCCATCTGGAGCAATCAACGAATAGGTTGACTATATGAGCAATATAGTGTAAACTTGTCAGGGAAGTCCAGAGCGAAATCTGCATCCATTTGTCTACATATTTTGTTTGTTTATCCCTTGATTGCCAATTTCGACCAAGGTCGATGTGGTCTGAATTTCTATAATGACACTGGATCCACATTTTCACATTCTTTGTACACCAGCCTTCTATGCAAGTACCAGTATGCTTGAAGTTTCAGGGAAGAAGGATCCTTGTCAACCGCTTTCCTCGGCGCTATAGCCCTATTGAGGGTGCCAAAGGGCGCCGAGAAAAGCTGTTGACTCAGTCAAGTCTAAGCATTGAAAGAGTTAACGCAATTTTTTATGACAAAGTGGTGATGTTAATAAACGAAAATAGATTATATAAATTGGACACGTTGTGGTTTCAATGAATGATAGGACGATTTTAGCCCCCAAGCACGTGTAAGAAATATATTTAAATGGTGTCAATAGAACGCCAAGAGCTGTTAGTCTCAGTTCTGTAAAAACAATTTAAGCTGGTAAGAAATGTAACATTTACTTATTATTAATTCTAATTAATAAAAGACACAATCCTAAAATTAAATCAATTACAAAGTTTGTTATTGACAATGACAATTCCTGTCTCCCAGTCCCTGTCAAACCCCATTTTGGTGTGAAATCATGATTCTGGTACCGTATATTATTCGAAACATGAAGGTGTTTACTCTTTCGCCAGGTGTCAAGATTTCGAAAAGTTCGGGAATATACAAGCAGAAAGGTGCCAGGTCTAGGACACCAAAAGTTGCATCACGCGAAATGCATAATAATAAGACATCTAACGTGGCTTATCTATATCTTATCTTCACTACCACATCTGCTTTTGGTAAGTTATATATATCAAACTCTAGATTTGGGGTTTAGGATATATTGTGCATTTCATTCAAAAGATATTATATCTTATTTTACTTATTTTTAATATTTGATTATATTGTAAAAATAATATCTTCTTGCCATATATTTTCCTCGATTGAAAACATGTATAACTCAATCGACCTTGATAGAATACCGAGTCAACAGCTTTCCTTGGTGCACCAAGGAAAGCTGTTGACCAAGGGCATATAATTTGGAATAATCTTCCGTGCAAGTTTCATTCAAAATTTGGAAAAATAATTCCTAGGTGTTATAAATATACAATTAGCACACGACATTTAGATGTTAGCGGGGAAAAACGCCACTAAGGTGGAATGAGTTAACGAGAAAGGTTGGGACCAAGCAGGTAGCCAGTCAGGCAGCATGTGCCAGATCAAATACTCTCTTTGGCGCGGATTGGCAGCTGAGCGCCAACAGAAACGTTGATAAATTATTTTCCAGCAAAAGTGAGTTCTAAAGGCCGTCAATTCCTTTGCATATTTCATTTATTGAAAAGGATACCAATATTTTTTACAAGGGGCTTGCTTATCTTTGTACGAAATCTCTGCGGCCAAAAGGCGTGTTCAATGATGAAACACAATGGGTAAAAACTTCCGTTTGCACATGTACAAAATAGATCTATTTCATTGAAATGTTTTGAGTTACCTTATTGATTGTTTTGCTTCACTGAATATTATTTTCACAGGGTAAAACTTCCAATTACAACGATGGACTCGTAGTAGGTTATGTCTAAAACATCATAGATAAAGTCTGTCTTATATCCAATATGTAATTTCTTAGTCATCATCGATGAGGGGCATGATAAGCATATTTCGGATGACCCAGCCCTCACAGATGCACAAGCTACTAGATAATTGGCTTGCCTTGGGCAAGGAAAGCATTACTGCCTATGTTAATGTCATATAACACTGTGTCTACTCGGTCAGAAGTCCAGGTAATTGGCTTGATGACAACATGATATAATTATGTAGGCTCTGTACATCAGATAGGAAAGGAGTAAATGGGTAATATATACAGTGAATTCCGCTATTTCTCTTTATTCCATGTACACATACGAAAATATTTTATAGAAAAAGAAGAAAATCTTTGTAATTGTGGGGGACTGATTCACTTTATGTCCCAGATATTCCCCCCGAGGAACAGGTTGGTGGCCATTGTATCGATTGGATTCCACTGATTTTCTTTAATACACTGCTCACAATTTTAAATTACCAATGCGCCGATACACACTTAATAGAGCCCGGCATAATTGCGGAGAACACTCATCACTCGTACAATTATCATGCTTATGACAATTTGTTGTGCAAATGAATACAACTAGTCTGACTTTGCCTATATTTTTTCAAGTATGCCAAATTTGAAGAGTGGTAAAATGTTACAGGGAAGCTTTCCCAATGCGCCCAGAGCGCGCCAAAGAAAGCTGTTGACTAGGTCTTCTATCAGGGTGAAATGCGTCAAACTAGCTTGTACCTAATGTCTCAACACAGCGTGGCCTTAAACTATTATCCGACTCTAATTTTGATATTTGTCACATGCAATAGAAACAATGTCAACGTTGCCTTCTGCTTTAGAGAACACACACATAAAGTGTTCCTTCCGTGAACATGTTTTGATAAATAATTATCAGAAGCTACATATAAAAATGCATACTCAGCGTGACAATTTATCTTTTTTGATTTTGTAATACAATATCAACCACCGTGTATGGTAATTTGATATAAACGTTTATCATTTTGATGAAATGTAACCATAACTGTTGCTTCGACAGCTTGTCACATCTCACGATATTAAGGCTATAAGGTAAATTAATATTCATTTTGATCAGGCACATGCTCTTATACTAATATCTCTATCTTCAAATTTGAAAAAAAAAATCTGATACCATTGTAGAGTCAATATTTTATTGACTTATCCCAGCACATGGAATACTCTTTTTGGTTTAAAATCTTCATTTTAATGGTACGTCAAACGTCTTTCTCCTACGTAGCTCCACTTCATTCAATCACGCGATAACTAATTCGATTTTGCCAAACATAGTTGCGAAATGAGAAAAGGATGTGTATTGAATTCCGTGGCAATGTAAGATCTGTCATCAGTGTACATTCAGAGCAATTAAAAAGATATATAAGAATATTCAGGCAGCAGCTTTTCCACCTCAACTCAATTTTCAACTAAGGTTATGTGGTGAGTCTTCGTCCGTCTGCCAGCGTCCTTTCATCGCTCACAATATACATTTTATGCTCTCTCCAAAACCGTTGGCCAGACCATCCTCAAGCTTGGTGAGGACTTGTCTTCGGTTGGTCTCTACCAAGTTTGCTCAAATGGTCCCGCTTCAGTGATTTGGCGATTTTTATGATTTTGTTTTCATCATTTTGCAAATTTTGTTCCCTCAAAATCGCTTGAATGATTGCTTTGATAGGAACATCAGCGTACTTTCAGAGCAATTACAAAAAGCTAACAATATTCAGGCAGCAGTTTTTTTCCCCCAGTTGACTGTTCAACTAAGGTTAGGTGGTCACTCAAAATTTACGTTTTAGACTTCTCCAAAACCGTTGGCCAGATCATACTTAAGCTTAGTGGGAACCTGTCTCCCGTGGGTTTCTACCAAGTGTGCTCAAATGGTCATGCTTCAGGTCAAATGTACAAACTCCAATTCTTTTTCCATTCTTGGCCAAATAGTGAAAAGTCGTCTGCAAAACCACTTGTGCGATTGCTTTGAAATTGCATGGAAACATTTTTGGGTAGCCGCAGATCAGAGTGACACTCATAATGGGTTGGATGTCAAGGTCAGCAGAGGACGGGCTGTTCACACAGTCCTATTGCCCTTTTAACTCTATCTGATCATTTTGACAGAAACACAAGAACCTGTCTGATGAACAGACCAAGTTCAAAATGTTTACCTACTCTTGCTGCACAAACCAACATACACACGTACTTTTAATAAGCCAAGCAAATACGAATACTGTGGCCATTTGGAATTTCAATGACAAAATTTGTCTTTCTCAGCGTGAATGATTTCAGATATAATACATGTTGTTTTTAAACATTACATTTCTTATTTTGACTGAAACATTTTCAACAGAATTTTGTACATTTCTTTCAGGCTATCAACATATCCTACACAACGCAATCGAATAGATTCAGTATTTAGAATCCCATCAACTGTCCAATAAGTGGCACAAATTGGGCCATCTTCCCCGTCCAGAAAAAAAATTGTTTTCCTGTTCCGCTTGAAACCTATCACTGAATTAGAAATTGGCTTTGGCTTACACAAATCCTACATGTTGATACTATGATTGCTGGAATAAGCTGACGTAATTATTGCATAAATACTAGCCTGTGTTGGACATTACATAATGCAGAAAGGGCTTAAGTGACTAAAAGGTCGTCGGAAGCCAGCAAACATTCCTAAAATGACATTGATATTACATTAATCAGATAGCTACATGTTGATCTGCTTTGACATTTTCAGCTTTGTTGTGAGTCAAGGGACGCAAGTTTTCAATACCTTAAGGACTGGCTGATTCCCACCAACAATATCCTGAATTATGACCCGTCACACCGTCCGTGAAATGTTATGCGGCCTTTGGACCTATCATAATGGTTTTGTCCCTGGTATACTTCTGATACGAAAATGAGACTTTACGCAGCACGTACCACTGCCCAGAGGATATTTGTCAAAGGCTTAATTTTGCCACATAAGGACCAACTATAAACTGTTCAATACATGAAGTTCACGGCAGCGTCTGCCATCCCATACAAAAATATATCCTGGCAAATGGATAGAGCAGTTATTGGCTTTTGAAAATACATATTAGGCGTAGTCCATAAGACATAAGCATCATTATCGGTCACACGTTTTGTTGGCAGTCTGTTTTAAATTTCTGTGAGGTAATTATAAAAAAATGAAAGATTGACGCCGAAATATGGGCACATGTCTACTGTAGTATTTACCCACGTGCTTGCCATAACAGTTGTGTATTTATTGTTACCAATTATGTAAAAACCCGCCGGTAGTTTCGGACTTGTATCCACTATCTGAGCAGCCTTCTCCACTGAGCTCCATCTGTGATCCAGCAGGTGATCTGGGTCCTCCACCCAGTGCTGCTATTTAATTCATAGCCTGGGGGGCGACTTCAGTCTCTGATACAATATTCCTATCCTGGGGCCCACCGCTGTACACAGCTGGATACTACCTCTTCAAAATATGTAATCGGGACTAACCCACACGGATTTGGCGGCCTCTTGGAAACTGTCGATTTTGCACCGAATTGTTTGTAAATGAGGATAGTAATAGGGCGGTCTTGGGGAGGTGTTATAATATATGAAACCAAAAGTATATATTTTGCAAATGTTTCAGAGCACAATAATGATATCATATATGCTGTTTTATGGTGCATCTTATTTATTGAGCCTCTTACTATCTATCAATTATAGGCAGGAAAATATTTGCAAGCCGGACCGAATAAACAACGATCTTCAACAAACAGTGTGAAACCACGTACCAGGCATTTTGAGATTACGATCGTGTGTAAACTTGGGTAAATTTGATTATGTTCAGCCCACTCCGTTATTTTTATCCATGCAGATTTCAAACACTGCTGAAAACACGTGGCCGCGATTCACTTTGATATCCAAATTAGAAAACTCAGAACTCAGAAACGTTTTATTTGACAATGAGGAATCAAAATACAAGAAAATTAACATCAGTACTGTACATTCATTAAAAACAAAGGCTTATGAAAAGTCTTGTCAGGATGACCCAGCTAAGGATTGAGATCCGCTATCGCTGGGGCCACCTTTAACGGGTAACTAGTTTACAGCATCTTGCACATAGATTGCTTAACTGAAATAAAAGAATCACTGGGCAGTCAAAACTTTGGATGATGAGGAAAAATAAATACAAACATTCTATTATCTGTTACATACAAAACAATCTGGCAGGGTACAGAACTCTTGGTATTCATTTATGTAGATTTTTTTATATAACTAGAAAAACCGTGGTATGAATGGGAATAAATTTTGTCAGTTATACAGGGAGGTGCAGTGAGAAGTAAACTTGGGATGTAGTATCTAATGTAATCTTTTGATCTGGTTTTGTTGGGTATTGTGAGGGGAGGCACGACTTTGGTACGAAAGTAATAGGTATGAGTGGGTTCTTTAACTTGATAAATGCCTTTGAAATAACAAGGAAGTTCGTCATGTGAATATTTGTAGTAAAATTTCAGTGCTTTCAACTTTCTCAAATCATCTATTTTTAATAGATTTAGCTGCTTAAGGTAGCGGCATCGTTATGGCGTAGGGGCCTAACTTTCCCGTATAGCAAAATGGGTTTTTATCATTTCCTGAAAGCACAATACTTGAAGTATATTGTCACCAAAAATCAGATTAAAAAATTTAATATTTATATGAGAAAATTGCGTTTAAACTTTCGGAAGTTTAGCTGTCTAGTACACGTGCTGGTCTTTGTTTGTTTGGATATGGTAATTTGCGACGGTGTTTTCGCAGCAATCCGCGATCGTCCACATACCTGGCAACGGGATGGGGCACACGACCGTCGCCCAGAACAATGGCGGCACGCTGAAGTGGAACGGAGCTGATTAGGCTACAGAACCGATTAACGTTATGTAAACAGGCTGTTCAACGATGTAAAACTGGATGACTTTCATGTTTTTGGGGTGTTCCTATTTGTGATATGAACTTCGGGATGCGTGATTTCTCCAAATGGAACATAAACGATGCTGACTTCGGAGTCCTTTGATCTCGGTTTGCGATCGAATACCGATACGCAACACCCGGAAACCATTACCGTATTCAGCGAAATTTAACAATTATACTGGTGTCCTTCATTATGTTGAATTTCATCATGGGTTTCCTATGTATTGTCCCATTTGATTTGAACATGAAACATTGTGAGTTCGGCGGTTCTCTGGTTCAACTTTGGTGGTGCCAATGTGGCATTCATATATGATCTAGCTGACTAACTTACAATCAGTCTCCGTTCATGTTCACACAGTGACAGTGCAGTCAAGAGCACAGAAGGTGTAAAATCCAAAAAGCAAATTCAGAAAAATGCCTAAAGTGAAAAAAGAAACTTAAGCCCAGCTACGTAAACGTCAAGCAGCCGAGTTAGTTGCAGTGGGAGAGACGGCACTTACAGACGAGATTTACGCAACTGGGGTAAGTATATGTGTGTTTGTTATTTATTTGTTTGTTCTTTGCGTAGCATTGATATGACCATGGATCTTCGATATTATGACAGAGAATCAAAAGTAATATTTCTGTAGGCCTTGTTCTATCATATTACCGTAAATGTTTCCGTTCTGGTAATTGCCCATTGAAACTAATACATCAACCATGTCAACGTACGTATGTAAGTTCATATGCAAAAGATTTTTATTTCATCATCAGTCTACTTTCAGTTGACACCTATTGTTTGGCCCTCGCAAATAATGAATATGGACATTTTCAAAAGGTTGTGGATCATGCCGACTTTCTCTCCCAGTTTTTCCATGGATGCACATGGGAGCAAATATACAACATTTCAATATTCAACAAGTAGCCGGAGCTAGACAATGCTGTAGGACCATTTCTGATTTTCAGTATTTGCATGTATCAGCACAGGAGTAAATCTTGGAGTTTGAGTAGTAACTTTCAAATGTTCCCTTCCAAATGAATACAAGGAGTTCCCTTCCAACTAAATACAAGGAAAATGATATTCCGAAAATTGCATAAAACCCCATCACATTCGGGTAAAATATGTCCAGCAGTTTACTTATCATTTTGAACACGTACACCCTCCCCCCCCCCCCCTTCGCATCGGGAGAGTACCATGAGTCCCATGACGAAGGGATTTTTTTTTTTTTTTTTACAACACATGTGTAACTAAGTGTTATACAGTCAGTTTGGCCCGTATTGTTACTTGGACTGATACTTTTATTAATTTCCTTTTGTAGATATGACGGCCATGGATTTGTGACGAGTTTTAAACTTGGCGTTACAGCTCTCCAGCTGAAGAGAAACATGGCGCAGAGGAAGATGAGATTTATTCACTACTGTTCATGGGCCAGGAGTTTGACAGTAAGTCCCAGATAACAACACTTGAATTATTTTCTGATTATCTGGAGCAGTTGTCCGAAGTATATGATTTTCTGCAGCATTTATGCAACTTTCGATATTATCACCAAGTTGATAGTTCAGAATGTTACCCAAATTTGTCTTGCAGCAGGGAGCTTCTAGAACATGGCTCTGCTTGTGGTAATATTCTTATGGGTTGTTCAAAAATGTAATGCAGTAATTCAATAATGCAACTTAGCATGTTTACATTGAATAGACAAAATGGGGGGGGGCAGTTTAATTAACTAGTCATGTTGTCGTGTTTTGTTTTTGCAGGAAAACGAAGTTGGTCCCGAAGACTGTCAGTACACCTACCTGGCCCAGATCCTGGCATTTCTGCGTGCTATGCTGCCTTTGCAGGTCAAGGGGGAGTTCCGCGAGTCGGCGTACAGGGTTGAGATAGCAGAGTTCTGCAGGGCTGTTTGTACCAAGTTGGATTAGAATACAATGGACTTTTCTTACGACAAAGTGATAAGAACATGTACATATAGTTTTCATGTAAATAAAATTTGTAAATATAAATATGGATGTAGTTTATGTTGTATTTTTTTTTTCAAATTGTGCAGCAAGGTCCTTATTTTCCCAGGCCATATTATTTCAACTGTAGCATTACAAGACCAACTGAAGCTTTTGAAAAAATAGATTTGACTGGACTACGGCTGATGCATTGCCTGACACGGACGAAGTTCTGTGTATGCCACATACAGTAATTATGTGTAGTAGATAAAAACCAGAGCTTGGTCTGCCATATGGAAATCTATATACCCCCCCCCCCTCCCTTACTTTATTTGCATGAAATAACTTCTCTGGAATAATGTTGATTGTTCATTACAGGTCTGTCACATATCTAGAAATGAATCTTGCCAGTCATTTATAATTCACAATCTAGTGCTACTGTTTCTGAAAATGTAGTCGTTACATATATATATATATATATATATATATATATATATATATATATATATATATATATATATATATATATATATATATATATATTTAATGCATCCTAGTCGGAAAATGATTTATTGGCTAAAGAATTAAGAAAACAATCAATGAGACAAACAACAAAAAAATATTTTATTCAACATAAGCTGGCGGTGGTGGATGGACCGGGCGTACATCCTCGGGTGGCAAAGGGTCACACAACACAGCCTCACAATCTAGTCCTCCTCCGTGCATTGATCCACGTCCCGGGGCTGGACCGCATCGCTCAAAAGTTTTCTAGCTGTTGCACAATTTGCCTGTAAACTGACTGCGTCTGTGTCTGTAGTCTGTTCGTCTCCCCTCTTTGCCAGTAGTTGCTTTACACTCCCTTTCATCCGCTTCTTCGTCCATTGATACCTGGGCATTTTTCAGTTTTCGTCTCCTCCACTTCCAATCGTAAAAATTATCCAAGTTAACTGTAGGTTGCACTCGCTCAAAGCTTTCCAAAACACTGCAGACCGAAGTACCAAACCATCGGCGTAATAAAGGCATTTTTGTCTTTGATCGGAGGTGATGAGAAGTGGGTGAGCTAATCCTGCCAGATGAGTACACTTTACCGAACAAACTGTCAGACCGCTCCCCGTTCCACTAGGCAGTCGCCATTTTTAAACAACCTGCTGCTTGGGTCAAGGTCAGGTGACTCCGCTAATCCGTTTACTATACCCTTTCGTGTCGGACAGCGCGTGTGAAACCAGCCACACAAAGCTGACTGCATCAGGGCTTTTGAAAGATTTGACTTCAAAAAGTCCTTTTTAAGCCACTAAAAGGCCGATTCTTTTAATTTCAAAGCCAGATATGAGAGCCTCTACATGTTTGTAGTTTGTGCTAGAAACTTTGGGCCGCGGGAGTGAGTATTTTTCATGTAAGAGCCAATCAATGCTTCAAGATTGACAATCATGCCTTTCATCGCCATTTTCTCAAAAGCAAGTTTTTCATAAATCGATCAATTTTTCTGCAGGCGTTTCTTGAAAACGGATCAAGATATCGTCACAAAATAAACGGCTCTGACAAGATACGGATCTGCTCTGGGAAACTTATTTTTTTATACCTTTCCAACCCTTCCTTCCGTGACTTTGGTGGCCCCAAAAATGAAGAAACTGTACAGTCTTACGGACCAAACTTAAAAATTGCATATTTTTTTTACTATCATATTTTTTGTCAAAAGCAAGATACGTTTCCTGCGTATTGATCTATAGTTTAATTTTCGATAGTTGTCAGTCAGAATAAAATAATATTTTATCAGAAATCCTTGCAAAATGTGTGATTTCATACCCATTCACAAAACGGCTCCAAACAGCATCAAAATTAATTTCATGACATTCAAATATGATTCCTGATAATGCTAACATCTGTGAGATATCGAAAATATATAGTTTTGCTGGTAACATAAGAAAAATAGGCAAGTTGCATCAGGTCAAAGTCGCGAGTCTGTGTTACGCGCTCGTAACGGTGCCGCCACCTTAAAAAGCGGGGCGGTATGTGCATTATAATTAGCATTACAAATTGTGCGGATAGCCTTTTTTTGAAGCATAGAAATACGCTCATATGAAAATCCCCATACAAGAATGCCATAGTTGAAATGTGATAAAAACAGTGAATTATAAATATGCAAAAGGCCACTTTTTGGTACAAATTTGTTGATTTTCTTCTAGATCCCATTTACTTTAGCAAGTTTCTTTCCTATTTTACTTACATGAGCATCCCACTTTAGGTTTTCTTGAATTCGTAAACCCAAAAAGTCAAATTCTTCTGTCTTAGAAATTGGAGTGTTGTCAATCCTTGAGGTTAAATCAAAATCCAGCTTTCGTTGGGGAAAATGAAAGATCATGAACTTTGTTTTACTTATATTTAAGGATAATTTGTTTGCAGCTAGCCAGTCATACACTTTATTTAGTTTAACATTGATATTGTCTGATGCATTTTGTGCATGTATATTGTTTCCAGAAGGGAAAGTGAAGGAACATAACGAGTTGAGTAATGTGGTGTCATCTGCATAGAGGATTGAATCAAATTTTGATGAGGCAAAATGCATGTCGTTAGTGTAAATTATGAATAGGAGAGGGCCGAGTATTGATCCTTGTGGGACACCTGTGGCTATATGAAGATGCTGAGAACAGACATCATCAACCTGAACATACTGAGTTCTATTTGTAAGGTAACTACGAAACCAATTTAAAGTAATGCCAGTTATGCCATAGTACGTCAATTTCTTGATGAGAATCTGATGGTCTAAAGTGTCGAAGGCTTTTGATAAATCAATAAATATGCTTATTGGTAGTTTCTTAGTGTCAAGGAATTTAATAATACGGTCAACAAATTCAAATGCGGCAGTTTCTGTAGAGTGTAGTTTTTTAAACCCATGCTGACTAGTATAGAACAGAGTTTTGCTAATGAAATAGATAATAAACCACGACGTAGCGGAATTTTCAAGAATTTGATGTGTCCCGTCCGCCAGGCCCGAGGGCCATCGGGTGCGTGATTTGTCAGGGAAACATGTCACATTTGGAATTGTAACTAACAATGATAACTGTTCCAGACACAACCGAGCGGGCAGATAAAAGTTAAGGAAGCAAGTCATGTTTTAACGGAACCACGCATACATTTTTGTAAGACCCTAGGTAACTTGGACATTTGTTGAAACACATTATATATATGAACGTTCTTTCCCCTTTTACACATTACCTCCTTTGACGTAAGAATACAAATGGTTTCCTTGGCTGCAGGTGACAGGAAGAATTATGAACCTAAGGGATGGACTGTCAACCAGCTGAGGGTTGACAGTCCATCCCAAAGGTTCACAATTCTTCCTGTCACCTAAAGCCAACGACACCATTTGTTTTAATATACCGAAGAATGATTAATCAACAGAGACATCAAGGCCGGGTCAGAGCTGCAGCGTAACTTGTTACCTGGGCACAGCCGGCGGCATTTGTAACATAGGTAAATATTTACTATAACGTAGTTATGTGTTTGCTATAATAACAGAGTTCTGTGTTTACCTGTGTCGATACCTTACGCAGCATGTATTGAAGGACAGATGAACACACCCATTTAAAAACAAGCACTAATGTTGACCAGACATGAAGCACTCATTGAACAGCCACAAATATTTTAGTTTGAACTGAATTATAAAGATCAGATTTCCTAAACTATTACCCATGATACTGTGCGAAAACCCCATCCGATTCATTAGTTCCAGCTACCTTAGACCGTTTTTATTCAGAAAATATATACTATACTCGTGCTTGAACACTGAGGTGATACTAAATCTCTGTGGCTACCGTTCATTATGCACACACTATAATTATACTAACTTTACACACTCCAAATAGTCACCTGTAACACTTATATGATATTTTGCAAAAACCATTAAAAAAAGTTACAGCACCCTTAATATAATTTTGTGGCGGGTCTTTTAAGACTCTCTCAATCTATCATTTCATTTACATATTTATTATTTATATAATATGTTTAAGAATGTTTGTAGCATAGGTGGAGATTCACAATATGCATTATTCGGTATGGATATATGAATCAGTTTATTGTCATCATCAATGATCGCCTTGTATGATCACCAAAAGGCACCAACGGTCACAGGCCAAGAGTCCGGGTAGGTCGAAAATTGAAATGTATTGTGCACAGACTTAATAGATGTAGCCAAGGCTCAACATTTCTTTTGTGAGGTATTTTGATAAAGGGCTGAGAATAGAGTATACTTTTATACCTGTTCATTTATATACCTCATTATGATGTAATCCTCTCCAGCGGGATAAATCCTAAGATACCTTTAAAGAAAAGTACCCTTATTTATTATGACTCCAAGAAAAAAAAATAATGAACACCATCGGTGTCTTGCACGGCAGATTCCATTTTACCATTCAAAGCCACTCACATATCATATTTGTAATTGATGCTGGTCTAAGGGAAAGAGAAAACACATGGCCGGATGGGCTATAGAGATAGCACATGGGCAATATCTTAATCCGTATAGATTAAAAGGGCTAAGATTGTCTTTCAGAAAAAGCTCGCATGTACTGTCTATGGAGACAAATCGAGGTGTATCTGTGCAAAGGACAGCCGTTGAAAGTTGTGAACCCGTTATCCACTTATCGCAATAAAGCCATTGATCAGTTTTCCAATCAACACAGGGTAAACAGTCAGCGGCTGAGTATTAGGATTTTGCCTATCTTATTGTCTTGGGCTGGAGCGTCCAGGGTAATCACGTGTAAACCTGCAGATAGCCTGGGAAATACGAGGTGTTTTCAGCCTAATGGTAATATCCTCCATAAGGCAGCTTAGGATATTTCTCCTCTCCCTTGTCTGGAATAGGTTCGGTGTCGTTACTGTACTGTCAATACTGCTTAATGATGCAGCAGCAGACTTGCCCTGATGTTGACAACCAGCAGCTTTACGCGAAGAGCACTATATTCCATTTGAAGAAGCTTTTGCTATTGTTCAGGCACACTTAAGCCATCCACCGGGTATGCCTGTCATTTCATAACCATGTTTTTAACAAAAAAAAATCGAATCCATTTAGTCCATTTCAAAAATTGCACTCTGAGGATTGCAGTTATGTATGACTAATAGTTTAACTTAGAAGTCTATTCAAATAAACTGATACAGATTGCCTGCATTTTATTGTATATAAATGTGTGTGTGTGTGTGTGTGTGTGTGTGTGTGTGTGTGTGTGTGTGTGTGTGTGTGTGTGTTGGGTAATTTTTATAACTTCGTATACTGAGATAGCTCTTCTGTCGAACTCTGCCTAAAGAAAGGATATCTGACAACGTTCTAAATTGCCTGGGATGGACTACAAAATATAATAATTACATACTTCCACTTTATGTGACTTAGAAAATATGTGTGTACGTACATTCACACGCAAAAATACACTTCTTAGGGTGTCGGAGAAAGCTATACCGGCTAAAATTATGAAGAGTGTGCAACTCCAATTGTAGTTTTTGTGGGTGCTGTTGAAATATCCACGTAAGAAAATCATAAGAACACCTTATCACACTCCCACCTATTAAGGCATTATGCAATTTAGTACATTTTAGCGCTTATGTGTAGGTGGGTATATACTATTGAAGATTAATTTATAAGCTACAACTATGATATACCACAAAAAGCACACAACTATTGGTAGTATTTCAAGTTTACTTAAAGTTCGTGAAAAGTTGGACAACAGCCTTGTACACGCTCTTGGCCTACCAAGATATTGATAACTCAAATGAGGTTTATTATGCTCTGTCAATTAGTATATCGTCTGATTTTTTATTATGTTCCTATAGTCCTTCAAACACCACAGATTGAGATGCATTAACCGTATTCATAAAGGGATTGAAACCTTAAAGCCCTGATGCACACGGTTTTCCAAATTTCCAAACATTTGGAACAAATCTGCCTACAACGGGAGAAGCTATTACCTACAGTGATACTGGGATACAACTACTCGGTTTAAGTTGACGATCTTGACGATCTTTACAACATCACTAGCCTGGCATGAACTCCGGGCGTCACATGAGCCGTTTCCGGATCAGTGGCATGACCTAAACTGGGTTACATTTGCCGACATGGTCACAGCAACCTAATGCGTGATGTGTCGTTACATATCAAAAAATGAAGTTCGTCGGGGCCAGCATATGGTGCCCCAACGTCATTCCCATGAATCAATTAAGGAACGTACAGAGACAAGGTTTGTAATTGCTGTATGTTGCTCCGTTCCACTTCCCTTGATAGGTACCACACAAGTCCTTTATAATAAAGTTAATTTAAGAGTAAATAGACGGCTAACTGATATTATGGGAAAGAAGACATGAAACTGTTTATCGCCCAGCAGGTTTCACTGCGCGATGAAAATATGGGTGACAACAACTGGCCAATCAAATCATGTCTTAGTGTTTTTGTAAAAAATACTTTCAGCAAAAACAAAAAACCGCTGATAAAGTGTTCTTGATTTTCTTAATATGACGCATTTCAGTCAAGTACTGAAATTCGATTTGTATTTCATTGCATTGATTTCATAGAACTAGCTTCTATGTGCCAAGTTTTTTTCTGGTAATACATGTATGTGCCTGCATCTATGTTGAAGGTAAACAGAATTTGGTTGAACCTACAACCAGCGTCGACTACAAGCTTTAAATAAATGTTGTGACAGATTGTTATTTCTTTCAATATTTAATATAATGCAAGTGGCCAAAAGTGACCAGGCATCTAAAACTGTGTATTTCAACCAGTAACTAGCTTGTAGAAAGTGGCTAATGACTTAAAAAAATACCACATTAGTCACACTTGCGGTAATGAAATATAGCAAATCAGATAAGGAGGACAGATGATCAAAATTTATATTAATATTTTTAATTTGCTCCTAACTTCTCTGTGCAATTACAGACGACCCCGATACCGTTTAATTTTTATACACACTGACATTGAGACACCAGTGCAAATTTTGCCCGAGCAAAAAATTAAATCTATACCATTCCTTTTGCTGGTTAAAATCCAGTCTAAAAGCCGACCAGACAATTTGGAGCCCTTTACCACTATAACAACATTAACTATTAACTGAGCACACAATTTTCACTCCATCTTTCTTCAATACTACTGTATTCAATACAGTTGAAATTGCCGAATAGTATTGGTAACGAAGCCGAGCTGGTGGATTTTGTTTGCTTCAATACCAGACGATCAGACTGGCACGGTAACTTCCCATCAAAATCAAATAACTGGTTTAAGTTTGCTGAAACACGTTAGCCTTCCTACCGTGCATTGTCATACATCACTAACATGGCTAATACGCAGCCAGGAGTGGCAACACACACAAGCAAACCGCAAAGCCTGTGCTATTAGAGCGTCCGTATTTACAAAATAGCAAATGGGGAATCCGTGACACTTGTGAGTCAATAGAAGCGTTCATCCTTTTGATGGATGCTCCCAGCACTTACTGGATGTCCAATAACCTATATTACTGAATGTTGTCACTTTGCGCTACTTTGATCCTCTGTCCAAATGTACACATGGATTCCAGAGGTCATCTTCGCCAGCTATTGGAATAGAGAAGTAACAAACCCCTGTCTATTTAACAGGAAAAAATAAAACTCAACAGAAAATTATCTTGAACTGTTGTCTTTTGTTTCCTACAGGACGGAAATTGGCAATTGATGCTGAAAAACGGCTAGACGCCTTTGTAAATGTCGTAAGCATCACTGACTGCTCATATTGGACATTCTTTTTACCGAACAAATATGAGCAAGAGGCCGTTATGCAGTTGTCAGTCGACCACTACGCTAAGTGTTCAGCGTCTGTCCCAGCTTATCCATATTGGACATATCTTTCAAGGTTCGCCAAGTGTGTGTGAATAACTGTACCAGTCGACCGTCTAGGCTCTTCATCACATTAGATTTTCATGCCGTGCTTGGTCTGTTTCTTTTCACACTAAAATTACATGTCCCGTTTGAATACAAAAATAATAATTTGACGGTTGTTATACAATTTTTTGTCAGTATCATAACTCGAACTTAATCAGTCTTGTATTATGTTCTCCTTTGAATTGAAAAAGATAACTGTGAAGTCTGAAACAGTTTTTCCGGAAAAATCCGCCACTTTAAGCTGCTTCCCATGACCATATACATATATATATATATATATATATATATATATATATATATATATATATATATATATATACATATATATATATACATATATATATATATATATATATATATATATATATATATATATATATATATATTGCCCAATACTTGAATCTTTTCAATAATATTGCAATTATGTATATGTGTTCAACCGACAAAGATACTCTGGACGACGTTTTTTTAAAATTTTGCTTCAAACCAACATCTTTCTTAAACTTAAAGTGCCACAAACGGCTGTTAACTATGTCTTGATTTGACCTTTTGAGGCTTAATATATGAAAGTGCAGGATCGTTTTTGTTTGTTTTGTTACAGCTTATTGCGACTACTGATAGATCCCAGATGTTCCTAACTGTTTTCTCGCCAGGTACCTTAAAATGGCATAAGCTGTGTCTCTTCAGTGTATGGTCTAACTGAAATCTGTTTTCGTTTCCTTTAATAGCTTGCAGCTGATGCTCTAAGACCACTTCACAAGAACTGACTGAGCAAGGTTGACTTGCTTTCCTTACTTATTGAAGAATGGCTTATAAGGCGGTCAAAATCACGGACGACCTCGAGCAATAATAGTCATGTATTCGGTAACAGGGAACTCAACCTTGACCATGGTATTGCCAAAGCAGCACTTATGTTTGCCATTGTGACCTACTTTAAACAGGTAAAGCCGTAGGCTAATGTCGAGTTTGGCTTCTATCAGTACGCACAATTACTTAACCCTTTCATACGCCAAGACAGCACTCTGGCCCAAGATTTAAAAAACGTGATCAAAATGTAACTAGGAAGCGTCAAAATTGTCAGACAGCTGTAGTTAAAGGTATGGATATTAGACAAATGAACTTTCTTGGAAGAGTTATGAAGTTTCAAGATTTGTTTTACGTTAAGTGGACATGTGAATGTCGTCGACGCCCTCACGTCCTGAGAAACTTGAATTTGGTGTTTTTATTCGCTTCTAGCTTCTGATTCCGATCCTGAAGACTATTCTATTAGCGGAATTGAGATGATGCGCTTGAAGAAACAGTTTTAGCTTTCCCTGCTATTGTTGATAATGGTCAGCTTGTCGCTAAAGCGGCCAGATCTGTTTATGAGAATGTGGCCAGCAGAGAAATAGTTAAAGTATACAAGATGCTGTGCTAAAAGGAATACTTCAATATTAGTATTCCTGGTAGCACAGCAGCTTGGAAAAGGGGATCGGTCCTAAAAAAATAAGCATATATCTGTTTTGGTCAGCTTTGAAAGTCATAGGGATCGCAGGAGCCTATGTGCAAGTAGGACATAGTTACGTACTAATGGATACCTGACTGTATTCATTAAAGACTATCTGTTAAAAAAAAACCTGAACTATTGTGTCTGGCCAGAATGGCTTAAAAACATACATTGACAAAAAAACACGGACTCAGACGGATCATGCTCCGTGAGATTGAACTACGGTGTCGAATTTGAAGTGATAGACACGGAGGCACTGAGGAAAATAGTCGCGGGTTTCACCAAACAACTACACCAAAAAGTTTATTCTGTGTTATAAACTTTTACCGCTCAGTTTCAATATGAGTAAACTTCATTTTCAGATATAAAGGATTTCTTTTTCAAATGAACGGAAATTCCAACTCGAATGCTCTTGATCTGACATTTAACCGCTTTCTGAAAAAAATTCTTCCGCCGATATAGTTTCTTTTGTCTGCTTGCAAATGAAGAAGCGGTCCACCCAACTTTTGCAACATGACATCCACAGCAACAGACGAACAGGATGGCTGAAATTCGACGACTCTTCCCAGCTTTACAACTATTTTTTTCACATTTCAGGAGTAAAATCCTTTACACTATCGTTGACCCTCTCTTCTTCCAAATCTACTTTTATTCTGACGGTTTATATATATATATATATATATATATATATATATATATATATATATATATATATATATATATATATATATATATATATATATATATATATATATATATATATATATATATATATATATTACGGAAGCCCTGAGGTGTCAGCATAACTTCACGTCTCTATGTTGTATTATCTTGTAATTACAAGATAAAAATCGTAATTACAAGATAAAAATCTTGTAATAAGAAGATAAAAATCTTGTAATAACAAGAGAAAAATTTTGTCATTTCAAGATTAAAATCTCGTAATTACGTAAAAAATACTGTTATCACAAGATACACGTAAATGATATCCATCTGTATCAGACACAGTGTGTATGGGTCGTACTGGTAACTGGGATGATGGATGTTTATATAATTGGAATTTCAAAACTAAATATTTCATATTTTAAGAAATTGGAAAGAATATTCTTGAGAATTTGGGAAATCAAGCAAATTTAAGAATTGGTCTTATGAGGTCATCAGAATGGGAAATGCAGCAGTTCTCTCATGAAAATTCGGTAAGGAGAATTGGAAATGGGAAGCAGTATTTGATAGGAACTAGGACATCACGCAATTTTTTTTTTTTTTTTTTTTTTTGTTGTTATCTGGGATCTGGGATCTGGGATCTGAATCCCATTAGCCCCTCATAAGGCAATCAAAGTGATCACAGAGAAGCAAAGGTTGTTTTGCTCACTTTACTTGTCAGTCAGTTAAGCTTATAAGATGGGTGGTGAGTAGCTTGTCCATCTGTCCACAATTACATTTTCAACTACTCAAAAATCGTCAGGCAGATCCACTTCAGAGTTGGTGGGGATATGCCCTGGGTGTGTCTCTATCAAGTTTGTTGAATGATTAGTGTCTAGTAATTTTTTTTATTTTGGGCCAAATCTTCAAAAATATTCTTCTCAAAAAGCACATGGCCAATTGCATTGACATTGCTTTGCTGTGAATCCCTGGTTTTAAACATTTTTTTTTTTTCAATTCAGATATGCATTGGCTAATGTATATATTCATATGGATAACTATGTGGGTCAAAGGCGATAGCAATAATTATAGACTTCTTCAAAACTGCAAGCCAGATTCACTTCACGCTTGTTGGGGATGTACATTTCGGCTGGTTTCCACGATTTATGTTCAATTTGTTCGGGTCCAGTGATTTTTCTATTTTGATAAAAAATGTTGATTTTGTTTTTTAGGTTTTTTTAACTTTTTTTAGATTTGGGGGTGTTCTTTGTTTGGTTTTTGTTTTTTTTTTTTTTTTTTTTGTTGTTTTTTTTTTATTTTTTATTTTTTTGTTCTTTGTTTTTTTTGTTTTTTTTTTGTTTTCTTTTTTTTGTTGTTGTTTGTTTTTTTTTTGTAATTTTGGGGGGGTTCTTTTGCCTAATTTTAATAAAGCCTTATTCGTTACAACCATTTAGACAATTGACCAATTTCTCCAGTGCAATAACCTCTTTTTGACTTCAGAATTTTACTATTTAGTTGTCATCATACCTGTTGAGTTGTCCAGTATCTAATTTGAGTCATAACTTGAGTATATCTAATTCTATTTATGTGAATATCATACTCATGTATTCACATACCTTGAAAGCCAAACGCTTAGTTACTTCAATTTGTTAAAAACAAAAAAGATAAAGCATAATACAAGATGAGAATATGACATGGAAAAACCATGCAGCAAAAGTATCAAATAAAATATCCCGCACTTGTGGAGTTTTAAATATACACAAACACTTCCTCTCCCTGCATACAAAAATCACAAATATCAATCTCCCAGGTGCACGTATGAAATGACGTTATCTGCAAAAAAAATACAACATACAGGGAAGTTCTTGATTGACAGAGTGTGTACAACCTTGACAAAACAGACTTCAAAATTTCACATAGCAACGACTTCAAAATTTCACATAGCAAGGTAGTAATCAGCATACCAACATCCATTACAGATAAACTTTCCATCCATAATCTCCGAAGCTTTCAAAAACATTTTTTATCTGTAATGGATGTTGGCATGCTGCGTGTTACCTTGAGATGTGAAATTTTGAAGTCTGTTTTGTCAAGGTTGTATACACCCTATTTCTTCCATGGTTATCAAATGAACTGTTCCATTGTAAAATTTTATCACAGTACAAACATTAACTACATGTGGACGAAAAGTTAAGTTAATAATTTATAACATGTTAACTTGGACCTCTGCAACTAATTCAGTACCTTCCACCTGTTTGCTTTTGTGAAATAAGGTCTTATTCATATATATATATATGTTTGCTAACTAACCTGCCTTTTACCATACTTAAGGGATTCACTAGTACAAAAGTATGTTATATTTTTAACGGTCGTACACAATTTCTACAAAAAGCGGCCTACTGTAATTTTTGTTAAAATATATCCCAGAAATGCAAAATGTACAGGCTAATACGCAGAACTTCAATAGGATAATACAGACAGATGAGTAAGTTAATTATTGATTTATCTGTGTTTATTTATGAATATTTTAAACTTAGCAAAGCAGATCAGTAACGTGATGTATTAGGTGTCACTCTAACCTTATGTTATTATGTATTATTTGTTTGCTTTTGGTAATACAGACCGGAGGCCTAAAATTACGAAAATTATATATATATATATATATATATATATATATATATATATATATATATATATATATACATATATATATATATATATATATATATATATATATATATATATATATATATATATATATATATATGTATATATATATGTATATGTATATATAATATATATAAATACATATATATGTGTGTGTGTACTTTTGGTCAACTAAAAGAATTTTGTATATACGTATGTATGTATGTATGTATGTATGTATGTGTGTATGTCTTTTCCCCTTAAAACGTCAAGGAGCATATGAATGCTAAAAAGAAAAGAAAATATCGGCAAAAGAAAGGTTTTGATACAGGTTTATAAAAAACGCATCAGAACAAGAGGTCATGTGTCAACAGCCGGCCTCGCTACAGACTGAGTGCTTCACTTCCAACACAAGCTAAATGACGTTCTTGGTCTAGTACTGCTCTATTAAGAATAGCATTTTAACTGACTCAGGACTCATTATCATTTTATTCAGCCAGAATTGTACTACATACAATAGTAATTTACATAGCATAACAAAATGTATTAACCAAAATAGTAAAGTCGAGACGAGTATAGTGGCCAGACAGACACCTATTTAGACAAACAAAATGTCGCTGTCATAATTCAGGGCCACCTTAAAAGTTGACAAAGAACATTATGGCTACAATATAAAAATATTTAAGCAGTTTCCGTCCATACTTTTAAGATTCATTCAGCAGTCAAAATGGTGTTTGAATGAGAGTGACGATTAGAGGTATGACTGTGTATATACATAACAATTTGTAGCCAATCAGGAGTCATTGTAAATTGAGATTAAATAAATCTTAGGGAAGTTTGCTAGACCCTTTAGACTATGTGTGTATAGTTTGTCCCGGATGTTGTCTGGCGCAAGGGTTTATGGCATTTGGTATGACTATGCATTTCCTGTTTCTCTTGAACAGACATATTTTGCAGATTAGTTGGGAGTTTATGGTTGACAAAATTGTGAAAAACATTTTAATTTTAAGATGAATAATATATCCTCTCTATTTCTAACAGTTTCAATTGTATATTATTGCACGTGACAAGATTTGGTTTTAACGTATGGAATTATGGGAAATCTCTAGGAGTTTGATATAAGTCTTTCGATATAATTGTCCCTAGAATTTGTTGACCTCAGTATTCCTGTCGTTATCCATTTTTTCTGATTACGTTTATCAAACCTAACTGATTCACAAGCTTTTTCTTTTTTTTTTTTTTTTCTTTTTCTGTTTCGAGTATATCAGTGACAGCAGGGACGTTTTTGTCTGGACTAACATTTGTGTGTTGATCAATAATATTCAGGATAACACAATTCAATGAATCGTTATAGAAATTTGCCATTCCAAAAACACTTTTATGTTTTACATTAACCATTTCTACGGGTCTTTCGTTGTTTGCTAAAGAATCAAAACTAATAAAATATGGCAGATGATCAGAAAACTCTTTATCATTATATCATTATGTCGGATGTGGAATTTTGCATCAATGTGTTTACTTTTTTCAAAAATATTATCGATAAGTTTTGCTTTTGTGTTAGAAAATCTGGGCGGAAATGTAATTCTAAAACAGAAAATATGAACCATTACATTATGAAAAAAAATCTCGTGATAAATTTGCTCATTTATCTGGAGTAGGTTAATGTTGAAATCCTCGCAGATTGCAATCTGGAATTACACTTTCTAAAAGTAGCTAACGTTTCAGAGAATTTGTCCATCGATGTACTAGAATTGTCAATAATGTACCTGGGAGGTCTATGTGCGTTACCAATTGTAATAGGTTTGCTGATTTCATCATTGGACACTTCAATAAAAATATGTTCCCACATTGTGGAACTAGCCATAGATTTAAGAACAAAGCTGTACTTCTAATTTAGGTAAAATATCAAACCCACTTTAGTAGAACAATTTTGTCCTTGTACAATGCAATGACACCCGTCAAGCTGTACAAGGGATACGTCAGTATCGTCTGTAACATGACATTCCTGTCAACATGTTGCACTAAATTTAAGATTTTGTAGTCTAAGTTTATGAACAAAAGATTCTATTTCAGGTAATTTAGCGTGCATAGAGTTAATATTTGTACAAAGTATATTTAAGTTATCTTGCCTGTATATTAAAAGTAGGGATAAGATTTATATGATAATACTGAGAATGACTACATTGTATCTGTTCATCATCGTCCTCATCATTTATAACAAGTATGTTTTTAAAGAATTATTTAACACACCACCAGAATTTAACAGTATTTCCTCAGTGATAGTCATTTAAGAAAATATATGTATGGGAATTATACCAACATTTTTTTAGGTTAGCTGCAGAAACTGGGCCTATCCACCCTTCGCTAACCTTCTTCACTTTTTTTTTTTGGCGAGCACAGAACTAGACAAATTCAACTCTTTGCAGCACACTGTTCTATGATGCAGACGGTATTTTGAGATACAAGGTACCCACAGATGAAATGGACAACTTTCTTTGGTAAAAGTGTTCATTTCTATGTAAGGCATCGACTTAAAAACTTGATATTAGTATATAGTTATCTTAGTTGTAGTAAAAAAACTTGACACAGGGATAACCTAGTATAAAGACGATTAACAAAACATTGGTAACTGGCCCAAAATATTGAAGCTGGCAATTTTGACAAATGAATTTTGATCAACCAAAACCGAGCAATATACTCTTGTCAAACATCGCTGTATAGAATATGGCACAGTACTACCTGCAGGTTAGGTGACAGCAGATATATTTGTTAAATGTTATTTCAAGAAACCTTTGGAAAAATCCTTGTGCTCACGAAAGAGAGAACAGCAGCACAGGACAACTTAGTGTTCAGGTCCGTGGTAAAAAATATACTGAATGTATGATTTTGACTAGTTTACAACACTGTTTCATCACCAAAAGGACCACTGAATCACAAACTATGGGTTTTGTTGCTGACTTGGTCTACATTTAAACGTTTGCAGCTATACCAGTTGACTATGACTGGTAATTTCAAATGTCGTTTGCTTGTGGTAATAGCTGGATACAGAAACACCGTTGGACACTAGCCGTAATTGAAAATGTTTTTCTTGTTTTTATTGTTTCATTTTCTTACTAATCATCCTAGTTTTCTTTGATACTTTAACTGGCAAACAGTTGCCAATTTCAAAATTGTATTGAAAGAACAGCAAACACCATCAACGGAAACAGATCTGATTTTGCAAGAAATAGGCATGTACGACAAAAGATTTTTATTTCAAACTTATTTAGCCTAAGCAAGACATCTTCACCCTCATTTGGGATTAAACTACCCTTTACCTTGCACAAAACCATTTACCGATCCATACTTCTACATAAGAATACACTTTTAAGAAAACCTGATGAAAACGTCCTTTAAAATTATAGATTACTATATTTTGTTGATGTCACCGGGATGAGCAATTTGCGTGTTTAGCCTTGTATTTGTTGTAATACAGCTGATTGGAGACCTGGTACCAGACTAACCAACTTAATCCAGTTTCCACGAGGCTTGATTTGCCGTGAAATAAGGCCAGTCTGGTAGCTAGTATTTTCCACGCGACTAGTTTTATTTTTACCTGTTATTAAAAGCTGTATCCCTATATCTTCGCGTAAAAAGTTAACAAAAAGAAAAAGAAAGAAATATAGATTAAGTATGCTTGTCTTTGTAAGGCAGGTTCATGTCATTATTGACTTGCCCTGTGAATAATCATACCAGCAGTTTGATGTCTGCAGTGTCGCTATGGTAATGACCTTTGCACTGTAATGACATTGATAATTTTATTCCCAATCTGCATTTTCCGCTTTATCTGGATGGTACAACTAATATAACCAGATGGAAAGTTAAAGACGATCCTGTATACCGAGTTACACAGTTATAGATATCAATGTACGGAAGAGGGCAAAAGGTGGTGAGAAAATACGAGAAACAGAAAGAAAATACCCTTTTAGGCAATCCATTTCCGGCTTTTAATGTTGGTCTGTCCGCATTGTCTTTCGTCTTTTACTTTGTGTTTCCTCAAAAAGTAAATTTACCAGGAGAAGCTTATCATGTTATGAGAAGATGTCATTGGTGCCGCTCCCGTTGCATTCGCTCCATTAGCTTGCACTCAAAGTGTACCAGGTACATGCAGCTGTTGACTTAGTTGATTACCTATAAGGGTTAACTGCCATCTTTTATATAACCTGTTTAAGATCTGCTGTCTTGTGACACATCGGAATACAGCATAATGGCAACACTATATCATCACTGCCTACTTTTAAAACCCCGTATTTCGAATTAAGATCTGAGATTAGCTCAGAACAACGGCTATTATCACCTGTATAAGTTCTGCCACAGTGTAGTAAGAGAAGATAAAATTGAAAGCGATAGACGACCATTATACCCTTTCTTTGTGAACAGCTTCCCTGAGATAAGCCAAATAAAAGTATATACTTGCGCGACAACAGCCGTCATCATCTGTTTTCCGTGGAATAAATTCAGTGGTAAAAGTAATGGTATTTGGCCACAACGGTCTAACCCTCAAACAAAATATAAAACAGCAATGTTTAGGGATGTATAATCTTGACCCGTAACAATTCGAATCACAGCACAAATGTGTTTTGTCTAAGTCAAGGTATGTAGAGGACTTTTAGGATGTTAATCATCGTAAAATTTGCGATAAACCTTGCAGTATTTCTAAATCCGTGTCTGTGTAATGTCCATCTTCAAAACGACAGCTGACTCCGAGGTGCAGGCCCAATTATAGCAGATGAAACAAAAGTATCTGAGTGGTTGACACGAACGGCTGACCAAATTGCAAGAAATGCTGCGGTGACAGGCGCCATTCACGAATGAAATTGGCAATAATATTATTACGCAATATTTGATGTAAAGCAGTATATTGTTGTTTGTGTCTGGTGATAGTGACAATGTTTAATGCCAAATGGGGCACTATACTGCTGTTTCTGACAGATGTTTCATCAGACGTCATGATATAGATAAAAATCAAAATGTTTTTATAGGCGGATGTCGCCAGGCATGTTTATTGAGAGACTGTCGAAGTGTGTGTCGTCTTCCAGATCCCAGACATGTTAATTATTTCTAGTAATTTCCGATGGGAGAGGGTGGATATATTCAACATAGCTATGGTGTTGTTCCTGTCTGAAAAAATACGCATTTAACATCTGTAGAAGGATGTCATAGACACAAATTTCAAAGACAATTGTAATTGAACAAAGATAACGGATAACCGCTGGTCATATGGAATCACTTTATCACTATTGGTTTACATGAACTGATTGTTATTTGAGCAGTTAAGGTATTCCTAAAACATAATTTACAGTATTCATTTATGATTTTTTTCTATTGCAATTGTATATGCCTACTTATATGCCTTATTGGGCCCTTTTGTGTTTCTGGTATGACTTGTATGCTTCAGTGTCTGGTCATGGACTCATTGCTCTTGAAACATAATATGTCATCGACAGTCTCTGTGATTGCAGCATCTAATGCTTACAACCCGTGTGCATGGGACATAAACATCTGCTGCTAACCATGTCGGTCCTCCGTCACCAGTCCAGTTGACATGGCAGGAAAGTGGCAAGCGGAGAAGGAAACGAGGTTTCATAACTCGAGGTTTGCTGTTATAAAAGCTTAGCAAACTTTTAATCAGTAAACAGCACACTTAGGTCATAACGTAATTTTTGTTATTTCTGTTTTCAAATCCAGATATCCAAATAAACTTCTCGGGATTGCAAAATGTGAATGCACAATGTTATCAGCAATAGTTACATTCCGAGCTTTTTCAAAATACAAATCATGCATCAGAACAGCACTTTGTCAGCTGTTCATGTCAAACCGAAAATTCGTTGTTTAGTGGGCCACCTGTTCATATATATTGATCAACTGGAACATGATATTACAAGTAATGAGATAAACACCGTTGGTCTTTTTTGGCATATATGTACACACTAGTGCATTGACTTAGGGGGAAAATCGGGTCCCGGGACCTGCAAATAAATTATGTTTCATACCCGGGTACTCGGAAACCCTTTCTGAAATGAAATAAAGAAACATATTTCAACTTGATTTTATTCGGGCACAGTATAAGAATTCCACCATTCGACATGTTGTCTATTTCTGATAGAAAGAAGAAAAAGGGGAAAAAAACAAAGAACATTGCATGTGCGTATGCGTCCCTTGTAGCTGGTCGAACACTATAGGAGTTCATGTAGCATTAACTTTCTTATTTGCACAAAATACCCGTCGGTAGGGATAACGTAATTTTTAGCTGTACCTCTAGCTCTTGAATGCGCTTATTTTTTTTTTTTTTTTTTTTTTTTTTTTTTTTTAAGGCACGCTAGTCGCAGGCACTCCCAGAAATATCCTTGTTAACACCCTTAGTGTCAAGTAAGTATCGCCCTTAACCGCCCACCATGACAATGGATTTGATTTCAGCTCATGAGTTTTTTCCGTGATGTAGTTGTCAATTTCTTGTTGTTTGGTCACAGTTTTGGGCGTTTTAACAGGCGCATCGAGCACTGCTGGGCCAAACAAATCGCACTGCGCACTGGAGTAAATATCCAGTCGGCGTTGCTTGGCAGGTTGATTGCTTTCTGAAGTGTCAGTTTCTTGATTGCATTCTAGCATATCAATGACCAGCTTGTCTGCTTCTTGTCGTGCCTTCCCGTTCAGGAATGGCAAATCTTTGAATCTTGGGTCTGTCCCACATGCCACTTGTACAAACATTCGAACCATATATCATCATCAAAATGTTCTTCAGCAGTGTTTTCCATGCCTTCTTTGAACTTTTTGACCACTTTGTTGTCGTCGTTGTCACATATAAGTGACTTGATGGGAGATTTGATCAATACCGTGTATACATAGGACAAAGTAGTATAGGTGTCAGCGCCCATTGTTGTGGTAATTGGAGCTAATGGTTTGAGTGGCTTGACTAATTCCTCCATTGTTATCCAAGTTTTGCCTGATGAAATTAAACTCCGGTCAGAGAAATTGTTACTGTGAAGCAGAACCGCATTCACTACATTTTTCAGGTTCAAAAGCCTATCCAACAGATTTTCACCAATCAATTAAAAGAAACTCGTATTGGAAACGGCAACATAACAAACGGAGGCGCGCTTAAAGTAGGAACGAAGATCAGTAGTGAAAAAGGCAGAAATACACATACACCCCATTCAAAAGTCCCTGCCATATTTGGAACACCACTGACCTCTGGTGACAGAAACCAGAATGAGGTTGTGGGGGACATCACTTCAAGTCCCCATTCACTTACAGTTCAATTTACTTACTTTGCTGGCGCACATCTATTATTTAAACGCTTTTGAATATAACCATTGTGATATCCTGTTAGGACAATTCTAGGACTACAACATAAGGGGAAAAATCTTCAAAGTTTTGACTTTTCCTAATTGCCGCTGATATACATCTCAGTGCAGGTTTGATACCCTGTACAGTTGAACCCAAAGCCAGAATAACTCACTTGACTCTCTATACATTTTAGAAATTTCAAGCTGCAACAGTGTTATAAATTTTTTTTTGGGGGGGTTAGGTTATATGATTAGCTGTCATAGATATATTTATTCTAAAGGTCAGTTGACTTGTTAATGCAGCAAACTAATCAGTGCATACCTAATTTTAGAATCAGGACTACAACAAAACCGATGAAACGTGAGTATTGGACCATGTTTTGTTGTTGGTGGTAGTGGTGGTGGTGGTGGTGGTGTTGTCCCAGGTAGTACAAATAACACACCCAAATGAATGACTGGTTCTAAAATATGAACTCAACAGATATTGTTTTTTTAATAAGATGATATAAAAGTATTGCCATAAAAACTTATTTCATATAAACAGACTGCTCACAGTAACTTTTGTAACAATGGATCAAACACTGCAGACCTGTTTTTCCCCTCACTGTTGTAGTTCTAGAGCTGTCTCACAGGATAACACAATCGGTGTATTAACTGATAGATATGAGCAAAAGAAGTAAGCAAATTTATCATGTAAGTGAATTAGGACTTGATTTGATGCCCCCACAGCCTTAATCTGGTTTCTGTCACTAGAGGTCAGTAGTGTTCCAAATATGGCAGCGACTTTTGAGTAGGGTGTATAGAATCTATAATTTATTTGAATCGAAACAGGGACAATTTAGCAGGTCCCTGATCGATAGTAGTCGGGTATTAAAAACTGGATTCGGGACCGGACTTTTTGCTATTTTGATGGGGGTGTCCCGGGTACCCGGGTCCCGAGTCGATGCACTAGTACACACACACACACACACACACACATATATATATATATATATATATATATATATATATATATATATATATATATATATATATATATATATATATATATGTAATGGAAGAGCGGGGCAAAGCGCAAAGAGCACCATCAATATTTTTGCCAGTTTAGGACAGAAAGAGTGCTTTATTTTAGTTGGTTTTTTTTACAAGCTTTAAGATATTTGTTATGACTAGCAGGGTGCACCTTACTTAAAAATTTTCTCTAAACGAGACACATGCCTAATTAGAACACACACTCACACACACACACACACACACACACACACATACACACACACACAAAAGAAATGAATGGGTAAAAATTGCCACCAAAACATTTGGTCAGCCTGCTGAAATCCGAAATGTCTTTCTAGAATCTTAAGCCACTTCCATTTTTACAGCAATCGAGAGTAGCCTATCTATTTTTATTATTACCGGCGACTTTAATGATCGATGCTCGGTCTGGGACTCGACACACGACGAAAGTGGCCTTGGTTTGCTTCATTTGATCTCATATCCCAGAATAACCTATTTCCGCTAATCAAAGAACCCACAAAAACCACCGACCACACCAACAACTTACTTAATTTCATCATTACAGACTCTCCAGGTTTTATGCTTGACTGTGGTGTACTAACCGATCTCTACAACTCCGATCATGTCGTTACTTTCTGGTTTGTTTCTCTCTTCAAAGTAAAAGATCAGCTCTTTAAACGACCCGTGTAGGACTACAATAAAGCTAACTTGTTTGCATACCGTACTGAATCTAGATTACAGGACATAGCTCTTGAAGAAGTGAATGTTAGTCTTATCCTCTCTGAGAGTCACCTCAGCCTGCGGTCTCGACAGTGTAGGAAATATGTTGCTCAAGAACACGGCTGGCTCCATATGTCACTCCCTCACGAAAATCTTCAATCTTTCCTTGAATCAAGCTGACTTTCCAAAATCCTGGAAGCGGTCACACCTGTGTCTCGTATTGAAAAAATCCAACGGATACATAATAAGTAATTACCATCCGATATGTTTACTTTGCAATGTCTCTGAATTTTTTTGAATGTTTAGTCTACAATTTCCTATATGAATGCTTCTCCAGCAACGGTCTTCTCACTTAAAAAAATTCAGGGTTTTAGGGCCGGCGACTCAACCATTAACCAACTTGCTTACTTACTTCATAATATATACAATGGTCTTGAACTGTCTAAAGAGGCCAGGGTGGTATTTATCGATGTATCCAAGGCCTTTGATAAGGTGTGGCACCCCAGCCTCCTCTTTAAACTTCGGCAACTTGGCTTATCAGAGCATCTCGTTGCCTGGATAGAAAGCTATCTGTCCAACCGACTGCAAAGAGTCACTATTCATGGCCAGTCTTCCTCGTGGCTGGTGTACCCAAGGGTTCCATTCTGGGTCCACTTTTTTCTTGGTTTACAATTATGATTTAGCAGATTATCTGACATGCGATGTCCGTCTGTTCGCCGACGACACTTGCATTCTTGAAATAGTCGCTTGTCCTGTTACTCCTAAAGGAATAATGACACCAAAGCCTTATTCTGAATCCAGTTTTCCCGAACAAATGTTTATCACATGGGCGACCACATGTTCTTGCGGGAAACTTTTTCTCCGACTTTTCCCCCTTTTCCCACCGGTATCCTCGAGAATTACCCGAGTACTTGTTTTTTACCTACTACCCGGGCACCCGTTTACCTTGCTAATGAACAAAATCCATGTAGGCTTATTCCAATAAAAATAAAGATGGACAACATATTATGTACCACTCTATGCCCACACAATCGTCATGCATCAAGTCAGGGAGGTGTTTGAAATACACCTCCCTGATAAAGTTTGATAATATCAAAATACAATCATTCACATGTATTGAGCCCATTCGATTGGTATGCGTTAAGCTTCTTTTGCAACAGTTTATCTATTGTTTGTCGATAGTGGCACCTTTAAATATTGTTTTTAAACCTATGACTTTAAAGTCATTTATTAAGTGAAATTTTCATAGTAATGTTGTGACACATAGGATCTGGATGTAGTGTCCCGATTCTTGAAAATTAAGTGGCATACATTGGTAAACATTTCCTCCTGTTCCTCTAACATACAGATACTTGTTGCATTTTACACAAAATATTGCATAAGCAATATTTTCAGCTTTACAGTTAATGTGACCAATGACATATATCTTTCCGTCAGCGTTGCCAAAACATGTTTAGAAATTACCCGCTGAAGACCCTTTAATCTATTTGGGCTGATACAGCCTATGTCAAAATTTTACAGAGGAACGTGTGCAATATGGACAATAGTTATCCATATTTATATAGGTTAGACAGGGACAGGTTAGCTTTCGGAGAGTAAAGACTTTGGACTGCGGAATAGGGTATTGACTACTAGGAAGTGGTTCTGAGCAAAAATACACAAATATAAATGTGTGGTCTTCCTTTATTTTTCAATACAATTCATAATTATTACCTCATTTCTCATACTTGTTGGGTGATTTCAAAATAATAAATTTTGTTTCTTATGACTGAAGCATCTTGGATATCATTGTCTCTTTCGAGCCATTATAGGTCGATTTTGAAAAAAAAAATGTTTTGGTTCTTTCTGACTTAAATAGTGTTTCCTCGTTTTTTTAATATCACTCTAAGGTTGAGCAAAGCCTGTGAATATGTAATGCCATAGCAGCGGAGTATCATTTTCCATACTTGTTTCTCTTTTGGACATATATGTCAATAATTATGTCCACTCTAGTTTATCGACGTTTTTAAATTGTTGATTAACCCTATGTCTTCTGTAGCCACGTCGTTTTAGGTGTTCCTGGATTTTGATCTTTTGGTCATGAAAGTCCCTTTATCCTAAGCATGTTCATTTTGCCCTTATCCCTAGAACATAAGGTTTTAACCTTAGTGTGGTGATTTGATTTTACATTGAGGTATAAATGTTTATAACTTTCCTTGCAAAATAAGTTGGTAAAAATCATATCACCTGCAAGTATTAAGACATTAGGAAATCCAATACTTTGTCGAGATTAATGAATTTCCAATTTGATTCTAGGATGTATGTCATTTACTGTTGGATGAAAATGTAATAAATCTTCTTTTAAATGTGTCCAAATTCCCCAAATATCATCCACATAGCTAAAGTGCGCAAATGGCTTTTTTTCTGTGACCTTTCAAACAGTTTTTCTTCGCACTCACCCAAATACGTACTTGTGTGACACATGCCTAATTCAGAATCCTTCGCAGTACCTTGAGCCTGTATGTAATACTTTCCACTAAGCCCGAATGTGTTGTTTTCTAGCACATTATCCATAAATTCTAATACGTCCGAGGTAGAAATAGTTGGATTTTTTTCTTTTATATAAGGCTTTTTCATGGTTATTCGTGGCTTATCACGTACGATTGGGCGTAAGGCTTTCACGTCAATGCAAAAAATTATAGAATCCTTTTGAATTTTACCATTCAGCTCTTCAAGCTTTCTTTTTCAGAAAATCTGCAGCATCTTTTACAAACTTGAATGGGAAATAATAGGAGATTTTAATTCTGTTTTCATAACTTCTGCTATTTTGTTCTTACATATCATTATATATATATATATATATATATCTATATATATATATATATATATATATATATATATATATATATATATATATATATATATATATATATATTAAGCTACATATTTAGTCCCCGTATCTCTTTTGGGGAATATCATAATCAACTAAAATTGGCTCAAAGATAAGAAAGACAATTATCTATATTTTTTATTTCATGTCACCCACACGTGATCTTTTGTCTTAATTGTGACCCCTTCCTCCATTGTTTCAGTTAGACAAGGGCGGAACCCAAGCGTTGTCAAGATCAGTCACGACAATGACCACAACATCTGTGCTGCAGACTCCACTATGGAAACCACCCGAAATCGCCCAACGGGTGGTCAAATACGGCAAATGATTGGCTTGTGTGAACGAACTAGATGATCCCAAAACGAACAGCCTAAGGTGTCTGACAGTCTGTGGTTTATCGACTGATTAAAAAGCATTTGGTTACAGGTAGTGCATCCCAGAGAAAGCGTGCTGGTTGTCGATTGAAAACTGGTGACGTTACTAATGATCGAATGTCGCAATGCATCCAAGATTGCCCATTTTCCAATTGGGAATTTCTCTTGGAGACCTTGAAATCTGTCATTGAGATATTGAATTTTCTGCACACACGTTGAACCTACTATCATTACAGTACTTTATTTTTTCCCACAGCACTCTACGTGTCCAACAAACCATCATAGTGCACAGGTGGGTTTCATTCATGACGCTGACTCTAGTGGACATATTGACAAAAGTGTCAGACCAATCTGCTTCGGTTTCTTTCTTCAATCTGTTGTGCTTGCAGGCCTTACCTGTAATGTGATACTGTTTAAACTTTGAACAAAGAGATAACATAACCGTATTTCACAACTATTGCAACAGTTAATATTATATTCTGTTATTTTAAGTCACATGTGTACCATTATGCTTAATTGCGCGACTATACACACAAATGACGACACACAAACACTATATATATATATTTATACGCGCGTGTGTGCGTGTGCGTGTAAGGCAATTGGCTTTCTAATGCATTTTTCTGTTGCGCATGGACATCTTATCTTCCAAGAGGTGGGTAGGTAAGTTAGCTTTTTGCTGGTTTGTGCATTATATGCCTATACATTTTTACGTTTTGTAGGGAAGATACTGAAAAATTAGAAATTAAATGACTAAAATACATGTGTGGTGACATTTTTTTTTGGGGGGGGTGGGTGGGGGGAGGGGCGGAAGTAGGAATGCAACGGGATACAAATTTGTATTGAGCCTGGAAGAACTCGTAAAGTGAGAAAAAAAAGCTTCATTTCGTTACGGTCACTTGGTTAGGGAAATACAGGTGTATTTTCCTAATCTTCCCCCAAGGCCCTCAGGTAATCAAAATACAATAATACTTGATACACATGGTTACAATAACAATTGGAGGACTATGATAAGCAGCAATACCATAACATACGGTAAAAATTCTCTCCGATACAAAGGAGCCAAGCTGTGGAACAACTTACCCCCACACATCAAAGCATCTACTGATTTAAATCACTTTAAGACGTTAGTCAAGGCATGGCTTGGCCCCTCCTGCTCTTGTTCTATGTGCATCCTATGTAAAACCAGGGTTTAGAAAGATTAACATTCTTCCAAATTTAAGGAAACCTTGTTAGACCGGCTGTATATAGTCTCATTGTGAGTTCATTATATATATACCATCTCATCACTTGTCACTGTTTCCTCTTTTCACAGTCGAACAATAGTGCTGTTGCGCTAATGTTTTTTTATTTGTACAATTCGACTTGAAATAAAGATTATTATAAGACATAATAATAGTAAATTATGTGATTTCTTTCATCATCCATCAGTTATTGTTTGTATTATATGATTGTAACTGTCCCGCTTGAATCCGTTGTAGGAATGGCAAAGATAAATTCTTTTTATACTATATTGCAGAGAGTTCAATATCACAGCACCATAATGCACAAAGGATCATAAATATGGAAATGGCAGAAAGGGTTAAGACCACTTGGCCATGTACCTTAAAAAAGCGGAGTGTGACACTGAATAAAGTATTGTAGTTTTTAATGCTTTCATGTAAATATATCTGATTACAAAGCGTCTCCGCTACGCCTGCCATCCCAAGACTGATCGTATGACACTAAAAGTTATGAGTGAAATGTAAGTGAAAGTGATAATTTGATATAATCTACACAGTTGAATTAAATTGGTCCCAACTAAAATTCTAACATAAGTTCCAATCAGATTTGCGACAACTTATTCATTCACTTGTGTCGTGTACCAGTTGCATGATGGTATGTTGGTCTACAAGCATATGTGACCGAAAATGTTTATTGATATTGGTGATGGCAGCTACTATTACATACAGTACGGTATTCCACGATTATCTTTAGAAACTAAAAATTTGAGGGGTCCCGGGTGCATTACAGGCGCTATTGCCTCCATAGGATCCCACGCATCGCAGTAGCTTCATATGTGCTCATGTCGACGAACGCCCACAATAGAAAGTAATAGTGAGTCTGGGGGATGCTTAGGAGGCTGCAGAAATGTGGGTTTCTTAAATTTCGCCTGTGATGACAGTGCCCTATTGGGGGGGGGGGCGGGAGGGGCATCAAGAAGTAGATTCCTTCAGTGCAGGGTTACGAGAACGATAAGTCCACCCACAGGATCAGTTGTGACACCCTCGCCTCTGAAAGCTGGATCCCAACGAACCCCTTCCATACCCTTACAACTATCATAGAGCAGTGTCAGAGTTGCAGACCTGTCAGAAATTACGTTTTCCGGTTGTGATCAACTGTGTGCCAGAGAATGTTAACATATGTCTTCCATTAGTTTGCTCTCATCGGGGAACTTACCTGCTCGGGTTGCACATGAACAAACAGAATTCGTCTGGTGGACGGCGTGCCCATTGTATTTCAGACAAATGTCCATCAAAAGTCAACGTTCAGTCAATTTGCAGAATTCAATCACAACATCACAGGCCTTTCTGATAACATCAGCTGCAGTAAAAAAAATCCATTCCTTATTGTTCTGTATGATGTAATACCTACAAAACAGAGACAAGTCACACAGAGCCTGTTTTGTGACACAAAACATTCTACAGTCACTCGACAGTATTTTGAAGCACAACTGTGGGTATGCCTGAAATTTTGTAATTTAGATAGTGCATACTACAAACAACGTTGGCGCTGGTTCTTTTTGTATAGCAGGGTGTTCTAGCCAGTCAAAACAGGCGTCCAGGTCATGTAAACCACATTCATGTGGGATTTTTTTAATATTATCACTAATTGAACAGGAGTTGGAAGTGCAGGCAATAGGACTCTTAAGATAGCCACAAAAAAAGGACGATATAAGCGCGCATGCCCATAAGAATAGTTTGGGGCAGTAAACTTCATTTCCAATGATGGCTTTATGTCCACAACTCCAGTTCACATTTACATTGACCTAGTTTGTTTGGGGTTTTACATATGTGTATAAGAAAGGATTAATTCTTTCAGCACCAGCTGCGATTAAAGTCGAACTACTTAGCACGAACTGTTCTGAATTATGATAAGGATGCTAGAATCATGTTGCTTATAAAAAGATTTTTCATTCAAGTAGTAGCATACCAGAAGTTACACAGAATATAATTGTTCAGGTCAAAAGCTTTTCTCGGTGCGCCTTATACGTATTGCGCCCCTAAGCACACTGAGCAAAGCTGTTGACTCAGTCCAAAAGGTGGCACTTAAAGGGAAAAGTGGAACCCACTTTCGACACTTGTACCAGCTAAACCGTTTATATAAGTACGCCAATAAAGACTCCAGAGTGCATGCACACAAGCGGGTTGGGAACTTCATGAATTATTTTCAAACGAGGACTTAAAACATCAGCTCTGATTTCCAATTGCTCCCCTACTCAGTTTGTCTGCATATTTAAGTAGCCATAAGGTTACGATTGTGTATGCTCAAGGCTCGTTTTGGGACTGCAGGCGCCATTTCCTATAAAGATCTTATGTGCACAAGGTTCAATATCCAACCTGTGAACTTTAATGTGCGAACCATGTGGCATGACACCACGCAGGATTCATCGACATGCATGTACATGTACATATATAGATTTATTAACTAAGAACAGCTGCATTGTCACTTCAGGTTGTCGTACAGAGCATTGCTCAAAAAGTGACGCCAATTCAGGATTCTTTGGGGAACATATGTGGCTATGACCTGATGCAAGCCCACTCTGGACTGTGCTTCCAAGAACAATTTTATCCAAAGGTATAATCAGGAATGAGCTCTGGCAGTCAATATTCATTTTTAAACATTAGCACAACAGTTTAAAGGTTCTATTCTTTCACCACCTCGTACACCTTTTTGCAAAGACTCAAACAATTACCACGTCTTTGAAGTTCAAATAACTTTACACAGAAATAAAATTTAAAGACGCATTGCGTCTGCTTTCACTTTTATTGTAAATCGAATTGCAGTTATCATGTGATTCATACATGTACATTTTGAAACAGTAACATGCACCAGCGAGGCAATGGGGAAGTTTTGAATCCCTTCCAGTATCTGTGGTGGTTTTGGCTCCCCCATTTTCGCAGGTTTACATGACTATTTTATTAGCAATCCATATTCAAAAATACATTCTTTTGAGGCATGGGGGCTCATTATATCTATTAAATAATAGAATACATATAAAATCTGATATGAATATATATATATATATATATATATATATATATATATATATATATATATATATATAAAAGGCTGGATTTTCTCCATGTATGCGTTATTGAGCTTGACAATGCATTAAAATGCTGAAATCGGTCGTGTCCGTAACGAACGCCAAAGATTCTTTAATATATATATGTGTACATATATATATATATATATATATATATATATATATATATATATATATATATATATATATATATATATATATATATATATAAGAAATTATAAAGAACACATTCAGAGCCATAGGTTGCAGGTTCGAGTCCCGCTCGTTCCGAACATAAAACATATATTTTGGGCATTTCCTTAATGCTGGTGGATTTAAGTCCCCGATTCTGGAAATAAATGCCGACTCCATAAATATACTGCATTACCGTGTTGATATGGCACTCGGACATAACTACCTCCATTGAACCATTCTTTTTAGGAATGGGGATTTGGTCGAGTGGATATGTGCGTTTCCCATTTCAGCTAGGCGATTGGTGCCAAAGGTTGCAGGTTCGAGTCCCGCTCGTTCCGAACATAAAACATAGCTTCAAACATGGGAGACATATCTCAAAAATACAGCATGACAATATGTTAAAATTAATGGCATCTGAAGCCGTCAATAATGTGGCGACTCCGGGCACTGGGACAAGGCCTTCTGAACAGGGATCGGTCAGAGTGCCTAAAAGTTGTTGACATTGCCAAAGATACAATTCAGTACACTTTTTCTCAATTGTATTATAATGAGTATTTCAGACATGCTCTAGGTGATCATTCTAGATTATAGAATTAGTTGTATTTAAAGATTGAGGATGGGAATGACTTCGATGAAGTCTTCCCGTAACGAGTATTATGGGTGTGTATTGAAGACTTAGCAGTGCAGCACCAGCTAATAATCAGGGGTCTTGTTATTGCAGTTTCAGGCAGCATATTTCTATTCATGTGTAGTAAATTATTGGTGCACGTATTCATTTCTCCAGGTAAACTCACACTTGCAGGTGCTTTCTTATCATCGCTTTTGACATGTAATGCTCTTTATTTTTTATCTTTGAACATGTTGTGTATAGTAGTCTTACATTTTTTCGCCCACCCACGATTCCATTGCTATTGTTACTAATTAAATACTTTCATATTTTGCTACATATCTACTACATGTATAGTATTTTGGTTATGTACCATCTGTTGTCTCTTGATACTATAAACGGAACTTATTTTGTCATCTGCATAGAGTACAAATTCGTAATTTGATAGTTATGCATTACATAGGTATGTGTATGGCACTATACATTAGATATCTATGTCCAATATTAAGCGTGTTTGATTCATGTATGAGGTCAGTACTGACCTTCATTTTATGCCAATAAAATCATTACGTTACATTACATATTTTCGGCGGCTGCCTAGGGTGTTGTCATGGTTATTAGAGCGCATGTGCAACATTCGGATTAAGCAACTGCTGCTGAACGCAGGCAAATTGTATATTCGAGCCCTTTAATCATGCTTCCCGAATAAATTCGACAGCTTGTCCGATGACCAACCTAGTGCAGTTGTCTTTGTCCTGAATATGCAAACCACAAGACACATGTGCATTACGGGTTTTGGAGCTTATCGTTGGGTTCTTCTCGACCAGAATCATGTAAATATTCTCAAACCAGAATTACATTCAGGCTGTGTGTCTATAGCAAGATCAAATGCATACATGCTATTATTGTGACAACCTGCTTAACCTTTTTAATCAATATTCATGATAAAGATGGTTCATTTATCCATACCAGCATAAATAGACACATGAACAAAGAAGCAACTTCATACTCGTACATTGCATCGGCATTTCATATTTCTTCTTCTGACAACAGCAGACAGCAACAGCTCGGTAGTTTCACTATTTTAGACAGAATCATACGTATAGGGAGGCTAAGGTCTAAGCATTGACAACAGAGCTGGTCATGATATATGTGGAATTTTTTAATCATTCTAAATTATGGAATTAATTATTCCAGAAATCTGAAGTATAATGTGTCTGGAAAAGAATCCTCTTGCGCCATTGCCAGCATACATACAGATACAGAGAGAGAGAGAGAGAGAGAGAGAGAGAGAGAGAGAGAGAGAGAGACAGAGAGAGAGAGAGAGAGAGAGAGAGAGAGAGAGAGACCTAAGTACAAGGTCCTTCTTCAAATTACTGTCAGCAACGATTAATATCGGCTTCCGCCCGAACATTTTGGCACCATAAATCGACCACCATATCAGACAAGCGACAAGGCACTTGCCGTCGTCATTGCTGCATCAAGCTGTTCGGCGGGCATTGGAGCGGAGTATCCATATAGTGTCGGGATGGACCAAGCCCTATTAATACAGAAGCATCTAAGGCGCTATATATATCATAAATTCAAGTATATTTGATCATATGTTTAAAGTACTTTTGATGACCTTCTGTGACGGTTTCTGGTCGAGCATATTTTTAGATAGGTTTGGACATGTGTTCGAATATTTGATGATATGAATGAATATTGGAACATATGATTAACTATCTGATGATATGTTCAGATATTCAATATGTCATAACTTTAAATCACATGTTCTAATGTGTTATTACATATTTAAATATCCAATGATATCAGGAAGTCAATTTAGACATAAGTTCAATAATATATAGACCTATGTTGTATTGATTATGTTTGTAAACTTACTATCCAAACTAAAATGTTCTTGCTTTCTGTTTTTTTGGGGGGGGTGTTTTTTGTTTTTGTTTTTGTTTTGTTTTGTTTTTTTATTGTTTTTGTTTTTTGCTTTTTTGTGTTTTTTTGTTTTTTGTGTTTTTGGGGTTTTTTTTTTTTTTTTTGTTTTTTTGTTTTTTTTTTTTTGTTTTTGTTTGTTTTTTTTTATTTTTTATTTTTTGGGGGGGGTTTTGGGGGGTTTGGTTTTTATATTTTTTTGGGCTTGTGTGTGTGTGTGTGTGTGTGTGTGTGTATGTGTGTGTGTGTGTGCGTGTGTGCCTGCGTGCGTGTGCGTGTGCGTGTGCGTGTGCGTGTGCTTGTGTGTGTGTGTGTGTGTGCATGGTGCCATAGTAAATCTGGCACATTGAATAATCTCGTTCCATATCCCGGAGTTGATCTAATGGAACACATTGTACACCCATATTTAGCCAGGACCATGGCATCACTAATGACCTCGAGGAAGTTTTTGCCTCATGTTGTTTTGTCCCCAATTCGCGATAAAAAATGAATCCTGTGATACGGATGCGCCGCAGGCGCAGAGTTCGTTAAACCACCAAACGGTGGCCACGGAGAGGAGGCCTTGGTTCCAGTTGTAATGGACATGCAGCGCCATCTGCTGAGGAAGAAGTTATCAGCTTCCCAAAATATTGATGAGGCGTGGCTATCCCCTCTTGTGACGTCGTTTGTGGCTCCTATCCTTCTGGCCGAGGATTTGATTTACAATGTATCCTATGATCCCTCTCCTTTCGGTTTTTCGGTGACTGCAGCGCCATCAGGCGGTTATTGCAAACTGTTAACTGGAACCAAGCCCTTCCTTCCTAGCCAACCATCAGCGGTGCATCTATATAACATTCACATTCAATTTTACCGCGATTGTGAGGCAAAAAAAACCTGAGGGAATGATATCTCCGAGGCTACATTACAAAATTCGCGTCCATGAAAACATGCACTGAATAATACGTCATTTGCTTCCGCTTCTGCGCCCATATCCATGTCTGCCTTTAATCAAGTGACTTCCAATGTGGAAGCCATAGTTCGTGCTTCTAACGATATAAGCGATATCCCATGGGAGTTTCAAAGTGGTGTTGTAAACTAGTCTACATACGCGACAACAAAATCTGTCTTCTTAGGTGGTCTTAAAGGTGAGACAAAGGTCTTATGTGCAGCGCTCTTGTGGAAAGGCAAATTGGACGGCTGTAAGGATAGAGATCTCGTGGCGGAGGTTGTGTGCGTGGCAGCGGTCTACACGACGCAGCATACAATCTCCTTGTCAAATATACTGCTGAAATTTGAAGGTTTATTTCAGCAGTCAATGTTTCGTCGATGCTAAAGCAGCCAATAACGATGTAAGTTTTGTTGGAATAGTACATGTGGATGAATCATGTCAAATCACATGGGAAATTGTAATAACCTCGATGTAAGAAGCTGTTGCTACCCATTAAACCTCATTTTTAGTATGAATTAATACCCGGTTATTATTATCCTCTGGCGATCTGTTTGTCACCTACATGTAGAGAGGATTTAATACCGATGCCTTTTTTTTCGAAGACTTCTAAGCCTTGGATATAAGAATACGTATAACTAGAAAACACCGAGGGTACGCATTAGCAAATTGAACTGACATGTTACGATGTTACCCGTAACTGATCCAAGAGCAGGAACTGTGCCCAATAGAGATAAAAGGAGTTGATCTTTTTCCGTTAATGACGGGTTTCCTTACAAAAATTTTGAATAAAATTCAAAAGCAGACATACCACAATAAATTGGTTCTTGTCGTAGGCATTCAGGGCGCGCCGAGATAAGCTGCTGAATCAATCTTATCACGGCCATTTACGAGTTAAGAGGCACGGAAATGCAAACATCTGCCAAGAGAAACAACAACCTATACCTTGCTTAGTTAGAATATGAAATTACGTTACTAAAATATTGGATTAAAGACATCGTGTTATTTTGTCGTCTATGTTGTGGAAAAAATATTGAACTGTTGTAATTGCCTTTGCCTGCTGGTGTATTAACCCTTGAAAGTTCATCTTAAGGGTACAACAACTGTCCACGGTGCACCCAGAGTACTTGAGTCAACAGCTTAATAGCTAAATCTGTTGACTATCAACGTGTTATCACGGTATGTCTTCCTTGAAATTGTCATTGAGGATATTACATGTATGCAAAGATCAATATGGAATAAAATAGAGGATGCAGACAAGGTGTGGAATGACCGATCGCTGTAGACCGCTTTGACCGGGAAGGCGTTAAGGGCAGAATAAAACAGGTCGTAAGCCACGCTTGCCTCTAGTGAGAAAAATTCTATTGAGAAAAAGTAATGTCACGCGTGCCTCTGGTGGGAAAAATAACTATAATCTCTCATTCAAAGCTATTGTATATTTGTATGTCGCCTGTGCGAAGCTTACTCTACTTAATTGGCTCAAATGCAGATTACATCATGACCAGAAGGATTTAGAGTGGATGGTGTGCCGCTTGTTCGTGGAAAGCCTTCTCCAAACATATATTGAAGCTGCATTATTCCCACTGGCATTTTTGTCTGGAGTGTTTTTCTGACAGTACATTTATTTAACTTGCAACATATGCTATATGTAGCTCTATCGGTCCCTTTAAACCAGTGTAAGAGAGTTTTCTTTTCAATTCATAATTACGTACCAAGAAGAACGCATGTTGTGCCAAGACATACTATGTGGAAGCATATCGATGATGTATATGTTCTTTGCCGATAGAATTTAGATCAAAAAGCTGTAAGGCCTGACAGAGAGCCATGTGAGCCAACAGGCTAGGCCCAAAAAGCGAATACTCGGAAGTATGCACCATTGACAACAGTTTTATATTTCACACACGCACACACCTTAACATTTAATTGAACTACAATTAATATGCTTTTGATCTGCTGTTATGTAATACTTCTCGCCATGCATGTCTGCCCAAATTTGTACTAATCGACCCAGGTGAACTCGATTATAACATACCTTAATCCTTAAGCAGGGTCATCCTTACTTCATGTTCCCAGATATATCCGGTGCCTATTTTCGTTTTTGCAAAGTAACTATGTACATTATCTACCGTAGTTATTTGCATGTGCATGCATGTCATTTCACCAGAGTCTGAATCTGAATCCGAGATCTATTTCGTACTTGTCATTTAATATTTTTGCGATACCAATCTTTGCCAAACTTCAGCTTCTTTTTACTTTACATCCCCATTGCACATGTTTGAAAATTAACTTACACTTGAGACGCCGATTTCGATTTTCAAACACTCTCGTGTTTCTTGGACATGAAAAGGGATATGGGTTTTTGAGCACTCATCACAAAAGACCCGTACTTGGTCAGAGTTAAACTTAAAGAGCGACATTTGTTGCCTGTCTTGTAGCTGAACTACCTTAATGACATACTAAAAAGGTGTAAACAACTTACTTAATGACATACTAAAAAGGTGTAAACAACTTACTTAATGACATACTAAAAAGGTGTAAACAACTTCTATGGATGGGTTTTCTTCACGGTTTACATGAAACAGTTTCTCTTTTGGAGAGAACTTGGCTTATTTAAGCAGACTATCTGCTTTGATTACTGACAGTAACGGGCTACCATATAATAAGCAACCTCATCATCATGATCCTTTACGTTCAAAATTATGTGATCGTGGCGTTATTTAAATGTAGAAATTTCCATCTTTCAAGATCGTGTTTTTGTCATAACGATGCTCGGTTTTAACAAAGAGCCATTAATCCCCCCCATTATTTCTGAGTGTCCCAGACCTATACATGTATGTATGTATGTATGTATGTATGTATGTATGTATGTATGTATGTATGTATGTAATTTATGTATGTATGTGTGTGTATGTATGTATGTGTGCATGTATGTATGTATGTGTGTTTTGTGTGCTTTTTTGCGTGTGTATATATATATATATGTATGTATGTATATGAGTGCATGCATGTTCCATTAACACAAAAATAAACTAGAAAAGAAGATTTGCATCAAAGCAAATCTGTCTGTGTACCTTCAAAAGTTGTAAATATTAAATGTTACAACTTTTATCCTTTGCTACTTCACATTACATTAAGCTACTGGCTGGATGCAAATTTCAAACTCCAAATGACCTTGACCTTTATAGCTCACGTGTAAATTGCACAGTGTTACAATACCAACAATTTAAGCCCAACATGAACCAAAATCAGATGAAAATTGACCAAATTATGGGAAGATGAAACTTTCAAGGGGCCAAATGACCTTGCCCTTTGCCCTTTTGGGTTTACTTGTTCTTACAAAAATGTGCAGTGTTGCAATACCTACAATTTTAGTCCAACATGGTTAGAATTGGATGAAAATTGGCCAAGACTGGATGAAACTTTTAAAGGTCCAAATGTCCTTGATCTTTGACCTTTAGAGGTCACATGTTTAAAACATGTGCAGTGTGACAATAGCTACAGTTTGAGCCCAACAGGATCAAAATTTGATAAACATTTGACCAAGTTATGGCTAGAAGAAAGACACCATCGAAAGTGGCCTTTGACCTTGAAGTGACCTTTGACCTTGAGATGACCTCTAGCTGAAGTGAACCTTGACATCAAAAATGACATTTAGGCCTAAAAGTGACCTTTGACCTTGACATGACCTTGACATTTGAGATGACCTTTGCCTTGCTATGATTGAACTCCTACACACTAGGAACCACTTTTACTATAGTATATAAGATATTGAAGATTTAAAACTTTAATTAGCCCTCATTTGCATAATTTTGAATAGCATGACCTCTGATTATTCCCTCTTTCTTTCTTTACAAGCAAATTTTCCCGACATTTCATTTGAAGAGTATTAAGCGTAGAAACTCTAAACTCGGCACAATTATACTTCTATAGATGAAGTCCGGCCTTTTCATAAAGTAATGTGAAATTCCGAGTGTACAGGAGTTCCATCATAGCAAGTTAAAAGTCATCTCAAATGTCAAGGTCATGTCAAGGTCAAAGGTCAATTATAAGCCTAAATGTCATTTCTGAGGTCAATGTTCACTTCAGGTAGAGGTCATCTCAAGCTCAAATTCATTTCAAGGTCAAAGGCCGTTTTTGAGGGAGGCTTTCTTCTAGCCATAACTTGGTCAATTTTTATCCAATTTTGATCCTGTTGGGCTCACTTTGTAGCTATTGTAACACTGCACATTTTTAAAACTACGTGTGACCTCTAAAGGTCAAAGATCAAGGTCATTTGGACCTTTGAAAGTTTCATCCAGTCATAACTTGGCCAATTTTCATCCAATTCTTACCATGGTGGACTGAAATTGTAGGTATTGCAACACTGCACATTTTTATAAGAACATGTAACCTCAAAAGGGAAAAGGTCAAGGTCATTTGGCCATTTGAAAGTTTCATCTTGCCATAACTTGGTCAATTTTGATCCGATTTGGTTCATGTTGGGCTTAAATTGTTGGTATTTTTGCACTGTGCAATTCACATGTGACATGTAAAGGTCAAAGGTCAAGGTCATTTGGACTTTGAAATTTGATTCCGGCAAAAGCTTAATGTAATGTGAAGTAGCAAAGGATAAAAGTTGTAACATTTAATATTTAAAACTTTTGAAGGCACACAGACTGATATGCTTTGAAGCAAATCTTCTTTTCTAGTGTTAATATGTTTCTGTTTGGCTGATTTCACATGGGATGTATTTTTTGCGAGTCTAATCATCTCTCCCGTGGTTGCAACACAAAGTCGCATTACTTGATTACTCCCTGGCTGTCCACACTGCGCCTTGGGCTGTTAAAATCAATAGTGTGCGATTCCTTGACTATATATCATTGTTTCGTTTCATGTAGTATCCTGTTGCTTCTCTTATTAGTCCTGCGCATAACTGTATAAATATGTCGCAGCAGAGGTCGTGCGTTTGTGTATTTAATGAGGTTGGATCTGTGTAAATAACACACAATGATATCGGTCTGTTTATTTACTAATCAACCATATGCTTATCTATGAGACCTACAATTAAGATTTCTTTAGATTTTTATAAATTTGAAATTTTGTGCATTTTATAAATACTCCGATTCCTCCATTCCAGAAATACTGCCCTCTGAATATTACCTTTGAATTTGAAAAATAATAGGCTTTCTAAAAATTATATTCGCGATAGTATTCAAGCTTTACATTACACCACCATCAAATACAAAAATTCAAAATCAAATAATTTCATGATAGGTGTTTGGCAAATGCATTAAAACGGTTTAAAATATCTTCTGCACCATTTACGCGAGACTTGCTCAGTAAACACTAGACTGACGTGGGTATGCGGTTTGCTCACCGGCAGGTGGCGCACTGGCCTTTAATGCCGTTAAGTATTGTTCTGTTGTCGGCCTGGAGAGTTAGTGGGGGTATTTGCTGCCATTCTCCCTATGGACGGTGATTTTACCAGTCTTTCAGCTTACTCCACAACATGAAAAAGATAGAGAGTATACGGCTACATCTTTACCATGGAGGGTACATCAATAAGTAAATACTTACAAATTTCTCATACTACCTGTAACACAAATGAGTTTATATCTAAACTGAGTCAAGAGTAATTTTAAAGATCTTGTCGGCAGTAACTACACATTATGGCAATGAAGCCAGCCTTAGAAACGTCTATTGTACATTGATGGCCATTCAATATATCGACCGACATAATGCTTCCCCACTACTTCCATGGTTCATTGAACAAATCTGTGTTTTGATAATTTTAATTGTTTGGTGGATTATAAAATTATTGACAGAATGAATTATCCATACCCTTGTTTGTTTGTTTTTTACAGCACAGATGGCCGACATTAGTTAATTGGAAATACCGTGATATCTTCGTGTTTGAAAAAATGTTTTCCTTTCGTGAAGTTACTGTTCCTTGCAATTTGTATGCATGCTTATTTCCGCCAAATTACAAGCACAATGGTATGGAAATGAGTGAACTCACATGAAACTTCTCTCCGCCGAATCAACTGCTCAACACAACATAAATCATAACCAGTTGCCTTACATGAGCGCTTCTCTCTTAGCATGGAGTTTGGAGTCTTATGCAGGTGCACGTTCTTTAACCAAATTGAACAGTGTTGAACTTTATCATATTTAAGGGTTTAAAGCAAAGGGAAATTAGTTATGATCGACTACCGTCATGATTGTTAGGATTGCGCTTATCACTAGGACATTTACTGAATCAGATGTACTAATGGAGGTCTGTTTACATCGATTGAAAATCTTTTTTGCATACGGTACACAAATAATGCATATGGTATTTTTCTTGCTTCCTGGTTCAGTATGTATGTGTGTTCACATAGAAATATTGTCTTCCCTAATATTCTTCCCTTCTCGTTTGCTTATCTTTCCACCTCGTTTTTGTTTTGTATGTGTGTGCTCAACTCAGACACCGCGGGATTCAGAACCTTTAAATCTGAGACGGGGATATCACCTATGGTGAAGTTTTACATCTTGTTCACATGGTAACCAGATTGAAAATTATGCAAGTTAGAGTTATTCAAAAATGTCAAGCTCCTCAAGCTTGCAAAGTATTCAACATCGATTCCTAAACATTGGTTCTATTAGTACGTTTGTTGGGGGTGCGCGTCTATAGGACAAATTACTGACGAATTTGACTGTATAATATTAGAGATAAATGGAAATTTTATTAAAGGTGAATATCTTCGAAAGTACTACAGACAGAGGTACTATATTCTGACTTCAACTCAAAACTTTTGTGCTACAGGCGCTTCCGATGAACCAGAAAAAAGTATAATTGAAATCCCAAGTTCAATTCAAAGGTTAGTCCTATGTGCACATCGAATAAATAACGGACAAAATCCTACCATTTTAAGCTTATTAGGTAATATTCACAGCTGTGAATTTAGCTAAAGATATTTATGTCTGGGTGCCAACCCAGACATTTTGTTTTTCCAAGAATTTAATTTTCTTTCTTTCTTTATTTCTTTCTTTCTTACGAACAGATTTGTCCGGAGTTTTTCTTGGACCCTACTATTCCGAAAACCACCAAACTTGCCATGGTAACTGACCTACCAGTGAAATTAGGCACCTGACCTGGAATAGTCATGATGATTGAAATTATGCAAATGACGGGCAATTAAAATTTTAAAAGCTCCATATCTTCTAAACTATTGGAGATAGACACAAAGTTGTAACTTCCACATATAGGTTTGAGACAACTGGCAAATCCAATAGCATACAAACTTGGGGAATTTTAATGTAAGCTAAATTCACCAAATTTCTCCCCAATCCACATACAAGCCTTGAACTGCTAGCTGTATGACCTATTGCTTGACCTCTATGGTGCCAGGCAACCATTTTGCATTCATAATTAATTAGCTGGAACCTGCCTCACAGCTTTCTGTCCATGCATGCTAAGTGTACGCTTTGGAAGGTTTGGGTCTTGTAGCAAATTGGGGTGGGGAGTGGGGGTGGGAGGACACCCAACAACTGTGTAATGAGACTCTCAATGAAATACAGAGTATCTCTTTCTGTTCATGCAGGAACAGATTGACTTCATGCTGCCATATGTACCATGCAGGCTTTTGTTTCCACTGGTGTCCTAGCTGGCCTGTTTTTGCCTGAGGCAATGGCAGTCTGCTGAGCTTATCAGTCCCAAGAGAACTCACACTCCAGACTTCTAGGCAGAACAAGCCTGAGTGTACCCTCTGTTAAAAATAGACAACATACAGAGCTGAGTCGGCCAGACCAAGGAGGATAGAATTTGTGTCATCTCAGTGGACACTTTTATGTCTTTGTTTTCTTGTAAACAGTGAGATGTTGCCTGTTCTTCATAGCCAATACTGAGACATTATAGTTTTGTCTTGGTTTACAGGTACATGTTTATGTTTCTTGACAGCTTCTGTTAAATTTTGTTTATGTAATAAAGGAAGAAAGACAGTTATGTATTGCATGTATACACATCCCTCTGAATTATAATATGTGTACACTGTACATGCACCTATACTCATCAATACAGCCCAGAAGGGCTGACCCTCTCAGGAGTGGGCACTTTTCTGTGGTCGCGAGGGAGCTAACTGAAGAGAGGTTTCACTATACAGTGGTACTTGCAATTTAAGACTAACCCTAATACCAGACAAAAGTGGTCACATAGGACAGGTGGTCTTTCATCTCGGTTAAATTAACAAAGAAATTTCTTTCTTTCCTTCCTTCCTTCCTTCCTTCCTTCTTCCTTTCTTTCTTTCTTTCTTTACAACCAAGTTGGTCCAGAGTTTTTCTCAGATACTATTTTTCCGAAAACCACCAAACTTGCCATTGTGACGGACATAACCAGTGAAATTGTGCATCTCATTTGGAACTGTCATGATGTTTAAAATTATGCCAATTTTTAGTGGCTATAAAAATGTTAAAAGCACCACATCTTCCAAACTATTGCAGATGGACTCAAAATTTCAATGTACATATATACCTTTATGACACTTGCGAATCTAATGGATAGTGTAGTTGTAGAATTTCAAATTATGCTAATAAGAGGCATTGGAAAATTTAAAAGTTGAATATCTCCAAAACTATTGTACACAGAGATGCCATTCCAACTTCAATTTGTAGGTTTGTGGCAAAGCCGCATCCAATGAACACTGAATCCAAGTTGTAGGATTTTAGTTTATGCAAATTAGGTGAATATGCAAAATGTAAATCTTTAATAGCTTCAATAGTATTATAGAAGTGCCATTGCTACTTCAAGATATGGGTTTATGGCATAGCCCCATTCAATGAACATGTTGTAAACCAATGTTCTTCTAGGCTTATAATTCATGCAAAAACACAAAATTAAAATGTTGAATAGCTTCAAAACTAATACAGATAGCAGTTTCATTCAAACATCACTTTATAAGTTTGGTATATGGCCACATCCCTTGAACCAAAAATCGAAGCTAAGCATTTTAATTTATAAAAATTAGGGTAATACACGAAATTTAGATTATGTTGAACAATGGCAAAGTGTATCATTTCAAACTGTTCTCATTTTGAAGGCACCCAGACAGATTTGCTGTGAAGCAAATCTTCTTTCCTAGTTTCTGTTACATTTAAATGACCATTGGCTTTTGGGCAACTGTAAGAAACGCGCACAACATCGGTCGGTTGTATTACATTTGAAACCACTTATTTACACCTTGTTCCAGCTAAAATGGGACTGCAACAACACGCCTTATGATAGGAAGTTTACACTTCACATGCATCCCCCGTGATTTCGGCTTATATGTCTTGGAATGAAAGAAATTGGGGGTCGCAGTATGCCTTGAATAAGAAACCAACCAGCCTAGAAGAAATAATCCATCTTAAAAGCATACTGATGTAACGGTTTTACATAAACATCAAAATTTACAGACTCGTACCAAAATTCGTAACCGTAAATTTGATGGCCCAATTAGGACAGAAGTGTCCCCTTGCCTGCAATAAAACTAAATACGTGAGGGGAATAAATTCAACAAACGTATATTAAAGACTAATTTACAACGTTATCTCTATAACAAAAGGACGTGTGGACAATGTGACTTTCATAAATGATCAATCATGTTCATTGTTTGAGGCACTACTTAATTCATTATCATAGAGTTTGTAGTTTATGACCAACTGGGGCGGTCAGATTCAACACAGGCGAGAAAAGGCTCAAACATTGACGAAAGGAGTTTGTGCAAGGAGCAGTTAAACTGGCAGAGACGGTGTCATGGCCCTCGTAGGTCCCATAAAACAGATAGGAGCATTGGTCCTTTTCTCCTTTAGGTCGGAGGTACATCATTTTCCGAGGCCTTTTTTGCTGATATTACAATATATATTCAACTTGATATGGAGTAGGCAAAGCCCTGTAGAACAATAAATTTGGAACGTGTAATTTGGGGAATTAAGCGTATAAAGCGTGTAAGCTCTGGGGCAAATGAATCGCTGTGTCAGCGTATTTCATCCTCTTTTTTTTCATTTGTCTATGAAACGGTAATATAAAGCGCAGAAAAGATGTACTGTAGACTGAAGAAGGACCTTCTGACCGACGAATATGTTGTCGGGTTGCATATCATCTTTGATTATGAATGCCATTTTACAACCATGTACACATGCCAAATCGCCGAAATATCCCCACTGCTGCAGATGCATCGTTGGTGTGATGGGAGAATAAACATAGCGTAGTCATAATTTGTCCAGCGTTTATATGCTGGAATCCTACTTTTCCCATTAAATAGTTCAGAAACACATTACCTATAATCATAAATTCCAAGCAAAGAATAACAGCAAAGTTAAATACAGCAAAAGGCAGAGTTTTAAGACTGACCAAACGATCCTGATTCCTTTTCCAATGCCAATGTGAAGAAACAAATTTCACTCCTGACTTGAGACAGGTAGTAACCCATAAAAGGCAACTAATGATTTAAACTGGCCATTGCAACGCTTGAAATATCTTTCATTAACTACAGACTTAAGTTTTTTTTCCACACTAACCACCCAAAATCCCAAATTCATCACTTAAGCCAAAGATAAAAGAGACACGGCAGGCACGCCACTGCTTGGTTCTCCTGATTTGTCAGTCAGCTGAGCTGACAGCAAAGAAAGAAAGTAGTCATACTTCGTTTTCGGGATGTTTATGGATCTGGAGCATGAAAAAGACGCTCTACCTCGATTATTACTGTGAGTCGGAGAACATTTTATTTCAATGTGTGTGGCGTCGTAATTTTGTCTGCATTTATTTGGTTATTTTGGTCAACAGCTTTCCTTGGGGCACTCTGGCTGAAGTTCGTCTAGATTTCGCCATATTAAAGCGTTTCGCCGAGAAGTGACAGATACTAAATATATTATTCGGTACAGTATATTTTTGTGTTCAGCAACTACATTTAAAACATATTTCAGTAAGTGGCTTATAAAGCAAAGAGAAATAATGGATTCCTTTGCCATTCACTCTTTACGCGTGGTGTCCATATAACAGTGTCAGTAGTCAAAAGGATAAGACAGTATACAATAAGCAAGGATCACCAACAGCAAGAGGAAAATCACACTGAGAATGCCAACCGAGTGATATAGAATTCCACATGGCCGTGTCATTGGGAATGAATTTAGACAGCATGAGTTTTAAAACCGTTCACTGCTCAGCAGAAGCTCGCACTGAATGGTTTGAAACAAGTGCTGGCTAAATCCATTCCCCATGACACGGCCATGTGGATTTTTTTCTCTCATAGAGCGTTAAATCCTATGTTTTGGTCAAAACCTACTTGCTTTAGAGTGCTTGCAGCAGCCATTTCAACTACATTTTATTCACTTTCAACATTGCGTTGCCACTCAAGAAAGACCTTTCAGTTACTCTTTTCTATTTTAGTAGTCTGATTGGTTTACAAATAAAAAAAAAACAGCCAATAGGTCTCTTTTATTTCATTTCGGTCGTAAAATCGTTCCCACATAAGCTTGGAACGATTGTGTTTCAACACGGGTAGCTGTGGGAGAAACTAAAAGTACCCTTGCCGGGCCTGTTACCTTTGTGCCACATTTTGCTCTTATTTGTCTACATTACGTGAAACTCACTTGTCAGGCAGAGAGCTGAAATATGTCATCATGAACTTTTTTTTTTTTTTTTTTTTGCTTTATTTTTACCCGTCGTCCTAACTGTGATCAGTATCTACAATTGCACAAATAAGTAAATTATGATGTGGTTTGGGCAAAAGGCTTAAATATAGCACCAATGAAACGTGTAATCATATTCTATGACTCTGGCTACCTTTCAAAGAAAATTCCATTTTATTATACGGGCCAACCCTGGTCAAGGAAAGGAAAGACTTTTTGCAATCAATGCTGGACCAATCTCAAACGCGTGCCCCTGTCGATCCAAGCCAATACTTAATCAGAAGAAAAATGTATGTGGGTATCCCTCTGTGCAGAATCAGTCAACAGTCTTCGGTACTTTGGAATAGATAACAACTTATTTATTGCATCTGTTTCAGTACAGAAATTAAACTACTTAAAAAAAAACAAAAGTGAACAAAATGGCATAGTTCCAAATATCTGGTTCATTTGGGTATAACCGTTTTGTACTTAACGTACGAAGGTTTATGTGTGAAGGTCTTGCTTTCTCTGTGACTGTGTTTTATGTGTTCGGAAACTTTGTGTGTTTTACAAGTTATGGCAAAGAATGAACACCACTTCGTATATACATTGTATTTACATGAACCTTGTCAGCGATTTTTTCCTGATCCAGAAGAAATTGAATATAGTTTGTCAAACGTCGTGACCGACTTACCGTTATAATGAATTGCATGATTAGCTTATTTTTATTAGGTGTCCATTACGACACCAACAAAACCATTCGTGGCAAATTAAACACCTTTCGAGGTTCAGAGACAGAGGTATATTACACCAACCAGATATAAGGTACAATTGCAAGAACGTTATTTTAATATATAAATTCTAACTAAACTTTGGACTTTGCTTTATTAGAATGGTCATGCATACTTGTGACAAAAAACATAAAGACAAAATTGTCCATAGGACTTGAAAGTGTTGCAATCCCATTCTTTCACAAATCATACTCTAGTCCGGTAGACCTGATTAGCCCTTTCAGTACTAAATTTTGAACTGAGTCAACAGCTTTCCTTGACGCGCATTGGGCGCAAAGCTGTTGACCTGGGAAATCCTCTCTGGAACTGTAGGCACACTGTTACTTGAATGAAAGGTTTTTACGAGGAATACTAATCTGGGATCCTAATGATCATTCAGACTTGTCTGACTTAAGTGTATCGACTTTAGACGTGATTGGTACTGAAAGAGTTAAGGTGATCCCTAAAAATACCATCTACGCATGTCGTCCTCTAGGTCCTCCTCCCTGGCTGAGAGAATACATCACTGTTTGACTAAACATTATGCGTAGTGTCGACAGATTGAATCCGGTATTTGCACAGACTTGGCTTGAATACGTTTGGACATATAGTTTGCTGGAGTCTCCAGTGCCATATTTGCATAGGTATAGAACATCTTTTTGTTGCTAACAGCTTCTCCTGAGAACACATTTTCCTCACACCAGAGACAATTGTCAATTAGTCTAAATTAAAAGCACCCAGCAAAATAATAGCATTTTTATGTCTACATATATAAATTTGATGTCTAACAGGGCCCTACACCCCGAGGCACTAATGTGCTGGGTAGGGGGTCAAAATTAGAATCACCGCGGGGAGGATAAAGCTTTCAATTGATTGCTGGTCTTCATACCAATTAGTCGCCTCGCTTATACCTAGGTCCCTAGTCTCTAATCTCATTCATTTGTAACGTATGTATTTTTTATCCACATAACTGGCGCCAAATTGTCTGGAGATTATATTTCATGTTAGGTTCTATCTTTGCAACATCACATTTTGACACTGCTGGTTTCTACCTTCATGTATCAGAAATGCAAACATATGAAAGAAAAAATTTTGTTCCAGTCTATGTAAATACCAAACGTGATCCAAGTTTATATTACTTTCCATGGTTCATTCGTTCCCGAATTTTCATTGCAACAGCTTTTTGAGATATTGTAAACTGTAATATAAAAGGCTATCAAATAAGCAAGTACAATATACAGCAATTCAAAACAATGCCCCAAAAAATGTCTTCAAACTTCTGATCCCTAAACTTAATCGCCACATATTAACAGGAAGCTAACTGGACAATTCAGGAGAGTGGAACAGCAAGCCAGATACCCAACGCAGCCATCTATATGTTTAGATCACAAGGGAGCCAACTTGAATGCTTCAGAATGGTGTCCCTCACACGCAAGTATTGAAAACTTGACAGAACTACGTGATTATAGTCGCAATATAAAGATTGGCTACATTCGCCATACCCTGTTCTTGGTTTTCTGCACGTGGTCTCTCCCTGACCAGCAACTCCATGCATCATTTAATATCTCGCTATAGTCATAGACACCTTATGATACAACCTGGTCTCCACTGAATGCACCGAGCAGACGACATCAAGAAGACCCATCAGTGCGATGTCCATTTTACATTTGCCCTTTTACACGGGTGATGAAAATATGAGAGCAGCAGCTACAAGATCTAAAGAGTCAACTTTTTTGTGAGGGTTAGAGTTGAACCATGAAATACTGGAGTTTTACATAAAGAGACTGATTTCAGATGGATTTTGCAAAACGCCTTAGAATATAATAATGTCCAAGTTCAATGGCTAACATGCAGTTCACGTGCCCCCAATACAACAAAGAAAAGTACATCGTGTCCATATATTAGGCAGGGACATGTCGTGTGTATTGGTTCTTCTCACCACTGTCTGGCTATATAACTGATCGCCTTTGTAAATGTCTTTCAACGGCAAAGATAATTCGCTGATAATGATGTCAGAAACCGTTAAGATTGGGGTTAGTCTCGCGGGAAATGTGTCGTTGATTGATTTCTTAAATATGAATTATGTAGCTGCGATAATCAAGGAGAGGGCATTTAGGGTCAATTTCAGAGGGAAAATTAGCCGCAGAAATCAGTCTTTATCATTCTTCAAGTCAATTAAAATTATGGGTGTCAATATGGTATGCATTTCAAATCGTCCGCTAACATTTATTACAGAGAGAGGCCTAATGACATAGTTACACTCGCTAAGAAGGACGTCATGTTTAAGGACACTGCGCAAGAAGTTATGTGGGATCATTGACTGTGAATATCATTCTCTCTTATTTTGATACATTCTTGTCTACCATTGCTCCTGTTTATTATTAGGAAATGTATGTACAACAACCCTGTTCTAATTCAAGATGCATAGATGATTTTGCCGACGAGATTTTCACGTCCATAAACATGCCAGTCTTATGATTTGGTTTTCAATGACCAATTCGTAACTGAATGTAAAGCAACGCCCTTGCCTGGTCATAACAAGAATGCCAGATGTCCTGTGCTCATTTAATTCCCAAGCCTCGTCAAGGATGTTTAAAGTTTCCTGATTGTCCTGAACTTTGTTCTTTACATTTGTAATTCATTAAAGACATTTTTTATTATGGAGAAATGTTTTGGGTTAAGATATGATAAATGTGATCTGGAGAACTGATATGGGACAGTGCTCCACTTTATTTTCATCTTTGCCATATGGTCATGGTGCGGGAATTCGCTGCTTGACTTCTTCAGACTCACATTGATTAGAATGTTAACGTGTGAAATAAGCATTATATCGGTTGTGACGTGAGATGCATATTGAATACTAAAAACAGTACAAAGCAACGCAACAGTTCCACAATGTAATGGTCTCTCAATGAAGCCATCGCTCAAACACGAAACTGTGCTTAGCGTTACCTCTGAAATATGACAAGGTCCTTACTATACCCCTATCCTTTATTTCTGGCATAAAAGTTCACTACATGTATCGTCATAAATGTTTATTTTTCCTGTTTACAAGCAATTTTCAACTGCACATTCGGGCAGTGCAGTATGGTGCTGTGCAGTAACATGGTCTTTGAAGTGCAAATTTTGCACTGCATCCGTGAACGTTAATTTCACTTCCCAACCTCATGCCTGGCTAATTCAATGTGATATATGCACATGTATACTGCACAATTCCAAAATGCGGTATATTTCCTTCATTAGAAGTCAAAGCAATTCTGCTTATAAGTGAGATCTTGTATATCCATGGTACCACGGTGTAGGAAAACTAGTTTATTACCAGCATCAGGGTACTATATACTATTCAACAGACATGTATGCTGCCGCGTATTGTTGCTCCACCACTATCCATGGCAGGTATCTCTTTATATGTAGTCTGTAATATGTGAACAATTGCACATTGCTTCGTTACATAACTGGGCGGTAATTCTGTTTACATTTACCCTGTAATAAGTGAACAATTGCACACTGTTTTTTAACATAAGTGAGCGGTAATTCCATTTTCTCTGTAATGTGTGCACAATTGCATATTGTTTCTTGATATCAAAGAAGATCTGTCTCAGTCCCTCTGCATTTGGCCAAGCCTCAATGATATACGTACGAAATATTATGTATTCTCTAGAAACCTAACTCACCACAACAAATAACATATCTGTACAATATTACTTCCTGGCATCTTCTTTTTATTTTGAAAACATTGTTTGTTAAATGGCTGAATATTTTCAGACAAGAATAGTTCACGTATATTTGACATTGAGTGTAAAATCTACCTTCAGGAAGCGTTGTAAGAACGCAGGGATTTTTTTTCAACAGGGTTAATGTGCTTGCTACATGCACATTATATATGTGATGTTATGTTGTATACATACAAATTTTTACTTTGAATGAACTGCTTAATGTTATAGTGGGTGGTAAATCACAAAATGTGTCTCTTTCATTACTGTGCATTTTCAATTTAGTCTGTGGATGCATTGCGACTTAACCCGCTGCGCATTGCCTCCATTGCAAAGGGGTACTTTCCTAATAACATTACTTAAAATAATCATCAAATCACCCTCTGCGGCTGACTAACACCCATACATTTTCTTCTGGTCATGCTTCTACCATTTGCAGACTTTTTATGTTTGTGTTTGCACTATATTTAAGAACTTAGCTTGTTTCGCAGTTCTGTGTACAAACCGGTTATACATGTTTGCGTTTGTGGTACAGTTAAACAATCTTGCACAATCTCGTATATTCTCATGTTAAATGAGACTTTGAATGTGCACGGTAATTATATGTTGCATAACTTGTACTACTGGTATATTCTTGAAATAAGCCAGTAATACAAATTATGCAACATATAATTACCGTGCACATTCAAAGTCTTTGCAGAATGCTTTTATGCTTACTTTTGCACTGAGCTCTATTTTTGTCCCACTTGCACTATTTACAAATTGATATGCATGTAGTTCTACATGTATTTTAAGAATTGATCTTCTCTAATGGTACTGTATACAAATTAAATTGATAATTTATGTTTGTCTTTGTAGTATATACAATCTATATTCCACAACATTCTGCAATGTTGTTTATTTTTATACTAAGCGGGGTTTTATATGTCCATGGTGTTTTTCCACTGCATAACATGTATTCTCGGTGCATGTACTGTTAATTAAACACACACACTATCATAATGAATAACTTTTCTCTCAATACATGCATCTTTTATTGACTTTCGTGCTGTGCAGCATTGTCTGTCTTTGTAAGTATGAATTTTGTACTGTGCCCGTGATCATAATCTCATTTTATGCCATCACGTCTGATTGACGATCTGACATGTATTCATTACACAATTACTAAGTTAAAAGTTAAACGTGTTATATTTCAGGTATCAGAACTCAAAGCAGTTTTGTCAGCATCGTTTAGTATTTTGTACCTGCAGTGTTATCATGGACGTAAGAGCGAGGCCTTTAATGGCCATAGAGTTGTGTACTTATGTACTGTTGCCCAACTAAATATGTACTTATGTACTGTTCCACAAATATATTTCTGCTAAAAATGGCTAATCTTGCTTGTTTGTTGTCTTAACCCCCCCATTCTCTCTCTCTCTCTGTCTCTCTGTCTCTCTTTCTCTCTCTTTCTTTCTTTCTCTCTCTCTCTCTCTCTCTCTCTCTCTCTCCCTCTCTCTCTCTCTCTGTATCTGTATCTGTATCTGTATGTATGTTGGCAATGGCGCATGAGGATTCTTTTCCAGACACAGGGGCGTGTTGTACCACATACAAATTATTATGCAAATTGGTGTACATCCTTGTTTCTTTTTTTATTTCTGATATCATGTCGCGATTGTATTCCTGTCAGTTTTGCCAGGGATGAGTTTCCAAATCTTCTTATTCCTCGAAAGGGGCGGGATGGGGTATAAACAGAGGCTACAGAATTTTAGGTCAAAATTTTTTTTTTTTACTTTTTGTTGTACTCTGGAGTTTACAGCTTTTGGTATTTATGGGGTTTTTTCTACTTTTTTTGTCAGCGATTTATTTTATTTACCTTGTAATACTTCCACACTGTATACTTTTTCAAACCATCATATGAATTCTTATACATGTACGCCCTACTCTCATTTGTCCATTATAGCTTGGGTCTTGCCGCAAAAGATGTTCTCAAACTCTTCTCTGTGGCAAAAAGAAACAATCTAAATGATTTATTACAGCACCCTGACGATGAGATAATGCTATCTCACTCGCGTCTGATTTCCCATATGGTAAAACTAATAATTTGGTCAAGAATCTAATACCTTGCGCTGAAAACTTCCAAGGTATGAGCCTTTAATGTCTTAATGCCAAATTTAACACACACAAAAATTCAGTTTATAAATTAGCGTCAAACTCCAGGGAATTCAGCGCAATATACCCCTAGAAAGCTGGGTAGATGGTGACAATCCTTATGTCTCTCTTTTTGTATTACAAAATTACACATCCATCCCCCTAAAAGCTACTTGTATCTCGCACGGTTGCTTACTGATATACATACATAAAAATTTTGAATATGTTCATAGAGCTTTTAATTCCGCTGATAAAAACGGGGAAAGACAATTTGCAGGCATTTGGGGAAATGATCGTAGATGAGAAGTACATTTGGCAACATCTATAGACCGCCTCGCAATAGTAATGATGATATTCAACTTTTTATTAACTACTTTGACTATATTTTGCAGGCTGTATCCCATGAACGCTCCGACAACTTAATCGTTGGTAACTTCAATCTTGATGTACTAAACATCAATACCTTGGAAAATACTCTGAAATTTTAGATCTTTAACAATGGATTTGTACCAAAGTTAACTTTTCCCAACCAGTTCTCAAAAAGAAGGACTACCTAAAGCGATAATATTTTCTGTATTCCATTGCAAAAAAAACCTGTCTCTCTTCCATTATATTCCTCAACCTGGCTGATCATATTTCCCAACTGAAAACGGTCTGATCCAATGGGATTCCGGCCCTATTCTGAAAGAGCCCATCTGGTGAGAAGACGCTGACCAAAGCAAGGTTGGCACAAGGCAGAGCACATAACCAAGCTATTGGGTGGCAAGTGACGTATATTTAAAAGCTAGTACATGCCAAATTGTTCAGAAAGCTACTGAAAGGCGCAACTGCATCAACCTGGACGACCAGTGCAGATGCGCGAAAGAATTTGTTTTAATATTTAAGAAACGCTTTGGATCAAAAAAGGGACATCTGTATAAGTGTTCGAAAGTTCAAAGAAGTACCAACTAAAAAACTTGGTCTCCTTTGGGATGGATTTATCAGCTTCTCTTCGGTTGCATCCATTTCATTATATTTTTCTCTGTATGAAAGGAACCTAATCAAGTCAATATACCCCAAGCCAAAAGCTTGATCGAACACGCTCTATGTGGTAAAGGATCGGGACCGGAAACGCTGCGCAGGAGAGTGGATGTGCTGGCCAAGAGCGAGAATATGTCTCACTCGGTGAACATAAATTCCCATTGACCTCCGCATTTACTTCTTTTGCTTTTGGCAATGTTAAAGCAAACGCTCTTATTTTCTATTCTATTCGAAAATAACTAAACTGTCATCACCTTCAAAATATTCAAAACGTTTAGCTAAATATTGTTTATGTGTTTCTTTTGGCCCCAAGAAAAGCCGTTTTCAGAGGGCTCACCTGTAATTCTTATTTCATACGTTTTATTATAAACCGCAAAACTTTAGAGCAGAGAATAAAAAAGCATTTGGGTCACTGATAACTTTCAAAGGCAATAACAGATTAAATTAAACAGCCTGCTTTCTAAATAAGGCTTTTGTCACATTTGAAAGTCCTGCAAAAATGTGTAATCTTCACTTTTTGTTGTTCATCACTTCAAAACAAACATATATATGCACTTTCTGTTTGTTCAAATATGTATTTTTTAAAATATGTAAAAAAAATCAAGTTTCAGTTGCTTATAATTTCAAACAGATATTAAGGCTTGATGTGAGCCATTTCAGTCACATGGAATACACACGATTGATGTGATTGTTTTTATTATAACCTTTGGAATTTTATTTGCTCAGTTGTACAGGCATTTGATATTTATTTAATGATTAGCTCACATATAAGTTGATATTTTAATCAGATTAATAATCTGTGGATCATGCCCTTTGCGAAACATGTATTTTTTAAATATCTCCTTAAATATTCTTCCTCCTATTAGCCTTGTGAGGCACAGAGAAGCACACAATATATCAGGGCCCTGTACTAAATGTCCAACACCTTTTTGGCAGACAATGACGTCTGAAGAATCTTTCTCCCTACTTTATGAATTGTTTGGAAGGAGAAACATTCTACCTGAAGCAAACTACTTTTGTTCTCTCCCTGGTGGCTCCTCTGAGGCACCTCCTTCCGGTAGAAGAAAATCTGGTGGACATTTGTGGGCATCAGTTAGTTAACAGACATCATACGCGCATGTACAGCTTCTTGGTCTCACTGTATTTGTGAGAAACTATGTGCGAATGCACATAGTTTCGTAGTTCGTAACTAGTGGAGGCATAATTCCATAGTTATCTCTCAATGATATTTTGAATTACGAATCTTTAAAACGATCAGAGGCACTTTATTCCACAAGTGCTTGAAATTCCTTTGTATGAATTGCATCGTGTTACCTTATTCATGCCCATGTTTTCTCGTTATCTTCAAACTCGTGAACATAACGTAGATGGTGGTCCTACTCCAGACAAAACTGTTAATGTGATTGATTGATTGAATGATTAGTCATTCATTCATTCATACATTTATTTTATTCGTAAATTTGATTATTGTTTTCCATTCATGCATTCATTCATTTATTCTCCCATCCTTTTTTTTTTATTTTTTTATTGTTTTAAGCGGCACATGATTACTCCGATACACATTACATTTAAAGTTGTCATGGTCCATACTTGTAAAGCCTTCCAAATGTTTGGGCCTATAATAAGAGGCACATTATATGATTTTTCTGGACACTGGCGAAAGGAATAACTTGCATATTGATCTACTACGGGAAGCTTATATTTTGGTTACTTTCGCCAACAATAGGAGTCACCGTAGCATATAACATTATGAGAATAAACTCACCCGTATTGCATTATACTGTGGGTCGAATGTTCTTCATTCTGAAGATTTTGAAGACATGCGTGCAGGCCTGTGAACTCCGCCATTACCGTCAACCTGTGGATGGCTTCACAACGTTACCTCGACGACCAATGAGAAAGCGTATCATCACCGGGTCAAATATATCTAATTGGAAAATCCGAATTCGGTGCACTCCTATCGCTCTTATATATATATATATATATATATATATATATATATATATATATTGGATAAAATATACTGGAGATTGATTAAAACGAAAAATGTATGTGCCAAAGAACACCAAATGAATGATATATTATGTTAAAATGCAACTGTCATGTTGCATGTTGCTGAGTAAATAAGAAGAAGTGGGTCAAGTTTGAAAAAGAAAATATCCAAAATGCAACCTGACATGTTGACGCGTCATTATTAACTTCTTTGCTAAGAATAATATATTGACATAAAAACTGATCCCAAGAGAGAGTTGAGATTCCACAGGGAAGAAACCAGAAAAATCCTCTATACCAGCTAATACGTTGTTTGAGAGTAACGGTAAAGGTTGGGCGTTGCTGAATAAACAAGAAGAAAATGTGCCAATTTTGTAAGGATAATATCCAAAATATAAGGTATCACGGTAACGCGTCATCATTGACTTATTCACGAAAAATAGCACTATTCAAACAATTTTCTTTGAAGAAAATAAAGGTCAAGGTTGAAACGACGGTGAGAACTCATTACTGACAGTAAAGAAATCTTGTGGGGTCCAAGATTGCCGAAACAATCATAAGGAGATAGAAAACAAACAAAAAAATGTCCAGCAGTCGGAGAAACCACGGCGTGATGTTTAATGTTCGGGACGACAGGAACAAAAAGCATATGGGAAAACATGCACCAAAGAGGCTCTAAGACGAAATAAGAAAAGAAAAAAGCGGTAGTTGTGTTTTACGCTCAACCGTAGAGGAAACCCATGGCTGCCATTGAAATTGAGAGAAAGTTATGCCAAAAATCTTAGTATTCTCCGCATGCTGAAAGAATCATATCTGCGTGCCAAGAAGGATACTACACTTGACAAACGCGAAAGAAGTAATAGGACACCAAAACTGCCTGACTCTCGGGAGTTTATATTATTTTCATTACTGCATGAAGCATGCCACTGATAGATTTTACTCTGCATTACAATGACAGTTAAGCCTAAGGGTAATTGCTATGAAGCGGTATGAGCCTTTTTATCTAATCCATTTTTGCGTCATTTTGATAGCAATAATATGTTGGATGATTTAATACAGGACCTATAGTCATCTGTTTACATATGCGGTAGCATTACTGTCAGACCCAACAAACTTCCTTTTATCTTTCACGGATTCATTTTAACCTTTATGTCGCAGATAATAACTTTTCCGTTTTCAGATACTGAAGTTCAGAGTTTTGAACCTACCTTTTGATGCTCTGCATAACAACAAGGATCAGATAAACACTTGCAGACAATTTGCAGAAACATAAATGCAAATGCAGTGTAAGACGACAAATGTTCCTACAAATTTTAAGAGATATCCAATCGAAGACGCACAAGGAAGCTTTGACTCCAAATCAAGGGTTAATTTGACACATGTCATATAATCGGTTATGCCTCATATATTTTGATCTTCCTAAACGTAATTATTAGGCTTAGCCAGGCTTTAAGCGTCTCATTTTCACTGTATAGGGGGTATAATTGGCAATGTTAATGGAAATTGATTTGTGCCACCTTGTTCATACAGACGTTGCTTGAGATCAATGACGATTTTTTTATTCTATGCAGAATATGTTGACTACCCAGACAAGCTATAACCAAATCCAGCTTGGTCCAATTCTAAAACAAAAATTCGAAACTATCCGTGAATTAGAAACACACAGCATCCTTATATTCCTCGAAGCAAATATGCAAGCCCACGTACAGACAATAAGTTTGATATGCATTCTTTGTCAAACCTGTCAAAACTAACTTCAAGTTTTTTCAAGATAGCCCACAGTTTACGCAATGTATTTTAATAAATTACCCAGGGAAATTAGACATTACAGGAGTCCGCCTTACTCTAAATGTTAGGCCTGTTTTTGCCGGCAACATTGAGGTTTATTATCCCTGTGCTGCAAAGTGGATAATTGTACTGCACAAGGAGGCTTCTGTCTGAATAAGATTCGTGACTTGGTGCTCTGTTGGTTGTCCCAGCTCCTGGTCCGGAACTCAAAGAATCAGAATCAAGAAAAATGGAATACAGTGTCGGACTCAATTCTGTGTCGCACAATTGGCATTTTCACAGTTCAGCTCGGACAGTCGAATCAAGCAGAAGGCGTCATAGTTGGAATATTGTGATTGAGTTTGGCCCCTGTTAGTGTTATCGAAGTGGCAGTATAGAAAATTGGAATGTGTGTTGCTTAGTTAGTTTTCTACCAGAAAATGAAATCGCCCTCAGGGAAAACAGACGTTATGCTCTTCCTATCAGAGACAGTTGGCTAGTTAACTACTTCCCTGTATTACGAGATTACTAATTCTTCAAATGAAAATTCAAATTAAAACAGATTATGGCATACGCCTTGGGCCTTGGCTCAATGATAGCATGTTAAGCTTGGGAGAACTAACGTTACTTTCGGAAAAAGGCAAACAGACATCCAAATGCGCATGCTCTTTAACTATATAATGTCAATGTCGGATTGTCGCGCGTGCTGCTATTTATTGATCGTGTTCAATGGGGTGTGATGGATGAGATCACTGCATGCACAAGTACGAAGACGTGTAGCTTAAACCCAAGGTTGTCATTTGCACAGAGCCAAAATCTTAATGGGTTTGTCCTGAAACTGGCAGTGTATGAGTTTGCACTTAAACTGGCAGTTTGCATAAAGGCACTCCTATTTCCGATTTCTTTGCCACCAACTTCTTGACGTTAACCAACCGGACTGCCAAACATGACATCACTTGTCTAATAATGATACTTAGTAATTTTATTAATTTACTGCAGTGACACAGGAAGACAGGTCACGCCTTGTGGTGCGTAAACTATATACAGTGAAATATGGACATACATTAAAGGAGACAGACACTTTTTGGCAGAAAATGGCATGATTTAAAAACAATCTACTCCATGAATCAGCCCGTCAGTTATCTGGAGGTTCCGATGGCAGAACGATTCTAGTTTCCCTTGCCTTTGCCAAAAGAAGTTCACATATGTGGCGAAATAATATGTGCTATTTCTATCGTATCTGTAACCATCATTTCCCAGCGTAAACATAATTTCCCCAAAATAGATACACTCATGTTTCTCTGGATGAAACAGCCACAACAGTAATCTGTTTAGATTATGAGCTGAAAACCTTATGCTTGCCCCTGGCTTCCAGCTCTTGTCATGTAATGTATCGCATTCTGTACAACTATCTTATTAAGTAATCAATCAATTTTGGAGGGTTACGATGTAGTGTTCTTTTTCGGCAGCCAATTAAGTTTATGGCGTGCATATACCATAATTGTTTGCGATATTTCCCTGTTCTCTACCACTTGTATGGACCACGTTGTCACATGTATACTGCCCTATCGAAATGCAACTTTCCTACCCAGATTGCCCATTTGGCATGTTTTTAATAGTGGTGTACCTTCCTTGCGTAACAACTGTCTCACAATATCCGGGGTTTTTTTTGTTTTTTTTGTTTTTTCTTTTACTTACTTTTTTTTTTGTTTTTTTGGTTTTTTGGTTTTTTGGGTTTTTTTTTTTTTTTTTTTTTTTTGTTTTTGGGTTGTTTTTTTTGTTTTGTTTTTTGTTTTGTTTTTTTGTTTTTGTTTTTGTTTGTTTTTTGTTTTTTTGTTTTTTTGTTTTTGTTTTTGTTTTTTGTTTTTTGCAATTGTATGTTTTTTGTTTAGCTACCACATATAATAACATCTCTGCGTCTACCACCTACACGCATTTTTTACCGTTCATGCCCTTATGACACCTTCACGTCTTGCAGGATTTAAACTTAAGCTGCCATTCATCTTTCTTCTCCATGCTAGCCTTTTCTTCATACTTAAAATCAAACCAATATTCTGCATTTTCCTACCTTGTAAGAACTTATGGGTATTAGCATTGATCAGTAAAGAGTAGTGATCGGTCTCTTATACAACAAATGTAAGTTACTCTTATAGTCATCTTTCTCTGCCTGTTGCAATGTCGAATTAGAAATAACTGTCTCCTTTGTCATCCCTTCTTTTATTCACAGGAACCTTCTTTGTGTCTGAATATATTTGTTTTATGACATAAACTATTGGCCCTCCTTTAATTTTTCCAGTTTTACCTTCGATATGTACCCAAACACTGGACTTGTCTATAGTCTCACCGATAACCGTATAAAGCTTTGTCTTTACAATATTCGTAGCATAAAAAGTTCAGGTAAAATTGATGAGCTTCAGCAAATAGCAAACAGGGAAGGCCAGAGTTCATATTTCGTACTCATTCTAGACTGCAGGATATAGCCCATGATGAAGATAATATTATGAAAGTCTTACCCTTACTAAGAGTCACTTCAGCCACTAGTTCCTTTGACTAAAGAAAGAAGGACAAAAGAGAGTTGTTTCTGATTCGACATTGCAACTGGCAGAAAAAGGTAATGTCCTGTTTTTGAAGTCCGGTTGGCTAACCAACTGGACTTCAAAACAGGGCATCACCTGTCCAATAATGATGCTTAGTAAATTTATTGACTAAGAACTATCCCTTTACAGCAGAGACACAGGCAGGCACGTCACGCCTTGCCGTTGGTAAACTGGATATAGTGAAATATACACACATTAAATGAGACAAAAACTTTTTTTTGCAGGAAAACGGCATGATTCAAAAACAATCTTCTCCATGAATCAGCCGGTCAGTTATCTGGAGGTTTTGTTGGTAGAACGTTTCTGGTTTCCCTTGCCTTTGCCAAAAGAGGTTCAGATTTTTAGTAAAATAATATGTGCTATTTCTATCGTATCTGTAACCATCATTTCCCAACACACCACAATTTCGTCAAAACAGATGCACTCATGACTTTTTCCCATATTATAATACTATTCCTCTGTTCCGATCATTTTGCTTGTGCCAGCCACCACAGTCACCTGTTTGCATCACATCTTGAAAAACTTAAGCTCGGTCCAGCTTGCTGATGTTGCCATGCATTGTAACATATTTTGCATTGACATGAAATGTGTCTTTTAACCACTTCTTTTGTTTTCATTGTTACGCTGCTAGGTATCATGGGTAAATCTTCAAGGATCATTGGAAATACAGAACTCTTATAAAAGACTAGGTTCTGTAAGTGTTTACACAATAATGCCAGGAAACACAATGGGTGAATCAATTGCTAGTTCACATGCTTCAGTGCTAATCTGACAGGCTAGAGTAGTTGTGACACTTTACTGAGTGGTGTGCTGAGCCTTGTTTATGTTGCATTTCTCTGCAGAGTTGCACCAACAATGTTGTTCACTATTCATTGGTAGTTACCATGGATGTTCCATAAACCTCAATCCACAACATTCCTATTGGTTGGAATAATTGCATGGTTTCATTTCATGGTTAACACTTTGCATACAGAACTTTAAAAAATGTCCTTATACTTCTAATAAATAGGGTAACTATGTTAATAAGCAACAATTGAAAGTCCATGAGAGAGTTCCTTTACCTTGGTGGTAATGATACCCGGTTGGAGTATCTTCACTTGTCCATTATACAGTCATTCCAATCGTGTCTGCCTGTGTGTCTTGTAAATTTCGGTGTGTCACTTAATATCTGGAGATCCCATCTAATTGATATTTTGATGTTGTAGAGGGTTTGAATCAGATTTTTTCGAAATATTAAGGACATTTATTCATACATTGTTGCAACTAGGCAAGCCTAAACAAAATGGACAAAGCTTTGGTATGTTTCCGCACAATTAGAACATCCTTTTAATGCTTATGTTGAGCATGTCAGTACGGAAAGTGTGACAGCAGTCATAAAAATAAACTCCTGTTTGAAAATATCTATCGAAGTATTGGGAATTGAAATATGTGTTGCTCACACATGATTCAAAGATTGGGATTCACAATTTTTCTTTTCAATTTGAAACCAATGAAAACATTTAATGAACTCTTCATGTAGGTGAATTTAGACTGACCGTGCTCGCAAAGGGCACTGTGCACTTACTAGTGACCTTTGCCCAGGGAACAGGGTAATGTAGACTCCACAGGTTTTACATAAATCCGGTATATTCATAAATTGATTATTTTAAGAGTCTTTTAAATTAAAATGTATATAAATTTATTGACAAAATGTGCAATATGATTATAGGATAATCCGTCTTACTCGGTAGATGTACCTCCCTAAATTTTACTAAATGGGGAACTACAAACACAAGTTTTATGAAGCAGGTGTTCATGTTCCTGCATGATTGAAACGTCTCTTATGATAACCACGAGCTTTAAAACGATTGAGTTTCTTTGTGCATGTTCGAGCTGATGAAACAAACAGATGAAAGATGCTAGTCACACAAATAACATTCAACATACACTCACACGTTGTAACAATGTAGAAATGCGGGAGGTGGAACAAAGCCGTAAGTCTTCTTAAGGCTACCCAATAAAAACATTGCGCGCCGATATCACAATGGTGATACAGCCAGTAAGGCTCTGATTACATATTTGGGTGATCTATCATCCAGGCGTGCTTAATTAACTGCTATAGCGATTTTGACCTCATCGAGCCAACCGCCCTTAGCACTTCATGTAATCCTCTGAAGTCTTAAATGTTGTTTGTACCATCAGTTTGGTTAATAATGTAAGCGTCTATATAAAGTAAAGAGAAAGATATAATGCTGATGGATCACAAAAGTTACGACTAACGGCCAATAATTCTGGCCTCGATACATTTCCAGTTGGCTTCTATGTGTCGCTGATGGGTGATCTGTTCCACTTAGAGCATAACATGGTGTCATATAAGATCCAGCTTTAGCAACTTTCTCTGGATCATGAGAAACCCATGTGTGGCTGAATGACAGATGTGTCAAATACGGCCGTCGCCCCGTGACACTTGAAGTTGTCACCTGAAGCCACGATAAATATGGTGTAATTGCCCAAACTTTGGACCCAGACCTATTGTTACATCCGTCATTCGTAATTATCTGTCTTAGTCAAGAATTGTCGTCTTTGGTGTGCTGTGTCTTATCATTTTGGAGAAATTCCCTTAGGCGCAGTGGCATTTTTCCCTTTGTATTCAGTTTCATTATCTCTTTGTAATTTCGTTCGGGTTTCTAGGGGTCAGAAAACATTATCTCAGTTGGTCATAGGGTGTTTACAAACGTTCTTAGTTCCCAGGTAATTTCGTACTTTGGATGCTTCACCTACATTACAAAAATTATCATTGAAGAATTCTGCCATGCGAGTTGTGTCTCAATTTACTATTAAAGTATCACGTTATCTGTAGTGTTTTTTCCCCTGCAGTAATTATTGGGAGTGAATCTTTTGCTGAATGTCCCTCCCAATCTTAATTGAGTTTTATAGTAATATATATTTCATTGCAATTTAGCGTCAAGGCTTTCCTAAATGAAGCTGTTTCAACTTTTGTGTTATATTCCACAATGCTCTATTTAGCTTGATTTGCTACCTCTTGCTGGAACAATTTGTTTTCAAGACGCATGCGCATTTTCACACTTGCTGTCATCAAGCTCTTTCCTTTGCTTGCTTCTATTCAAGTGTTTTTCTTCATTTTCTAAATAATGTATTACAGTAGGTGGAAAAGTCATATTTTTGCGAGTACGTTTTACTTCAAGTTTGGGAAACCAGTTGATATCTGCTAAGTTATTTTGATGTTTGCTAATCTTTCTTTTATTCTGAATTCTTAGCAAAAGTCTATTTTTAACTTTTTCTTTCTTTGGTATACCCAGTAGCAAATATTTAGTAGATATTCTGTTATTTCTGTCAGAACATTAGTGTAAAATGTTGTTATAATTATCTTACGTTTAAATGCTCAGATAAATATGTTTCGTGAGTGCAGTAATGCCTTCCGTTAGACTTGCTGGTAAGGTAAGTTATGGTGACCAATTGGTATCAACTAATTATGTTATTTATATACTCTTTTTCTGTTGTCATTCTTCATGTTCATAAATCCAACAACGAGAATATTTTGCCCCCTGTTGCTTAAGCGATCTTTCGCGTCTGAGCTGACCCTTGACATGACCATTGACTCCATCAAAATTCGAGTAACCGTCGAATTTCATGAATGTAAAATAATACCCACCCAATATTGCTCAGCAAGGATAGGAATTGTTTAAAATTTCTGTGTATGTCATCACTTCAATTTATAATCAAGAGAATCAGAATGTCTACTGTTGCACAAATTCTTAATATTGACATGGAATATGGTTTTGTTAAAGTTCGATTCACCAGGGTACACCAATTTCATGTTAATTGAAATATGGGTATGGTAAATCTTTTCATGAGCCAGTTGGGAACAGTCCATCTCACATGTTTTGTGAATTGTTCTCCTTAAGCAAATAGTAGTGAGACCAGCACGGGTCAATATCATAGTTCAAAATCAGTCAAAGTCTAAAACCGTCCAAATTTTGAAGTGCCTATCAACATGAACATCACCAAACACCACAGCAAGACTTGAATAGCCATCAAGTAATTCATTGGTTTAAACATATTTTATTTCGAAGAAATACAATTGGGAAACAGGGCTATGACATATATTAATCCCTCTTGCAACAGAGAATTAAGACGTTGCACAACAATCAAGACAATGTTCAATAAGAGGTGTAAACAACACATGACATAACTGATAGAGTGGATATACCACACAAGTTTAAGATTTGGACCAGGACAGTACACCACAGATTGTAACAGAGTCTGGGGGTAACATTTAACCCGAAATTTTCTCATAATTGTGTATGGTCTCAAAAGACAGATATTTTGGGTTTTACTCTGCGTAGAGTAAATATGAAAAAATATGTACTACTTAAGTTACGGCCCCGAGTCTGTCTGTGTCTCTAATATATTCCTAAACGGTCTCGAAAATTGTTTGATTTTGAATAAAGGTACAGTTTTAAAGGTACAGAACCATATAGTAGAGTGTGAATTGTAAACGGCGCTACGCAGATAACGGTACTGTGTAATTTTACAAAGTAATACATTATTTTTTTAACATCTAAGGAGAAAAAAAGTCAACATTGACGACGTAGAAATAAAGACTCTCATGAAAAATGGAAGTGGGCAACTGTTTTCAAAAATGTTGGAGAAGCTGCACGAAAATCCGAGTAAACAAGAACTATCCATGATCAAAAAACGTCAGTCATCAAACAAGCCAGATCGGAATCCACAAGTTTAAGGCAGACATACCGACAATTCTATGATATGTGTATATATATATATATATATATATATATATATATATATATATATATATATATATATATATATATATATATACATATATATATATATATATATATATATATCAGTCAACTAATAGAAAATGCAATATGAAGCAAAACGTCTCTTTCCTGACTTTAGACAGGTACCAATAAAATTAAAGTAGTTTAATAAATCTTAAAAAATACACGTTATGCATGTGAAACAAAAATTGACTGAAATTGTGAAGTCGCGGACGTTGGAGTGGGGGCAATATAAACGTAACAGTCAGTTTAGCGGGACTACATATGACCATACAAGATAAACGATGCACTGTAACGAAATTATTAATGAACATGAAACAAGTGCTAGAAATTTAATGTACCTTAAACAGAAGTTGACTGAAACTGTAAGCATAAGGTTTCTTAAGTTGCAGTGATCGTATACTAGCACCAGCCAGTCTGATCGACTTCATATGAAAGAACTAGACTAGCGCTATCGCTTAGCCAAATAGCCAGTTGTTAACAAAGGTGTGATATGGTTAACACGATTATATAAGCTACAGCCAAATTTAAGGACATTTCACAAGTGATTCAACTTTTGGTGTACGTGTCCAATATATTTCACATGATAATTTATATTTATTGAGCATAATAACTAAATGTACTAGTATAACTTTGCCCAAAACCAACATAATCGTCATTTGGCTATTGAGGATAAAGTGTTATTCTAGCCAAATTTCCTACAGCTGTAAAATTCCCAGCAGGAGCCCAGAATGATTTAGTGAACTGTTACGAGTTACACTTCCTTGGTTTGAACCGAAGCTGGTAATAGCATTGTAGCATCAGGACCAGGAGAAGTCAAGGCCCTGGTGCTGCGGACACCAATATTGCGTGGCTATCACGCGTTTGAATGATCACCTGTTTTACACTGTTCTAGTGCTTGACAGGCTCGAGACCTTGTTTATAGTTACCTATTAGTGTGCTCATGAAATATGGTTGTTTTCTGCCACTCACGACTTCACTCTTCCCACCGGTATTGTTTATTGTCTCCTAATTATTTTCGCGCACTTGACACCGATCCTCATTATAAGTGCATATGTGACATCGTCCAATTATTAAACACATTATAGTCTATCAACCTTGCTCAACGGAAGCGGATTTTGTGAATATTACAACAACGGATAGTTACTTGCAGAAATATCCAATGTATAAGCTTTTCCCATCAATGTAATTAACCTTGGAGGCATATGTAGTAACTATATGGACTTTGTATTTCTTTTCAGTCGCATTTTTGGGCATTTCTGCGGCAGGCAAGCAAAAGCTGGTGCAAATTATATAGCGTTCAAGAAATTATAACTGCGCGTGTGCAAATGTGATTGACAGGTAGTTTTAAAATGCCGGCAAGGTTCGTAAGCATGCCGAAAAATCGCAAAATTGGTGGTTACAGAAATAAATACAAAGCACAATGCAAGAAAAGTTCTTTCAAGAATAAGGTAAGCTCCTCTGTTTTGGTTATGTGTGAAATACATGGTCATTTTGCCCGCTATTTACGTAATACTCGCGAAAACCCCTTCAGTAACTCAGGATTGACCGACTATAGTGACTATCATTAGTTTCCAGAAAATCATCTATGTTGGGGACGTAGTCTATTCATCTTTATATTATAAACATATTTATTTCATACTGGATAGCTTATAGTACATGCGGTACTAATATAGAGGATCTTCAGACACAAGTGTCACAAACCATTAGGTTCAAAACGCGTAGACAAGCAATTTAATCGACTTCTAGCTCGATTTACATCCTCTCTAGGATCCTTAATTTCCTACCGGTCAACAGACTCCCCATGACTGTGGTCACTCTTCATGATTGATGTATCTCTTAACCTAGTGGTACAAGCTCGTCGTTTATTAAGAAATCCCTCTGAACTCCAACAAATAAAATGTAGAACTGACCGCTTCTACACATCTTTTCTCCCATCATCTATCAGACTTTGGCATGATCTTCCACCTGCTGTAAGAGAATCACCTTCACTCTCAAACATCAAACTGAAATTTAAATTAAAAAAAAAAACTTCTATTTCTCTAGCAAGTAATTCCTTTATATTTTTCTAATGGGGACCGATTTGTTAATATTGTTCAGACCCAACTCCCCCCGGGTCAGTCTAAATTAATCTCACATCTTTTTAACGTAAATATTGTAGAATCAGCAGCCTGTTCCTGTAGCCACCCAATCTAGGATACATTTCATTTCTTTTTTCATTGCCCTCTCTACAACCCTCAAAGGCGTAAACTCTTGAATGCTGTTGTTAACGTGCTTGCCACAGGTGTAAACCCAAACGTATTGATTGATCTCGTTAGAAACAGACTTTTGGAAATAATGCTAAGTGGCGGTTCGGATCTTTTACATAAACAGAATATTGAATTTATTTCTGCAGTACAGACATTTATCATAAGTTTGAGACGTTTCGTTTATTGATATTGTTTCCTTTACTACTGTTTGGTATTATACTGTAAAAAAATATATATGAAATAGCAAACAGACTCCTTGTAATGTCCTGTTTGTCGTGTACATACTAAGTGTGTCTATGCATGTACTAGAGAACCTCCATATTAGTTGTTTTGTAACTATTAGGGGATCCAGTTCTTTAAATACATATGTTTATAAAACAATACAACGATACCCGGTTGGTGTAACTTCAGTTGCCTATTATACTGTAACAGTCATTTCAATAATGTTTAGTAACTTTTGTATGGTCCTGTGTGACTTGTTAGTGTTGGTATGTCACTTCACGTCTGGAGATCCCTTTGTATTTGTAAACAAATATCTCTGAATTACTTTTTTCCCAAATATTAAAGACATTTATTCGTATACTGTTGCAACTGGGCCAGTCAAAAGAAAATGGACACAGTTTCCGTATCCTTTTTGCACAATCATAACATCCTATACATGTTTGTGTCGAGCATGTCAGCTCACAAAGGATGGCAGCAGTCATATAATTATAAATCTTTTTGAAAATATCTATCAAAGTACTGGAAATGGCAATAGGTATTGCTCATGCAGGATTCAAAGATTCTATTACAATTTGAAACCAATGAAAGCAGTTACTGAGCTCTTCATGTAAGTGAATTTGCACCGACCTTCCTCGTAATGGCCCTTGTGGACTTACACGTGACCTTTGCTTAGAGAAGAGGTAATGTAGACAGCACAGGCTTTAGATAAATCCCAGAGATTTGCGAATGGTTTATTATAGGGGCTATTCCACCTGCAAACTAAAAATTATACAACTTATTTACACAATTTACGCGATAATACGTGGGATTATCTGTCCTGCTCGGTAGATGTGGTAACGTAAATTTTCCTAGGTGTCGATTTTTTTATCACTACAACCACAAGTTTTATGAAGCAGGTGTTCATGTTCCTGTATGATTAAAACGTCTCTTATGATCAGCAAAAGCTTTAGTTAAACGATTCAGTTCCATTGTGCATGTTCGAGCTGATGAAAAAAACATATGAAAGATGCTAGTCAAACAAATAACATTCAACATACACTCACACACTGTAACAATGTAGAAATTCCGGAGGTGGAACAAAGCCGTAAAGTCCTCTTGAAGCTACCCAATAAAAAACATTGTGTGCCGATATGACAATGGTGACACACCTTCCAAGTCTCTGGTTACATGTTTGGATGATCCATCATCCTGGCTTATTTCATTGAGTGCTGTTGCGATTTTGACCTTATTGGGCCAACGTATCTTGGCAGCTCATGTGATCCTCTGAAGGAGTAAATGTTGTTTGTAACATAAGTTTAGTCAGTAACATAAGCGTCTTTATAAAGTTAAGCAAAATATGTTACACTGATTGTTCAAAGACGTTACGACTAACAGCCGTTAATTCTGGCCTCGATACATTTCCAGTTAGCTTCTTTGTGTAGCTAGCGGGTGATCTTTTCTATTTAACGCCTAAAAATTGCGTCATATAGGATCCAGATTAAGCAACTTGCTCTGAATCATGAGAAACCCTTATGTGGGAGGGTGGCAGATGAGTCCAATACGGCTATCGCTCCGTGACACTCGAAGTTGTCACCTGAAGCCACGATACATATAGTGCAATTGCCCGAACCCTAGGCACAGACCTATCGTTATATTCGTCATTCGTAATCATCTGTCTTAATCAAGAACTGTCTTATTTGGTGTGTTATGGCTAATTCGTTTGGAGAAATTCCCTTGGGTTCAGTAGCATTTTCCCTTTTCATTCAGGTTCGTTATCTCTTTGTTAGTTTGCCGGGGTCTTCTTGGGGTTAGATACATTATCCCAGCTTGTTAAGGTGTGGTCATAAACGTGCTCATAGTTTCTGGGTATTTTGGTAATTTAGATGCTTCACCTACATTACCAGAATTATCATCGAAGACTTTTGCTATGCAAGTTGTATTTCCATTTACTTATAAGTATTACGTTTATAATATATGTATGTATTTTCTCCAGTATTTATTTTTTTAATCGTAATTGAGCATTTATAGTTATAACAAAGTGCCTCCGGCTGTGCCCAACAAATTGAACTGACGTCAAAGGAGGTAAAGTGTAAAAGGGGAAAGATCATCCATTTTAAACATGTTTCAACAAATGTCCAAGTTACATAAGGCCTAACAGAAATAGATATGTGGTTCCGGTAACCCGACTGCCCCCCACCCACCCACCCGTTGTAAAGTATTGAGTCCCTGCCCTAATTAGTTTCATGAAACATCACAAAAAAAATTAGTTTCAAGCCACCATTCTGTTATGAAAATTGGTCGACCTTTGCTGAAATATTTTATCAAGAAAGTGGCCGTCGTGTGCTGTTATTTTGCAGTAAAGTCGAATCAAGCTCATTATTTTATTTCAAGTTGACTGGATGGTTAACTTGGGCCACGGACAGCATAGCTACAGATCCACAGTTATTTGGTGAAACAGCATGATGGCCAGAGTTGAAAGATTTTATGGAGAATGTATCCATTATTTTGCAATTAAGTCAACTCAAACACAGCATTTTATTTCAACTTGTCTGGAGGGTTAACTTGGGCGGGGAAACAGCATGGGAACACAAAGTCCAGCACGGTCCATTCATGGTTGTTCGGTGAAGAGCATAGCCCCCGTTTTTCAGTGGTAGTCATCGTAATATTTCGCTAGGTTCCAGGCATCCGTTCTCCGAAGTACCAGGGCAAACAGTCGTTAAAGTACATTTGATACATGAATTACTATTTTAACCTTAATCTACCCTCTCAGTTGTGTCTTAAGCAGTTACAGTTGTCAGTTACAAATCTAAATACAACACGATACCTCGAGCCGGCAAATCATGCACCATTCTGAACATGGTGTAATATATTGTGGGACAGTCGCACAGAAATACATTTGAATTTGATACCAGAGTGAATCGCGGCCTCAGCATATATCATTTCATTATTGATGCTATGATACATTTGCAGAATATATACTTTTGGTTTCATATATTATAACCTCCCAAGATCGCCCTAATACTGTCCTCATTTAGAAACCATCGGGTGCCGAATCCACAATTTTCAAAATGACAGCCAAGTCCATGGGTGAGTCTCGATTGCAAAGATTGGAGAGGTAGTATCCAAAATATACGTGTGATTACTGTTAACGGAAGGTTAATTTGTCGAATAAATATAACGTAAAATATATGATGGGATTTTTCCAGTGTGAGGATTGCCTAAAAATGGAAAAATAACGCCTTGAAATTATCAGTGGTTGGTGGCGATGGAACCCAGAATTGGAATATTGTATCAGACACTTAAGTCGTCCTCAGGCTATGAATTAAGTAGTACCACTAGCCACAGGAGCCAATAGCCCCACTGAGTCAAAGTTGGAGCTCAGTGGAGAAGGTCGTACCGATAGTGGATACAGGTCCGAAAGTACTGGCAGGTTTTTATATCATTGGTGACAACTGCCTCTGGCTGTGCCTGGCTAACTAACTGAACTTACGTCAAAGGCGCTAATGTGTAAAAGGGGAAGAACATCTATTTCAAACATAATTTAACAAGTGTCCAAAATACCTAGGGTCTAAGAAAATATGTGTGTGGTTCTGGTAACCCGACTGAACCTACTGAAAGGGCCCAACCCTAACTAAATTTTATGAATAAAAAAATAGTTTCAAGCCAGCCTTCCCCAATAAAAATTGATCGACCCTGACTGAAATATTTTATCAATAAAGTGGCTGTCGTGTGCCGAAATTTTGGAGCAAAGTCAACTCAAGCACAGCATTATATTTCAACTTGTTTGTAGGGTTAACTCGGGCCGGGTTAAGAGAGCCAAGAGCCCCGTCTGAGTCAAAGTTGGCGCCTAGTGAAAAGGGTTGCCCCGATAGGGGAAACAGGTCCAAAGGTACCGGCGGGTTTTATGTAATTGGTAAATATTTAGTTGCAATTAAGCTTCAAGACTTTCTTTAATGTACTTGTCTCAACGTACCTTTGTGTTGTTTCCTACAATGTTCTTTAAGCTGCATTTTGCCACCTTTTGATGGTACAACCTTTTTTTATGGTAAATGTGCATTTTCACACTCGATGGGTGATCAAACGGTTTGTTTTGCTTGCGTACCTTAAAGTGTCTTTTCGTCATTTCTCTCAATAATGTATTCCAATAGGTGAAAACAAAAGGTCATATTTCGTCCAATATATTTTGCCTTCAAATTTGGAAAACCAATCAATTTCTACGAAGTTATCTTGATGTTTGCTAATATTTCTTTCATTTCGTTTTCTTAGCAAAATCTATTTCGCAATGTTTCTTTTGTAGCTATGCCCAGTAGCAAATATTAAGTACATACCTATGATATCTGAGGGGGTATTTGCGAATAAATGTATAACTTATTAGATTATTTATATACTCTTTCGTATTGGCATTCGACATGTTCAGAACTCCATCCGCGAAAATAGTTTTGCTCCCTGTTGCTTAAGCGATGTTTCGCGTCTGAGCTGACCCTTGACATGATTATTGGTTCCACCAAAATTCGAGTAACTTTCGAATTCCATGAATGTAAACTAATATCCACCCAATATTGCTCAGCAAGGGTGAAGCATTGTTCAGAATTTCTGTGAAGCCTAAAACACTTCAATTTATAATCAAGAGACACGTATGTCTAGTGTGTAACAAATCCCTAATATCCATATGGAAAAAGGTTTTGTTGAAGTTCCATTGACCATGGTACACTGATTCATGTTCTTAGAAATACCTGTGGCAAATCTTTTCGGGAGTCAGTTGGGAAAGGTTAATTTCACATGTTTTGTTAAATTGTTTTCTATAAGCAAAGGTTTTCATTTGATATGGCATTCTTGAAATAAGAGTTGACTTCAGCGTTCGATTATGTTGAATAAGGTTAACAACTGTTCATTTTTAAAATATGGAAACATAGCCGGTCACAGAATTTTGAAGTAGCGGCAATGTATATGTACCAGTCAGTGCAGCTCGACTAGATATGATCGTACAAGACAAACGTTGGACTGTAAAAATTATTCTGTAAAGAAATTATTGGCAAACATGAAACAAATGCTAGGAACTTTATGTACCTTAAACAGAAGTTGACTAAAGCTGTAAGCATAAGGGTACTTAATTTGTAGTGATCCTATACTAGCATCAGTCAGCCTGGTCGAACTTAATGTGTACGTACCAGGCCAGCGCTATCTCTTAGCTAAATAGCCAGTGGTTAATGAAGGTGTAATTTGTTTAGCTTAATTTTGTAAACTATGGCAAATTATCTAAGGACATTTCATAACTTATTCTACATTTGGTGAAAGAAAGAAAGAAAGAAAGAAAGGAAAGAAAGAAAGAAAGAAAAAAAGAAAGAAAGAAAGAAAGAAAAAAAGAAAGAAAAAAAGAAAGAAAGAAAGAAAGAAAGAAAGAAAGAAAGAAAGAAAGAAAGAAAGAAAGAAAGAAAGACAGAAAGAAAGAAAACATTTTCGCCTTTTAATACAACCTTTTCCTTTGGACCAGGTTTTTTTTCTGTTTTGTCAATCTCTGTCCCGGAAGTGGAATACCATAGCCATACTCCAGTATAGAACACATATATTGTGTGAGTGAAAACTTTGGAAGGACTACCTGTGCCAGATACAGGACTGAAGTATCATGCTTTACTGTGAGTTTTGTCCGTCTTTCATTCACATATACATATTATGGATGCCTTTTGCTGGTACAATAGCCTACTTGATGTCAGTGTCAAATGGTGGGCACGTAGCTGGTGGTTGCTTTCAAACATAATTTCATGGTGTCAGTAGACACATCTTGCGTTGCTGTGGTAGGCTTTTTATTCCGTCTGTTTAAAAATGGCTAATCGTGCTTGTTTGTTGTCTTAACCCCCCCCCATTCTCTCTCTCTCTCTCTCTCTCTCTCTCTCTCTCTCTCTTTCTCTGTCTCTCTCTCTCCCGGGTTTTTCCTATATTTGTGTTATATTTGTAATAATGGGGTGTCATCTTTTGTTGTTTTGCTTTGTTTTGTTTTTTCGTCCCGTTTCGTGTAATCACATGGCAGCTGACTTGCAGTGTCTCTAACAACCTTATTTGATAACACTGCATTGTAATTATTTCAGTCTGGCTCTCAGCATAGGGTTGTTTAAGGGCACACTTGATTTGTCACCGGTTGCTCTGTTGTTCTATGCAACAATTTTGGTCGAGTACGAAACAAGGTCCTCTGGCAGGGGCCCAAGTAACGATTCAAAAGGAAGAAAAAGAAGATATTGTAATAAAAGGAAAGGCAAATCTGCTTCAAAGGAAACTTTTTTCAACAAGCAATCCAAGTTACCTACAGACGGAGCAGGTGTCTCCCTTTTATTGGGACATGCTGACCACGTCAGCAAGACTTGATTGACTGGTCAAGTCAAGATCACGGCGCTGATAATGAATCATACCGTGAAATTGTGTGGAGTATCGGAGTACATCGAACAATCCTTTGCAACAGGCTGGGGAGAGGTGGGGGGGGGGCATGACCCACCTTCTCTATAGGAGTTTCTGCAATACTTATTAGAGTTTGCACCGGTGTATTCTTGATGTTTTGCTGAGTTTTGCTATTCCGAATTCAAATGGTGATACAAATGATTTTTTTTATTCTACTCCGACTTATTCCCTCGACTTTGTCGTTGATATGATCAGAATGTATTGAATGAAGCAATAAAACATTAGTATTCATTTTACCCGACAAAACACGCGATTGAAATTTCAAGGGAAACAAATGGACTTCTCATTTTCGTGCATAGTTTCCAGCTGGTCAATGCGTTAAAGGATCCTTAGTGTCCAGTTTTACATTTACCCATTCATCATACACATCTGATATGCGTTTCCATTCTAATTATGAGTTGTTGTAGTTTCCACTGTCGGTGCTGCCGACCCTTTGGGCTTCAGGGCGTTCATGTTGTTTCTGAAAATAAGAAATTAAAAAGCAAATGCAGTCCATTGCCGTATCCCTCTAGGGAATATTGATCAAATGCATGGAACTAAAGACAACCTCTTCAGATTCTCGGACTTTGCAAAATCAAAACAGAATACGATGATCCAGATATCTGTAGTTGTTTCCTCCATGTTGGAACACAGCAATGGTTGACTCATATTTTTACAAAAACAATCATAAAGGACATACATTTAGCCATATCACTAAATATGTTATATATCAATATCGTCAAACGATTTAGCGAAGTCACTAAATCATACACATTTACTAAATTTTCGACTTACGGATATCATTAAACGATTTGGTGATATCGCTATTATCATTTAGCGATATCGCCAAATGATTTAGAGATATCGCTAAATCAATTAGTAATATAGCTAAATAATTTGGCGATATTATTATGATTTTGGAGATATCGCTGACTAGGACTTAATGTCAAACGGCTTGCCACATCATGGGCAAGTGGCCCAGGTTAAAACCTGTCAAGAAAGTACAAACTTTTCATACAGAAATTGCGGAACTCTTACAAAATTGACAAAACGACTTAAATTAATAATTAAATTGATATACAGTATTACTTATCCATTTTCGAGTGCCATTTTGGGACAAATTCATCCCTTTCATGGCCTAGAAAACGAGCGAAAAGGCTTAAATTTGGAATAGGTTCACTTTGCCCACTATTTCTTGAACACAGATGCGTTCTTATTGCAACTGTGAACAAGGGCTCTCCGATCGGCTTGAATCAATACAGTTTAATGCCACTAAAATATACACCTGCGACTCTGACACACGTCACATGTCAATGCTTGACTTCCTTCACAATCCATTGACTTATCGAGTCACTCGAACGTCTTACCGCTCAGTCAACCGCGCACCCATATGCAATATGCAAACTAAAAAATACATAAACAAATTGACAAAATGAGCTTGATAATACGTGGGATTATCTGTCTTCCTCGATAGATGTAGGTCTGTAATTTTTTTCTCTGCGCAAATTTTTTCATCACTGTAACCACAAGTTTTATGAAGCAGGTGTTCATGTCCCTGTATCATTAAAACGTATTTTATGATCATCAAGAGCTTTAGATAAACGATTGAGTTCCATTGTGCATGTTCGAGCTGATGAGAAAAAAACACATGGAAGATGCTAGTCAAACAAATAATATTCAACATACACTCACAGGCTGTAACAATGTAAAAATGCCGTAGGTGGAACAAAGCCGTAAGTGACAATGGTGATGTACTTTTCGAGGCTCTGGTTACATCTTTGGATGATCCATCATCCTGGCTTGGTTGATTGAGTTCTATTATGATTTTGATCTTATTGGGCCAACGGTATTTAGCAGGTCATGTAATCCTGTGAAGTAGAACAAGGTTGTTTGTAACATCAGTTTGGTCGGTAATAAAAGCGTCTTCATAAAGTTAAACGAATGATACTCTGATTGGTCTCGGGATTTAAGGATAACGGCCAATATTTCTGCCCTCTATACATTTTTAGTTGGCTTTGGTGTCGCTGATGGGTGATATGGTTTATTCAACGTCTAAAAATCGTGTCATATAGGATCCAGCTTTATGAACTTTCTCTGAATCATGTGGGTGAGTGGCAGATGTGTCCAATACGGCTGTCGCCTCGTAACACAAGTTGTCACCTGAGGCCACGATAAATGTGGTGCAATTGCTCGAACCCCTACATACAGACCTATCGTTACATTCGTCATTCTTAATCATCTGTCTAAATCAAGCATTACTGATACCTAAATACCTAAAAGAATTTGAATAATTCACAAGTCGGTTATAATTATATAAAAATTGTCGTATTTGGTGTGTTGCGTCTAATCATTTTGGAAAAAATTCCTTGGCTGCAGTAGCATTTTCCTTTCTTGCATTCAGTTTCATTATTTTTTTTATATGTTTGTTTGGGTTTCTTGAGGTCAGAAACATTTTCTCTGCTGGTTATGAAGTGGTCACGAACGTGGTGATAGTTTCCGGGTATTATGCTAATTTGGATGCTTCACCTACATTACAAAAAATTATCATTTAAGAGTTTGCTACGCAAATTGTTTCTCCATTTACTAAAAATTATCATGTTTGTAAAATTTGTAGCTTTTTCCTTCAGTATTTATTGTTAAAAATCACTGTGGAGTTTTTATGGTAATAACAAGTGCCTCCGGCTGTGCCCCGCTGACGTCGAAGGAGGTAATGTGTAAAAGGGGAAAAACAACAAATGTCCAAGTTACCTAATGCCTAACAGAAATAGATATGTGTATACCGACTGGCCCTATTGAAAAGGCCAGATCCTAAATAAATTTTAGGAAACATAAAAAAGTAGTATCAAGCCACCCTGTCACTCACAAAAATTGATTTAGCCTGGCTGAACGTTTTTATCGAGAAAGTGGCTTACGTGTGCCGTTATTTTGGAGCGAAGTCAACTCAAACACGGCATTTTATATCAACTTGCTTGCAGGGTTAACTTGGGCCGGGGAAACGGCAGAGCAACATAGCCATGGTTGTTCGTCAAACAGCCTAGCCCCGGTTGTTCAGTGATCGTTATCGTAATATTATACCAGGTTCTGATGTGTCGTTTTTCCAAGTTAACTGGGCAAACGGTCGTTAAATTAGGTTGAAAAAATGACTTACTATCTTACCTTTAATCTGTCCTCTCAGTTGTGTCTGAAGCAGTCATCATTGCTAGTTACAATGTGACACGATACCTTGAGCCGGCAAATCATGCACGTTGGTGACCAGCATTTCGATGGTGCAATGCCTCGATAGACAGTCGCACGAAAATACCTTTGATTTGGATATCACAGTGAATTGCGGCCACAGCATATATCATATAATTATTGATGCTCTGAAATATTTACAAAATATATACCTTTGGTGTCATATATTATAAACACCCCAAGCTCGTCCCAATACCATCCTCATTCACAAAATATTGGGTGCGGAATCCACAAATTCCAAATGGCTGCCAAGTCCATGGGTTAGTCCCGATTGGATATTTTTAAGAGGTAGTATCCAAAATTTATGTGTGATTAGTGTTAACGGAAGGTTATTTTGTAGAATGAGTGCAATGTAAAATATAAAATGGGACTTTTCCAGTGTGAGCATTGCCTAAAAACATGTAAATACAATGTCTTATAGTTACCAGCTGTTGGCGGCGGTGGGCCCCAGAATAGGAACATTGTATCAAACACTGAAGTCCCCCTCCCACCCATAACTGAGTTTTTATATAATTGGTAAATATTTTATTGCAATTTAGCTTCAAGATTTTCCCAAACACATCCGTGTCAACGTACGTTTGTGTTGTATCCTACATTGTATTTTTAGCTGCATTTTGCCACCTTTTGATGATACAACTTGTTTTTATGGTGAATGCATGTTTTCAAACTCGATGTGATCAAACGGCATTTCTCTCAATAATGTATTACATTAGGTGAAAACAAAAGTTTCGTCGAGTATCTTTTACCTTCAAATTTGGAAAATCAATAGATTTCTACTAAGTTATCTGGATGTTTGCTAATATTTCTTTCATTTCATTATGATTTCATCGCAAAAGTATTTTTTCAACTGTTTCTTTCGTTGGTATCAGTGTCCCGTAGCAAAAATTTAGAACATACCTGTGATTTTTGTGAGGATGTCTTTATAAATATTTCTAATAAATAGCTTACAATAAGGCTAAAAAAATACGGTTAATGAGTGCAGCAATGCCTTATTGGTAAGGTACGGTTTGGTACACAATGGAAGAATAGTTTTGCTCCTTGTTGCTTAAGCGATCTTTCGCGTCTGAGCTGACCCTTTGACATGATTATCGGTTCCACCAAAATTTGAGTAACCTTCGAATTTCATCAATGTAATATAATATCACCCAATGTTGCTCAGCAAGGGTGAGGCATTGTTTAAAATCTCCGTGAAGCCTATCACTTCAATTTATAATTAATAGAATAAGAATGTCTGGTGTGTAACAAATCCCTAATATTCATATGGAAAAAGGTTTTGTTGAAGTTCCATTGACCATGGTACACTTTTTTAATGTTCTTAGAAATACCTGTGGTATATCTTTTCATGAGCCAGTTGGGAACAGTTAATTTCACATGTTTTGTGAAAGTGTTCTCTTTAAGCAAAGGTTTTCATTTGATATGGCATTCTTGAAAAAAGAGTTGACTTCAGTGTTCGATTATGTTGAATAAGGAAAACAACTGTTAATTTTAAAGGATAAAAACACAACCGGTCACAGAAGGTTGGAGTGGCGGCAACATATATGTACCAGTCAGTATAGCTTGACTTGATATGACCACACAAGATAAACGTTGGACTGTAACGAGTTTATTGGTAAACATGAATTAAATGCTAGGAATTTAATGTACCTTAAACAGAAGTTGACTGAAACTGTAAGCATAAGGGTACTTAAGTTGTAGTGATCCTATACTAGCACCAGTCAGCCTGATCGGACTTAATGTGTAAGTACTAGGAAACCGTGTATATTATTACTTAGGTGTACTAAAAATAACGGCTGCTATCTTCAACTCACAACCTCACTATTTCCATCAACATTGATTATTGTCTCCTAATTGTTTTCGGGCACTTGATACCAATCCCCATTGTATAAGTGCATATTTGACATCGTGCAATTTGTAAGCATATCAGTGGCCTTCGTTTCTTAAATAGATAGATCCATGTTGATGCACGTAGTCTATTCACTTTTATATTATCAACATATTATTTCATACTGGATAGCCTCATAGTACACACAGTACTTATTCAGAGGACAACCACACTTTAACGTCACAAACACATCATGTACAGAACGCACAGGGCAAACAATTCAATTGCAATTCCCTTGACATCTAGCTGGGTTTACATCCTCTCTCCAGCATCCTGAATTTCCAACCGGTCAATAGACTCTCTATGACTTTGGTCACTCTTCATGATTTCCATTGGCTTTGTGATTATTCAGGAAAGGTGAAATCAAAATGTTTTTATCAGCCTTTTTGTTTCTTTCACAATTTCTGATCTCTTCACTTCCTCCGTTTCCAAATTTGGTCCATCTTGGGATATACGGAGAACGTTGCTGATGATAAAATCTCTGACCCCGGCCGAACATTTTATTTCAAAGGAATAATTAAAAACAAAAAGTTGTTAAACGATTGACCAATATGAACTGGTGTCTATGTCTCCATTGAGTACACATACTAGGTGCCCAGTTCAGGCGTATGTAATTGTGGGATATGTCATACATGCCAAAGTTATGGGGCCTTTCTGCTTAGTGCGGCGGGGACGGTTCATCTCATCATATGTTCATTATTCTCCACCTGCGGTTTATTCTGCATGGTTTACTTGTCTATGAGCCTTATACTTTGCACCGTTTGAAAGGGTTGGGACTTCCTCGCATGCTTTGCGCCAATATTGGTACGACTTCGGCAGATTACAGCCGTGGGCGAAAGTGTGCACAAAGATTACATAGCATTTTTATCAATTGCAAACTGACGGATATTAATAAAAGAAAAACAGCTACACAAAAATTCAATTTTACCGGGATGAAAACATCTTCCACGACTTGTCGGTCCCCACGCCTAGAAACTATGAAAGAAAAAATAGAGAAAAGAAAGAAAGAATTTGTTTAAAAATGGCTAATCTTGCTTGTTTGTTGGTTTTTATCCTTGTGCTTCTCTCTATATATATCTATCTATCTATCTCTATATCTCTCTCTCTCTCTGTTTTTTCCTTTTTTTATTAGATTTCTGTTTTATTCATAAAAACGGAGGTATAATCTGTCGCTGTTGTTCTTTTTGTTTCTTTCTTTTCGTGTAGTTGCATGGCAGGTGACTTGCAGATGCTCTTAAAAATTCACCTGGTTTGACAACGCTGCATTGCATTTTTTCTTGTCTTGCTCCGCCCATAAGGCTGTCTAAGGGAACATTTGATTCGTCACTGGTTGCTCTACTATTCTATGCAACACTTTTCGTCAGTACAACAAACACCTTTAATTGGAAACAAGGGCCTCTGAGATTGGCCCAAGTAACGATTCAAAAGGACGAAAAAGATGATATTTTGTGATAAAGGGGAAATGAAATCTACTTCAAAGGAAATATTTTTCGACAAACAATCCAAGTTAGCTAAATAGGGAGCACGTGTCTCCCTTTTATAGCGACATGCTGACCACGTCAGCAGGATTTGATTGACTGGTCAGTCAGCATAATGGCCTTGATAATGAATCACACCCGCAAATTCTGTCGTGCATCCTGGCACTTTAGAACAACCCTTTACAAGAGGCTGGAGGGGGGGGGTCGTGACCCACCTTTCCTATCGGAGTTTCTGCAATACTTTTTACAGTTTGCACCGGTGTATACTTCATGTGCTGATACGCACTTTATGGCGATGGATTTTTATCTTTGGTAGGAGGCAAATAACCCAATTTACATCAAGTAGAGATGAGATACGGCTTATTTTGCGCCTGATTTAATAGTTGCCTGTTTGAATCTTCCAACAGATTAAAAGTCCGAGACATCGTATGGCAAGCCGTTTTAACATTTGGTCGTTTTTGGCGCCGTCACTCAATCGATTAGCAATATCACTAGATTATTAAAAAATATCGTCAAATTATTTGGCGATATCGTTGAATGGTCTCATTTACTGATATGCCTGAATCATTTAGTGATTGCCAATTATATTAAAAAAAACCGCCAGTACTTTCGGACCTGTATTCACTATCTAGGCAACTATTTCTACCAAGCTCCATCTTTCACCCAGCGGAGGCTCTGTGCTCCTGTGCCTAAGTGCTGCTACTTAATTCATAGCCTGGGGACAACTTCAGTGTTTGATATAATATCCTATTCTGGGGCTCACCGCCACCGACAACTGGTAACTTCCAGACATTGTATTTGCATTTTGAGGTGATGCTCACAATGGAAAAGTCCCTTTATAAATTTTACATTACATTCATTCGACAAATTGACCTTTCGTTAACACTAATCACACATAAATTTGGGATCCTAACTCTTCAAAATATCCAATGGGGAATAACCCACGGACTTGGCTGCCATTTTGAAAATTGTGGATTCGACACCCAATAGTTTGTAAATGAAGAAATTACTGTGAAGATCTTGGGGGTTTATAATATATGAAAGCAAAAGTATATATTTTACAAATATTTCATAGCATCAATAACAATATGATATATGCTGTTTTAGGGTGAATGTTACTCATTGGGCCTCTTAATCCCACAATGCATTGCGCCATGTTAAAAATAGCGCTCGCCAATACTTTTATTATTTTCCAGGGTATCATGTCGCATTTGGATTTGTAAATAACGATGGTAACTGCCTCAGACAAAATCGAGCAGGCAGATTAAAGTTAAGATGTCAAGTCGTGTTTTTAAAATGCTTCATGAACTGTTTGTCCTGGTAACTCGGAGAATGGACACCTGGATCTTAGCAAAATATTACGATAACTGTCTCTGAGCAACCGTGGTTATGCAGCTGTGCTGTTTCCACGGCTCAAGATAGCCGTCCAGACTAAATTGAATAATAAAATCCTGTGTTTGAGTTGACGTTACTGCAAAATAGCGGCACAAATACAGCTTTCAGGGTTGATAATTTTTTTCTTGAGAAGGGCGGCATGAAATTTTTCATTTAAGTGTTAAAAATTCATGAGGATCGGGCCTTTTCAGTAGGTTCGGTCGGGTTACCGGAATCATATATGTGTTTTGTTAGGCATTAGGTAACTTGGACATTTGTTGAAACATGTTTAAAATGGATATACGTGTCCCTTTTACACATTACCTCCTTAGCGGTCAGTTTAATTTGTTACCTGGGCACACCCAAAGGAACTGTATCTAAAAATAATTTAGAGATATCCTTACATGTTTAAGCGATTTGGCTGAATGATTTAAAAGTAACGCTAAATAAGTGAATCGCTGCTGGACGGGTAATTGTAGAGATTTTGCCAAATAAGATGTATTTAGCGATGTCATGGACCGCTGCATGCTAGATAATTGTACTTTGTGTGTATAGTGATTGGCACACAGGAACGAACATTTGGATCAGAAGGCCTGACTGGTAACAAATTTGACGGTGAAATTGATAGTTAGCATACACTGTGTTCTAAGCATGATAGTAAACCCATTGACAATGCCCGTGAAAATCAATTCTCGACAGAACACTTTGGTAGGATGAAGCCATCGCACTTCTCTCAAAATCTGCTGCAATATTGGACAAAAAAGGACAGGAAGCGGAAATACATTCAGTGAAATCGCTTAACAATTTAGCGATATCGCTTAATGATTTGGCAGTATTGCTATGATATAGAGATATTGCTATATTTACCGATATCACTAAATGATTCAGCGATATCGCCAAATAGGACTAAATATCAATGTCTTGCCACAACATCAGCAAGTAGTGAAATCCTGTCAGCGAAACATAATTTTTGGGGGGGTGTTTCTTTTTTTTCTTTTTTTCTACCTTGCAGACTTCTTCACAAATTTAGATTAATATCTCAGCAATATGGAATGGAGTAATTAAGGATCCCATTTTCGAGAAAAAAGGAACCCTTAAATGTCCTATAAAACCTTTGACAAAAGCTTAAATTCAGAAACGGTCCGCCTTGCCTCAGTACCTATGACGCAAACTGGTTCAGATTAGTACCTCATTACTAAACACACTGCTTTTTAAAGCCTGCCTATTACATTTTCTCTTTTCTTTGTATGTCACGTACTTTTGTTCAACAGATAATTCAGTATGCCTTGATATGTTTTGTGTTTGGCTTACTTGTGCTTACATTCAGAAAACCTGACAAAATCTTACGGTAGTAGGCCTGTCTTTAAAATAATAGTAGCCACTGTCACATGTTATCTAATATGTCAAGTATACAGTTTCTCTTTGATTCTTTGTAACAAAATGTTATTCTCCATTACCGTTTTTTTGTAGACCTAGAGGCCACTATCTTTCAAATACCTTCATATGGATATTCTTATGCGTGATGTTATGCCCCTGGCTATATGTCTAAAATATAAATTTGAAGGGTTCTTGTTTGAGAAGGTAGATGGTGCCCATTCAAAGTCAAGGGAGCTTTTGATGGATCGATTTCTTTACGGTAGAGTATATGTCATCAGCGGCTGTCAAGATGATAGCAGGTTTCTAATTGCTGGCGCACAGTGGATCCCATAGTGTATCAACATAGCAAAATATAGGGACAATACTGAATTCAATGACAAACACATGTTACGTCCGGATGTGGTCAGAAGTGGATCAACAAACACGCACATAAAAAAGACCTGATTACCTGATTTACAATGCAGTGGATGTCATTTCCTATCAAGGGAAATGTTACCTGGCTTTCCTTTAATTTTGCTGGATGATTAATTAGCCATCTCATGAGACTGCCTAATTATGCTAATATGCTTGTATGGTAATCCTCTTTATGTGTTGTCTCTCTTTCCACATCAGAAATTGTCAATTCCAGAAGAGAGATTACTTGATCGACAAGATGGATTAACATAAGGCAAAGAACTTGTTGTGTATTTGATAAGTGACATTCCTTTGTGTTTGTGCTACGAATTGAATTATGCTTAAGCCAATCTAGTAGAATGTACTTTTGGATCAAATGTCTTAATATTCCTGTACTTTTACAGGTATATCAGCCACAAAAATATACTCCCCTGATGAAAACAAGAGATTGCTATTATAGGTGTATAGAATAGAATAGAGTAGAAGGTAAGTGTGGAGATTTTGTTTCGTCTGTGATACAATTTGATTTAACCATTCTTTGAGATGACACTTCCCCTAATAAAAGTGTGACGTCTGCTTCCAGTGATTCGCATGTCGGAATATTTTGCATGTAACCCGAATGAAGTTCAATTTTTATATTAACATTATTCTCCCTGATATAAGACAAGAAAAGGATATTCAACAATTATCAAAAAATGTAGAGGAATAAAACCTTGTTTTTCAATCGTAAGGGGAGCAGGCTGGTTTAAAAGAACGACTCAGTCCCTAGGAACGAATCATTTCTTGAACTAAACACGAAATCTCTAGTTAAACAATAGTCGATCTTTGAAAGTGCATAAGCGTGGATTGAAAATGATTCGAATAAGCAGTAAATTGGACCTACGGTATACACCCAAATGGACATGGAAAAAACAATTTGGAAACGATGAAATGTAATTACGCCAGTTCTCTCACTGCTTGGGTATGTGACCTTTTTGTGTGGAATATTAAAAGGACTCTGGAATGATAGTTACCCCCACTCACCGCACACCACCACCACCCCACCCCCACCCCCGGCCACGCAAGGAATTTTCAAGCTACGTAGCTGGCATATATGGGAAAAACTTCAATATGTCTCAAGGCTGATGCACATAAGGCCATTACATGTAGTTGTATTAGAACACTTATTTTGTATAACTGGTGAACAATTTAACACACTCTCCAAATTTCTATTGTGTAGAGCCCATACCATGTGCAGTAAGATCCTACCTTCGCATATACTTGTTTAAGTTAAAAAGTGCACTGGCATGTTCAGTTGTGCTTGTGTGGGATTACTTTTTGAAAGGACCCCCAGAGTATATGTGCGCAGGCGTACAATTGTCAGTTGGCCATGCATGGAAGGACTTCACCTTTTATGGAAGAATTGTCCAGAAAAAATGAAGAACCAAATCAGATATAAAAAGCGTAAATCCGTAAATATGTGTATTTTCCTGTGATTACATATTCAATCGCCGTGCCAACTTGAAGAAAATAGACCGTAGGTTGATCCATTCCTCCGTAGAAAATGCTGGCATTATTGAGCAATTATAAATTGGCATATGGCATTCCAATTTTATAGTTCGACACCTTCCAATATTTTTAACTGTAAAAAATGTAGCATATATGGATATATAAATTATGCGTTTATCAGAAACCAGGGTTATTTTCAAATTAGAATTTGAATGTTTTATATTGCGGGAGAGTATCCAATAGAGGGTTATCACAATGAGAGTTTGCCCTGAAAAAAATACAATTTTAATTTCTACGAGCAGGCAATTTTAAAATCTGTATCACTCTAATTCACTTGTATTTTGTTGTCATGCATGTAAACTGTTTGACGAGTTCCCTTTAAATCTCATGCCACCAAAAATTACAGCTAAAAGGACCTTTGGTCTTCGTCTTAGCTTTGAGGAAGCAGCGTAGAGGAATTGGCTCGAATTTTTAAAAATCAATTTGCTCCCTCACAACGTCAGTGGTATAATGCTTTTATGGCTATCATTCTCAACGTTTCCTCTGAAGTCGGGAATATTTGAGATTGCGGTAAAGAATAAACAGCGGCACATATGAAGTGAAAATAAAGTAGCGCAGCACGAGAAAGCCAAAAAAAAATAACTGTGCCATTTGAGATATCCAAATTTGAAACTGATCTGTACAACATTATGTGTTACATACAAAATTGTGAGGAACGATTTGTATTTCCAGGAAAGAAATCTTATTTTGCACTATATTCGTCAGAGCTCTGGTGGATGTTGATTATTTTCGCACGTCGTCTTTTTTTCCTTTATGCAATACCGTCTGTTCTCGTTTATCTAATAAGGTGCAGTATGTGTTTATGTGAAACGTGGTTTATGTAATCATGTGTACCAATACCTGGCTTTTAAATGGATAAAAACATGTGACATATATATTTTATTGAAAGTCATACATGTATGACTTGATATTGGAACAGAACCCCATCATTGCCCTTTTCCTTTTTTCATGCCTTCTTACTTTGACAATAAAAGAGAATGATATTTTGCTACCCTGTGCCACGTCATTTAAAACCTGCTTACAATTCCTACAACATAAAAATATAAGTTTGACACAAATGTGGAGAAATGAAATTTAAATGATGTTTTAAAGGACATTTGCGTTTTATATCGCAATTTACGATTGAAATTCAATATATTTATTGTCAGTAATCTAACTCAAGCGTTATCTGGTTGACCAAGGTATGCCGTTGTCAATCTACCGTGCCCACGGCCAAAATATCTAAAAATACAAACATAAAGTAAACAAGTATCACCTATGATTTGGAGGTTATGTAAATTGGTGATTGAAAAATGCATATGTTCTGGTCGTTAAAACTTTTTAAAAACCCTGCAGTAATTTCAGATTTGAAATAAACTCCGGTCCTGACATTCTGAATTGTTGTCCATGTAGATGAGCTCATCTGAAATCTCCAGCATATCTGAAAGAGATATGACCCTACTTTGTTCGATTCAAAGTTGTCATCATTTTCGCCACAGCAAACAATACTATTTTCTGGTATCTCCTTTCTGCCCTAAAAAAAGGGTACTTTTGAACATTGACAAAAAGACAAGGTAAACGAAGATCATTTTTTTAAATTACACCAGACAAAGTTTTCAAAGCAGGACTACTTTGCAAACCCTGGTACATATAACCAACAGATCTCCAAAGACTCGTACAAGGCAAAAACTCTCAACATCTATGCATGGGTCTCTTCAGAATGAATCTCCTCCAGATATTTCCATTCGAATCTCTCAATAATATTACAAAACATCTGAATTCTTCCCTGGGTAGTCAGACATAAACCATTGAAGCTTAACCTCAATAAGGCTAATGGTCCCTATAGTGTATGTGTCAATGTTTTGAAAATATGTCTGACTTTAGATCCTCCTATTGTCTGAATTATTCACGAAATTGTTACCATCTTGTCATAACTTCCAAGAATAAAAAGCGATCATAAATTGGTCAGGTATTACAGACCCATCTCCTTTACTAGCCAGGTAGTATAAATTGAGGAAACAATTGTCCTTGACAGTCTTTTAGATACACGCCATACAAATATCCTTTTCAGTTGTGACCAGCGTGCTTTTCCGAAAAACGTTCTCACGCGCTACCCGGTTGTTGAAATGCCCAAATGACTGGACATTGCATTTAGACATTTCAGCCGAAACTGACAGTAGCCATCTTGGCTTTGCTCTCACATTTGACACAGTGCATCATAATAGACTCCTTTTGTAACTAAACTTTGTGGGCCTGAGATGCAAAGCGCTATTTTGGCTGAAGTGTTTTCTAAAGAACAGGAGAAATGAGTTTTTAGAAACAGAAACTCTGCGGGGAGCGCCATGACCAGGGGCGTCCCGCCGGGCCCCATAGTAGGACCCGTGCTATTCTTGGTGTGCGTCAGCGCTATTGCCCCAAATCACGGTTAACACTTCAAAAATGTTGATCTTACAGATAACATCAATTTATATAAACAAGCTTAAATAATGTAAAGTTGAGATTCTATGCAAGAGTACCTAAATCGACTCACCAATTACCCGAAGACTGGCTGCCGCTAAGTGTGTTGTGTAGCGAAGGGGATTGAGCAGCGTGCAACGGTCCCTCGACTTTGACGTTGCACATTTCACCCACAAAACCGTACATTTTATTTATTGTACAGATATATAAAAATGTTGAAAACAAGTTTCCTAACGATACGACAACTTTCAATGGTTTTATAAGCCGGTTTTCAAGAAGGTATTAGATTGCATATTTTTTCAGTATTTTTGTTTGTTTGTTTGTTTGTTTGTTTGTTTGTTTGTTTTTGTTTGTTTGTTTGTTTGTTTTTTTGTTCTTTGTTTTGTTTTGCTTTTGTTTCGGTTTTTTGTTTACAAATATAACATATAATTACAGAGTAATCGAATTCTTTGATCATCATTCTTAACATCAACCATCAACAGTAAATTCATTTTATGAGCTACAAAAGTTTAGGAAGGAGGCATCTAACTGAAAAACAAAACAAAAAAACCGTTCCTGCATAACATATTTATCCTTCAAAAGACGACTACTTGAAGCAGATTGATCAATTAGCATTTGATTTACGCTGTGTACAAAGCTAATTGATAAGCAGAAAATATCATTCCGAGAAATCGGCTTCGAAATATTTGAAGCCCCTTTTACCCACATTGTTGCCGTAATGATAATATCGCTCTAAAACGCCGGTCAGTTTTGGTTGCGAAATTTCAAATACCTGTCAATCAAAAGATTTGATGCATAGTGTCCGACATACAATGATGTTTCTAGGCTTAAAAAGCAGTTATTTACCAGAATGACATCCAGGTCAGCCATACTTTCAAGCCTGCACTGTGAGTTTCACAGGCGACGATTGCAGCTTCAAATGGGAGTCGAAAGCGGATTAGCCACGTGACCCGAATGTGTTATCACCTTGACCCTAGCAACATTGTTTATTAATGGCGCTGCCTGAACAAGCTGGGCTTGCAGTTTCACGGCTTGCTTCAGTGAGGAGAGTGCTCAACGTACAGGAGTTGCTCACTTATTTGTCCTTATCTTTGATCAAAGAGCAACAAGTCTTTATTAACGGCATGGACGGGGCTTTGGCCAGTCTGTGTCTTGGACTGCTTTTGATCATACCGGCAAAAAATGGAGAGGAAGTAATCGATATAGCACGACCAGCGGAGAAAACAGAAAATGAAACAACAGATAGCAATGTGTAAAAAGAGGGGAAAAAAGTTGACGACCAGGCATACAGTACTTGGGGGATGGGAGGTGGGGCCCTAAAGTTTCGGGGTTTTTTCTTCTTTATTTAAAAAAAAAATCAATTTTACAATTGCCATTCTAGGCAAGTTGGACCTTGACTTGGATGCCATTCTGTCCATCCCTCTCATAATTTTCTCTGAAAATGACAGGTTAACTGTTGCTTAGGTTGTCACTGAGGGCAATCTGTCTTGCTTTGTTTCTTTGCTTTTTGGCATTTTGTATTTTGTGAAGTAAGTTGGAGAGAGAGAGAGAGAGAGAGAGAGAGAGAGAGAGAGAGAGAGAGAGAGAGAGAGAGAGAGAGAGAGAGAGAGAGAGAGAGCACATAGGTCACTATATATGGCAGTTCCAACCCTGTTCTATTTGTTCAAAAATGTGTATATATTTTTTCATGTTATTCCATGTACAATCCGACATTTATGCTACTTTGTATTTACACAAGGAGAAGAATTTGCATTAGCTTCCACTTTTCAAATCCACTTTAGAGAAGTAAAGAATATCAACAACAGATAAAAAGAGAGAGAGGGAGATGTCGTTCTCTATTAGTGCATTGACTCGGAACCCGGTAACCTGGGACACCCCCCCACCCCCCGTCAAAAACGGCCAAAAAGTCGGGTTGCGAATCCAATTTTAATACCCAAGTACTTTGGATGTAAATGAACAAATTACAGAACTATGTGTATTTCTGCCTTTTTCACTGTAATGTTCTTTATTTTTCCCTTTTTTCCCCTTTTTTCTCTCAGGAATCGGCAACTTGTCGAACGGTGGAATTATTATACTAAACCGGAATAAAAGCAAGTTAAAATATGTTTCTGTGCATCATTTCAGTTAGGGTTTTCGCCGCGGGTACTCGGGTACCTGTTACGGGTCCCGAGTATTCAATATAATTTGTATGCGGGTCCTGCGACCGAGTTTTCCCCTTAAGTCAATGCACTATTCTCTATGCACGTTCCGTGTAACATACACAATACCAGATGGGCAGGCCTCATAGTTGATGATCGTGGTGAGGTGATAAATGAGACAAGAGTCCGGTTACTGATAAACAAACATCACCCCCAGGATGAGAGTTTTAAAAAAAATGAAGAAAACACGGAACGTTTTACATGCGTTGAGAATCAGTCAATTTCAACGTTGTATCGGTGATAGGACTGTGCATTATTATATATGAATAACCTACTGTATTGGTTTCCTAGAGTAGTCTTTGATCTGACACTAAAAACTGTTACAGATGCTATTAAATAGAACACACCATGACCAAGGCGATGATGTTACAGTTCGGATGCATGGGCAATAGTTTATTGCCTGCCAAGACGAACTGTTTTTGCTTACATAATTGATCTGACAGTGCAACACTCGCTTGAATTGCCATTTAACAATAACGGAAAGTGAATCTGTTTTGCAAGCAAGTTTTCAATTCCCTAAAAACTGAAATGAAAAAGGGATAGGGCAATTAATTATACGCCACCCCTTTTTCACTGGTTCCTCCACAGATATGGGTCTGTCTCGTGGTAAAGAGGACCTTGCATGCTTTTCTTGGGTACTCGGTATTGCCATTCATATAATAGGCCCTAATATATAATTTTATACTGTAGAGATATGTAACCCCTGATAGTTTATACATGAAGCTTTGCAATAAACTGACACAAAACCGAAACTTCGTGACTGTGGTGCGGCGCTAAGGCGCCAAATCTCTCACATGCACATTTTGCATGACCGATCGATCATAAAAAGCAATGTGCAGAGCCACTTTGCAGATATTTACAGAAACAACAGTAATGCGATTGTCATATCCTCCTGATGGTCAAAGTTTCAAATCCCCCCCCCCCTCTCGAAATCGGGTCTCTTTGGCTCAGTGGACTTTGATACACCCCCGTGAGAAGTCTATAAGTCCTTATATCTGAAATGTGGCAGCCCTCCACACATACGCCAGAGACGATACCAGTTACAGTGGGGTGTATGCTTCATACAAATTTACCTCGAGGTTTATATTTTAATGCTGCTGTAAGCATATTTCCCTGCTTATTCTGAAGACGCTACATACATTTCAGATGACAGACCAGGAAAAAGCGAAGGCATGCGCCACAACTCCCACTCATTTCACACTTGGTGAGTGCCTTGGGTCACCTACCCTGGACTTCTCTCAAGTCCGTCAAGGCAGTCACAGCAACAGCACATTTTCAAACTGAAACAGGCAAAAACTAAACATTTCAAGTTGTTCTAAATTTGAAGGCACGCTTAATTATTCAAGCTGAACCAAATGCCTATTTTCAAATTCTGCATTGTATTTATCTGCTGACAGGTAGTGCAGCAGTGTAACGTTAGTACCGATTTTACGAGCGTTGTACTTATTTTGCCACCGAACAGTGAGCGTAGCAAGTTGATCATGGATTGGGCAAGATTAGACTAGACTATAATAATAATAATCTCCATTGATATACTCAATACTCTTGCAATACATATATAGAAGTCCATCCCACAATACAAAAAAGTGGATGGAGTCTTTTCCTACGGAACTAACTAGTGCATACTATGATTGTTACAAAATTTCCATATTTGGTGATTTATAGACTTTGTAAACGATGAGCATGGTCAGAGTTACTAGAAATTTTTCAGCTTTTACAGATTGTTAAGGATCCTACTAGGATCACTGAAAAAAAAACCTCAAAGCCCAAGTGTGTCAGAATTGTTAAAGTCCTTAGAATTGGGATTTGTGATCATTTTCCCACAGTGGCAGTTTTCAGAGACTCATCTGGCAAAAATCATTCACATTCATTTATACGTTATAGATGTATGAAAAACTTTCATCAAGTTAGATTATTGGATGATCTAAACAAAGCTGACCGTTACCCTTTAAGTCCCTATACCAGATATTAATCCAGCCCTAGAGGCCTGGTATGATATGTTACTTCAAGTGGTTAACACACATGCTTCATAAAGAGAAAAGAGAGTCAATTTCTTAATAAACCAGAATGAATAACACAAGAAATACTACAAAGCATGGCAGTCAGAGATCATTTTAAGAATATTGGACATCAGGATAGCTATAACACTGCCAGGAACAAAGTGAACGATATGATTGTAAATGCAAAAACTGAACACTAATTAACCCTAATTGAGAACAAAGGGAAATAGTAAGAAACTTCCAGCCTGTACGAGGGTACAAGATAGCTTACAGACCCTCAACAGATTGCTGAGAGTTTCAATGACTTCTTCACATCGATTGTCCTTGGATGTATTCGAAAGCAAAATAACTCACAAGACATAGAAAGTGACCACAACTGTCTCAAGAATTATGTTGGATCCAAAATTGGCCTAGATATAAAATTTCATATTCCAAATGCCAGTGAAGAAGTCATGAAACTCCTAAATAATCTGACTAACACCAAAAACACCTGTCTCGATGGTGTCTAACCCAAAATGTTAAAACTAGCTGCACAAGTTTTAACTGAGCCATTAACAAAGATACTTACCATGAGTATTGATACCGGGGAATTCCCAACAAAATGGAAAACAGGCAGAGTAGGTTTTATTCTCAATAACCGGAAACTGTTCAGACAGATATAATTTTACAGCCATTACAACACTTTGTACGCTTATTAAATTACTTGAAAAACATGTTCATGACGCATTTCATACTTTTCTTCAAACACTTTGTTTATTATATGCTGCTCAATTTGATTTTTTAGCACTGCACTCTTGTGAAACTGCTCTCATTCAAGTCACAGATGAATGGACCCAGAATATGAAGAAAGACCTTTGAAATGGAGTAGTGCTGCTAGAACTTCGAAAGGCTTTTGACCTTGTTGATACTGATGTATTATTATACAACTTATCTCTCTACAGATTCGATCAAGTAGAGCTAAATTGGTTCCAGTCATACTTGTAGGAACGAGAACAATGTTTCCTTTTTAAGGGTCAAATATCCAGCACTAAACAAGTAACACATGGAGTTCCTCAGGGGAACACCCTGGACTGGTTACTCTTTCTTTCCTCTATGAACGACCTGCCTCTTCTCCTGGACTCTCCACTGGATATGTGTGGAGATCACTCCACCTTACATGTCACAGGACATGCCATTGAGGAAGGTGAACATAAATGAAATAAAGACCTGGTGAATGTGCAAAAGTGGTGCCAAGTTAACAAGATGGCAGTCAATGCAGATAAAACCAAGTTTATGTTTGTTACAACACATCAGAGAGAATGTAAATTACCAACATCAGAAATCAAAGTAACTTCAAACAATACTGCCTGGGAGAACGTCAAGTGGGCGAAACTACTGAGAGTTGTAATTGGCAATCACATATCCTGGAAATAACACATTGACAAAGTTGCTGAAACCGTCAGTCGTAGTTTGGTATTGTTCAGGAGAATAAAAAAAATACCTCCCTCATGATGCACGTTAAACTTTTTTCAGATCATATTTACAGCACCATATTGATTACTTTAATATGATATGGGGTCAATCTTCTCCCGTAACTCTATCCACATTCTAAAAAAAATTGCGCTCTGACTCATTATGGAGGTAAACAAGATATCTTCATCAGCCCCACTTTTCAAATCATATGACATCTTACCAATCCAATTCAGAGTAAATTTCCGGATTGTAACATTAGTCCACAGAACACTCCTTGGTCCCACTCCTGGATACATGTTAAAACTATTTCGGCACCAGATGGATGTCAACTCAAGAATAACCAGATATAACCTTCAAAACAAATTGTATGTACCCTGACATATTCTTTGTGTAAGTCATGGGTCTTTTAGCTACAATAGTACAATAAGTGACAAAGCCACATGTCGTTCATTATGATCTTTTAAGTGCCAAGCCTTCAAGCATTTTATGGATTCTGTGTAAACTAGACGATATCTATACAATGTTTTTAATATTTTAAGTATATTAAATGTTGCACTATTTATATCACACTGTAAATATTTTGCAGCTTTTTACCAGAGGGCCCTGTGTAAGATCAAGGTATCCCTTAACAGGAGTATAAATATGCACAATATGACATGCGAGCTAATGACTCCCTAGATGTTGCTCCGATGCAAATGATCACGCGACCACAGCCATATTGATGCCCACCATAGCAAGCTGGAAGAGACTAGAGATTTAAGTCACTTATTATGGTCATTAACTGCAGGTAAAAATGCCAAAAATGCTGTTTTTGTGCCAGGGTGCACAAACAGTGGAAGTGGTCATGCCTTCCCAAAGAGTTAAGAAGTGAGGGACAGGTGGAAAATTGCCATCAGCCAGGAGGACCCAAAGAAGAAAGGAATGCTGTGGGAACCAGCACTACACAGCATGGTATGCAGTGCAAACTTCATGCCTGCCGACTGCAGACAAACATTAATGGGTATTTATTTGGTAAATGATGTTCTTGATGCCAGTTTAACAATATTAGTCTGTATGTTTCATCAGTAATTGTCCCAAATGAGCCTAGTGGAATCGAGTTTTCCCTCAGCAAAGCCACATCACCCACGATGTAGCCATGTTTCCATGTGTGCCAGACCACTGTGCACTCACCACTGTGGGTCCCAATAGGTGTTAATTACTTGATGGCACATGAAATTGCTGATCTGATAGGAGCTCTTGTTATCACTGTCCTACTACTGGACTGCTTTTGTTTCTGTATTCATGATACTAGCATTACTGAGAGAGCACGACTTGTACAGCTTTTAACAGTAGCTCTTCCATCAGGATTGTTCAATGCAGTGTGACTTGAAGAGGAGGGGGACTTCTGTGACAACAAAGATCTCATATTCTTGATAAGCTCATTGATTTTTAAAGATTATTTAACCGAACATAATTGTGCACTATGTGTAGTGTGTGTAGTGCATTATTTTTTGGGGAATGACACTCCATCAACCACCCCCATAGTACTTTTTCAGGTACCAAATAATAATAATAATAATAATAATAATAATAATAATAATAATAATAATAATAATAATAATAATAATAATAATAATAATAATAGTAATAATAATAATAATAATAATAATAATAATAATAATAATAATAAATATAATAATAATTTTTTCTCAGCGTGGAACCAATATGTCAATGATTATAACTCATTGTATGAAATTAAAACCAAACATTCATTGCCAGAAACAGGATGCCATACCACCAGTCTTCAGTTTCAAAGAAAAGATGAGGACCAGTGATAGGGTGAGGGGACATGCACCCAGAGAGCTTCCATATAAACAGCACCAAGAAGTTGTATGAGAAGCAAATAATGAAGTCACAGTTTTCTCCCTCACTTCACATTGCAGTTCTGAAAATGATTCATTCTGTGCAGTGTGAAATGTCTGTTAGTCAAGAACAGGCTTCACATTGTGACATTCTCACTCCAGCATTGGCAAGGTATAGTGTTACGGAGTTTGAGAATGATACAGAGGCCTTACGTTACTACATAGGGCTTGATGATTATGATAAACTCATACTTATTCTGGCTGTCCTGAGTCCAGCTGCATATGATCTTTGCCAAAAGTGTACCTGTCTTCCAGCGGAGGACCAGTTATTTTTAACACTGATCAAATTACGTCTTGCAATAAATGACCAAAGTCTAGGATATATGTACCACTTGTCATGTACAACAGTGTCAAATATTTTCACTAAATGAATGAATTTTATGTTTTTCCAGTGGCAAGAACTGGACTTGTGGTTGCTTCATCATGTGGTCATGGATCATATGCCAGCTGACTTCAAGTGCTTGTTTCCAAATACTAGATTCATCTTGGATGCTACAGAGGTTCCAATGCAGAAGACCCGAAATGTCAATGACTAAAGCACGACGTGATCTTCATATCAGAACAAAAACACTTTAAAAACATTAGTTGATTGCTCTGCAAGGGAGGGTCACTTTTGTTAGTTCCAGTTTTGATGGCAGTGTGACAGATCGACAGGCTCTGGAACAATTCAGTCTCATGCATGACAACAAGTTTAAGCCAGGTTATTCCATTGTGAAATACTGTGGAGTTATGGTAGAAGATTTGTTTGCGACCAAGGACGTCAAGGTGAACACACCGACACGCTTGAAAGGAAAGTCCCAGTTGAACCCTAGTTCTGTGCTCAAAGACTGCAGAACTACTTGTAAGCACAAACATGTTGAAAGGGATAAAGGACTCTCAAAGAATTACAAGTTATTAAAAAAGGAACTGCCCTCAAACAGAATTCAAATGGGGACTAAGATACTATATATGTGTTTCATGCTGGCTAAGTTTCGGTGTGTGATTGTCAGAAATATGCTTGATAAAATATAACTTTGTTGAAGGAATTTGTATTTGATATCTACCACAAAATGATATTTGGTGCATTTCATAGTGGAAAATAATTTTTGGTTAAAACGGACAATTAAAAGCATAAATACATGTGTCTACAAATCTTTCTTTCATCAGTATGCTTTTATCACTTCATGATGTTAATGTGACACATGGAGTTAACAATTTTTAAAAAACTATATAAAGTTTGACTTTGACAAATCTCAAGGTATGATACGATGTAAGTGCTTAAAAATGAAAGTGTCCTTTGTCTATCTCAAATCTATCATTAATTTTATTTTAGTGTTGGGATGACCGTATTTTCCATATGAAGAGCAAAGTAATGATACATTAAATCAAATACTACTACCTAGTTACAACTGAGTTATTTATCACACATATATGCACATAAATGATGCACCTGTTCAAGCCGATTTACTGAAATAGGCCTATAGTTTTAAACAATGTTTTTTGCATTCTTGCCATGTTAAAACTAGACGTGGCTTTTTTGACCCTATGCACCTTTGCCCATACGTTTTGGACTCTTTTGGGTACAGACGAACTATGAATTTATGTGATTCAGTTATACATACCAAGGAACATTGCCTTTGGTCGGAATTGACTTGGATTTGTTTCATCAGGACTGCAGTTTGGATACGGTAATGACACTGTCTAATATATCATAATCCTGGGAGATTTGATTTCTAAAATGTGCTTTACACCATTTGAATGTATGGCAAATGTTATTTAATACATTTTTTCTTTTACATATATTTCATCACAATCCTTTATTTGCTTGCATAAAATGCCAGATCATGGAGTTTTTTATATTATTATTTATTTGTTTTTTTGGTAAAAATATTAAACTTGATAATGAAAGTAACCTTTAACATATGGACACAATCGTGGCATTTGCAGGTAATATAGCATGATCACTCATGTAAGTTTGGCTTCTAGAGTCTGGTTATCTACAACTTCTCTGCAGAGTATGGCCGATGATGGTGGAGGTTCATACTGATTTCCATTGACACCAGGTAGAGGATAGAACTTTTTGCCTATAAACAAAGAATCACAAAGCTCTGCAATGTTTCCATTTTTAGTCACATGATTAATATCCTAAACCATGATGCGGTCTTTCGCTATTCTCTTTCTATGAGACAAATTTTAGATCGGCTCTGGTTTTTTTAGCCTTTCTAATCTTTGTGATCTCATCATCAGTAACCTGTAATAAGAAGTGGGTTTTTTTTAAGTTTAAGTCCGTTGTGTAACATTATTTGTCTGTACAATGAAACAAGGAACTACATGGACAAGTTCTGGTAATCTGAAAACTGATGACCTGGCCTGGACACTGTATGTGATCTGGAAGAACAAAAGGAAATCATTTCACAGGCTTTTTACTATTAGTTTTTTTGGAGTGCAATACTAATTGAAGTGTAACAAATTGTTTTTTTTCCTCTTTCTTTAATTCACTATATATATATATGTATATATATATATATATATATATATATATATATATATATATATATATATATATATATATATATATATATATATATATATATATATATATATAATATACATGTACATTTTTAATCTCGTATATATGTACTAGTCCCACGACAATAGATGTTGTTAGGGCCTCGACATTTAAGTGTCTTGTAAACTCCGACAGATAATTCGTGTAAATCATTTTATATATATACATATATAATGACAAATTATCATCACATCTCAGTTAAGTGTTATTTAATATGTATTATTTACCATAGCATAAGTATCAGGTCAAAGAAACATCATATATCAGTTAAGTGTTATTTAATATGTGGTATTTATGTTTCTTCATAGCAGCCTTTATTTTCCCAGTGAGGAATGTGTCTTCGGTTGTCTTCATTATGCAGGCTTCTGCACGCATTGCTTCCAATAAATCTTGACCCTTTACAACAGCTTTCACATCTCTCACTTTTAGGGAATCTGCAACCTGTCTACTATCAAAATAGGTTGTCACTTGAGGCAATCTCATTACGGGGGGGGGGAGGATTTTCTGTTCCTTCCGTGACTGTCTTGAAGCCTTTGGTCTGGCCTCTCAGGTAAGGACTGCTCATGGAAGTTCACAGTATTTGATCGGAAATTAGTATTCTTGTCATACGCTTCCTGTCTAGAAAAATTTTAAAAAAGTTCCATGTATGTTTTGTTTATTCGTTACAGCAGAGTTACATTTATTATTTAATAGGCATTTAATACTAACGCTAACGGCATATTTGAGTAGCATATAAACCTATCTTCACAGCTATGGTGATCAAGTATGAAAGTATTTATTATACCCAGTGTGTTTTACACGCGACCATACCGCACAGTACATCCCTCCAGGGATCTCAACACAAAGGGATTATTGACATCTCATTAACCCCCTACTCTGCTAACCTCGGCACGTCCAGTAGGCTGGGCTACCGCAACAGCATGGTCTGCTAGCCCTGGCCTTGTGTATACAGTGCCCCCCCCCCAAACGGGGCCATGTAAGTCCCTCATTACAAGCCATTTTTTAAAAGCTGCCAAACCCTTTAATTAGTAAGCCATATTTCATTATCAAGATATGTTATTCAGTTTTTTTTACTTTACAATGTCTGATAATCAGTTTGTTAACATATGAATGTTTACATTTCTACCTGGGTCCAAATCACCCCACTTACAACAAGTACAGTTTATCTTTCAAGATATATGTTAAAAAGGGGCTACTGATGCATATAAATGTGCTCACCTTGCTATTAAGTCCGCTTTCTTCCCTCTGGTTGATGCATCCCTTTTTACAAGTCCTTTTTTAGATCAACAAATCTCATCTTTCCATAGTCTGCCATTCTGGCTCATTACAGGCTGTACTAATGAATAAACCTTTTGACCTGCACGCCATCTGGTGGCAAAATTGGCATAATGCCAGTCCTGTTATATGGGTTTGTGTTTACCCACTATAAATGTTCTTTTACTTACTTACTTACTTACTTACTTACTTACTTACTTACTTACTCACTTGTTTGGCTTTATAATGTTAACAATACCATGAGTCTGAATGATGATTAATGCATGGCTTGAAACCATGCAGGAAGAAAGCAGTTTTCTTCTTCCATCTTGAAACCTCCTTCGTTCACTTTGTGAGTCCAAGGTTATACTATTTAAAATTCTGTGTCCCTAAAGTTACATGGCTTGTTCTTTCTATCATCGTTTTTGCCTTTACTACAAAAACAACCCTGCCGCCAATTCGGATGGTCAATTATGTATGTGTAGTTTCGTATGTATATTTGGATAATTGGATCCACACTAGGAGGCATGTGTATATGCATGACAGTATGTCTGCGAATACTGTGCCGCTGGTATTCTTTGTGAGCCATCCTCGTTAAAATGTTACTTCTGAACTTGTTGTTGATACAAGCGACACGCTTACCCATTCTAAAAAGAGGTGCTTGAATCTTTGACCACCTGTGTCTGGAATGACAGAACATGTGCCGCGCGACCAAGACATCTGAAATATTTCCAAACATGAATTATAATCACTATGATACCTTTTTATCAGATGAATATGATGAAAATGAACAGAATTAATTTACACTGACTGGATTCAGTCTAGCGTCATAATAGACGCGACAATAAGTCACAACCGTGCGCACAGGTATGATTGCCACCCCACATTCAGGTTTTATCATATGTTCTTTAGAACTCTGTTGTATTTCTGTGGGCTCCGCCTTTCTCCATACAGGGAGACGGACATGAGACGAAAGCTTTTTTGTTATTTTAAAAATTTAATTTCCAAACACTGTTAATTCTTGTTGGTAATTTGAGATATGACAGGAATGGTTGGGTACCTTCCTTTAATGCCGGCTCTGTCAGCCTCTACAGAAAGCCAAAACAAATTGCAAGACCGGAAAGGTATTGTTTCCATCCTATAGACTACCTTTCAATCACGAATCTTAGAGTTGTGTGTCCCATTACGTTTCACTCTAATTTGCAAATTAATAAATTTAAACCTGTTGTATTTACGTACACAATATTTCATTGCTGTACCTAGAAATATTTAATGTTGTGCAGTTAGGCTTCATACAAATTATTTAAAGTTTGGTTAAAACATGCCTTGCCTTGCACAACAGGTGTCAGCTTGCTTCTTGTCATCCAATTACAGAATAGCTCATCAAGATTGAATCAAATCTGTTATTTATTTTGTTGATTTACTGAACGCATTTAAAGTTGTGCTACGTCATAATAGCCCGTTGACAGGCGTCCGTGCCCGTTGCTAGGGAGTTTTGGTATATCATGCAGTAACCAAGCAACAGCATCGTTGTAAGTGAGCCCACGCATCGCCAAGTTAACCACAGGTCATACCATATACAATCTTTGATTGCTTAATGATTATTTCATATACTGGCTAAACACATTATGCCGCCGGTTGATGTATGTATACGGTGATTTAACCATTTTCCGTTGCCCTGGATACTTCAGCACGTTAGGTTGGCATTAAAAACTGCACTTAGGCGTGTCATGAACATTGCAGCTTTACACCAATCATTTCAAGGTTCATCTGTAAAGACGGTGTCTTTTTTCAACACGTGTTTGCCCGGTTTACAACGAATATTAATCTCGTATACCCTTAGGTCAATACAAAGCACATAGACTTTGGTCGATACCGCCAATGATAGAGATAAAGCTGCTGGATGATTGGCGTTCCTCTGTTGCCATCAGAGTGGGCCTTGACCATACAACTTATTATTTTCGTATCATTTTTTTTTTCATTTTTGACACAGTCATCCTTCATTTTAATAATCAATACAGTCAAAACCCAACCATTTGACTGTCAAAATGCGTGTTGGTGTTGCATGTTGTGACTAACTGTGTTCCACTTCCTTTCCATTCTATGGATGAGAACACAGCAGAAAGTGAAACTCTTCGATATATTGGTTTTATGGAGTTGGTAAAAAAAACTCAAATGATTGATAATATTATCAATAAAACTTGAACAATGAAGTTTACATTGCGTCTCAGACACCATAGACAGACAAGCCCCATATTGAATATCACCATAAAGCTCGGTCATGCACGTGCTTTCAATTTTTTGGTAAATTCGTGTTTCCGACAAACTATCCATTTTACATAAGTTCAAACACAAAAATGGCATAAACCCTGATAGTTTGTCACTGAAACTTCTGAATGCCATCACTACACCATATTTTAATATATCCAGTTTAAACATGTTTAAATACAATAATGGCATAGACCATGACAGTTTGTCACTGAAACCTCTAAATGCCGTCACTGCATCATATTAGAAAACTTTTTTTTTTTTGATTGGTAAGCAAGGCTTAATTAATGGGATAATCCCTGACACATGACGAATGGGAAAAGTATGATCTTTATTTTTCTGGAAAAATTGTGAGTCTTGGTTAGATCACTATACATCTATTATCAATTACTGAGATATTTCCGGAGAGGTTAAAAGTAACAAAAGTATTACCATTGTTTGGAAAAAAGATGGTGAGTCTTATTTGGATCACTTAGGCCCATTGCTATCTTTCCTTTTCTCTAGTGATGTGTTTGAAAAGCTGGTTTTCCGTGAGTAATTTAGACAAAATATTTCACAAATGTCAGCTTGCTTTGAAATATTGCAATATGAAATGTCGCCTTGGAATTTACCGACAAAATTTCTAATTTCTTGACTCTTAGATATCACCTATCATTGTCTGTTTAGATTTGTTGAAAGCGTTTGATATCACAACAAATTCATTACAAGCTTTGATTCATATTACAATGCCACAGATACATTTCAAGTGTTCAAGAGCATCTTCCAAATAGATATCACCGTGCACGTCGATGATGTATGTTTAACTCAATCTCCTTTACAACTGGATTATGATGGGGGCCTAGCCTTTGCCCGTCAAAAGGTGCACACAGCAAATTGAGCAACGCTGACTATGTGTAAATATTTTCCATTTTTGCAATGAAGAGCTGATTAATTGCAATTTGAGTTAGATTGCAATTAAAAGAAATGTAGAATTGATGTGTTGGGTTTATTAATGCAAGAAACATTGAGTCGCAATTCCCACGTTAATAGAAGACAAAACAAATACACTCAGGTATTAGGACTTTCAACAAGCTCCTTGGACAAGTGATTACAGACGGTGTATTGCCTGTGTAAAATTGTATGTTAAGGTACATATAGCTTAGTTTAAACATAAGTCTTCATCTCTGTCGGGGACTACTTATGCGCTCGTATATTCACACAACATCAAAGGCAATCATCGGACTAGTGTGTCATGCACAATACATTTAACGTACCTATCTCCTTGTTAATATATTTCATGATCTGATCGTTCAATATTGATCATTTGAAGGCAGTGAAATTCCATTTTAGGTACACCCGGAGGTAACCATAATGTTTCAAAAATATATAAACCGCATACCTTGGCTCTGATTCCCGTTGACCCGGGGACACCCACCCAAAAATAAGACCTTGATGCAATAAAAGTAAAAACTGCATCAGATCTTCAATTTCATCCCTACTGAGTAGAACACCTCCATCTATAGAAAATACATTTGTATAAAACTTTTTTTAGTTCAAGTCTAAATCTCCTGGACTAAATTAGTCAGGTACCAATGGTGGCAGGGCATCTTTATACTTATTGCCATCTTTAAACCCCTTTAGGTTTAAACCATTTAGGACAGCTGCATGAGAATCAAGTTTTGCGAAACCGCATGGTTCTTGTAAGATCAACAGATGTACCATGAAATCTCTTAACTCTCACAACATAAAATAAAAATAATTAATAATTAAATTGTACCAAGACATAATGATTTGGTTATACCATTCTCGCTAAAAATCAATACGTCAGTGCCACATCGGAGCCAGTTCGTTGGTTCTGCATCAGAATTACTGTCTTGCGCATTGTGTTAGATGGCACAACAGTGCTTGCAGCTAAAAATTCTACAATCTTTACAGTATTCTGTGCATTACCTTTTTAGTAATCATAAAAAAGTAGGACCTAAGATAGGCACCTCATTCACAATCAGAGCACATTCAAATATACGCTTGGCTTTAAAACATATTGAATCATCGAGTTATTGTGATTTATATTTGACATTATATTGGTTACAATGAAATTGTAAACTGATGCAGGAGAAAAAAATGCGTCCATATCCTTTGCCAGGGGCACCATATCATGCCATGCGTGATGGGGCATACAGTCCAGTCACTGAATCAGCCTCTAAAGTGGCAACTTTAATCTACCTTTTAAATGAATCATGGAAGATCGTGGATGGAGTCTGGCCCAATAATTTTCGATCTCCTGCTTTCAATTTTATTAGCCTAGCCATCATTGAAATTTGTGAAGTTTATATAGACAAATACTGGCTGTAAACGGTGACTTCCCATGCCAAACATTGGTTACACACTCATAAAATTGCTTGGGGCTAACTGCATTTTTGTATGACCAACATCGTCTGCACGTACCGCCTGATTATGGACGCACCGGCACTCCAAGCGAACAAAGAGGGTTGCCGGCTCATTCTAATCCTTAGAGGTCGACTCTGCAGTTTTCATTCCAATGTTTTAACCTATATACAGCTTTCTTGAAGTGTGTTCCTTGGATGTTTCGTGGCGCAGACAGTGAAACAAGTCAATACGCAATTGGATAAATGTTAAAACTTAATTGTAAAGGCATCACTATGATGTAGATCCTCTTCCACTGCTTTAATAAGAAAATAAATCGTCGTTTCTTCAGATTCTTCCCTAACAAAATAGGACTACTCACAACATGTCATATCGAGGGCCGATGATGTGATAAGATCAAGAACAAAACATGCTACATGATCTCATTTTTCCTGAAATAAGTCATTCTTAGTTTTCACAACCATTTACTGTGCATTACGTGCGCCGACGTACAGTAAGTGGTCATCAAACAACTTTAAATGATCACAGCATTACTCTTCCTGGCAAAGACAGTAGTTTAGCTGTTTTAATGGATCTTCAGCAATGCTCAAATCAATGTTCAAGGTTCCACCAGATCACCCAACTGATTTTGCATTTGGTTAGTAGGGTCATTTGATAAATTACTGTTGGCAGTAAGTTGGTGAGTTAATTTATAAGGCAGTATATTGTCACCTGTCGAATAATTTTACACAGTGACAGCAAATAGTTGTATATTTGACACGTCACACAGAGAGGACATTGTATGTAAAGGACACCGTCTCCACAAGAATCTACTGGCCTGTCCTGCTGCCAAGAAGCCACTGCGACTTAAAAAGTGGATTTGCAAGTTCCTCTTTTCTACTCGAATGTATAATACGTTGACCTGCATCGGGCCAACGCTTACATGATTGTGACACTCCCTTAAAAGAAATTCGTACTAGGGGTACATCAGTGGCCAACTGATGTCAAGATAAAGCTTTGATCAATTTCCGGATGCTTGTTTATGCTTTCCTGAGAAAGGCTTCCAATCTCCTTGTAGGAGGTCTGTTGGTAGTGCTTTACCTCATCAGCATAAAGGAGTTTAACTAACTAACATTTTTCAGTCGATAATTTTCGTGAAATGCCTTGTTAATTAAATGGGTTATGAGACTTAAGAAAGCCATTATGGGAATTAGTATATGGCGCAAATTTGTTCTGATATTCAAGGGTCGTCACAGGCATATATATATATATATATATATATATATATATATATATATATATATATATATATATATATATATATATATAACAGGTTGCTTACACACAGAAGCAATTTAAAACTGTCCTTTGTGTAATAGGTATTGTTCTATATCAATTTCATTAATTTATTTTCATTATGAAAGAGTAAAACGTTTGGCGTCTATTTCGTAAAACTGTTTCTTATAGTCACAAATGTGTGGTTCTAACAAACGCACAAGTTCTACACCTCAGTTTTATTTTATATGTGCTCATATTCTGAGTTTAAAGTGTGCATATATGACACAGTACATTCATTACCAGAAGTGATCACAATTTTGAGAAATAGATATATAAATGTGCTATCGATTTCTGCTCTCTGTATGCGTAAGCGTGCACTTCAATATACAAAAGTCAAGTACTTTAGGCTTATACGATGAAATTACTTATGTTTCGGGTGAATTAGTTTTAGGGCTTTTTATCGCAACAAATTGTTTCTTTTTTCTGGTTAAATTTTGTACGCACCTTATTTCAAAATATCACACTTAGTTACTAATGTATACGGAAGACCATTCCCTCCTTTATTTTCATCCTCCTACCTTGTAAAATATATTGGAATGCAGGGTGCAGTGCTACTAGTTTTCCAACTAAAGTTAGGGTCTTGGCAGAGAATATATAAAATGATCGTATTCAACCCACAGGCTGTGCCCTTTCCTGCCCGATATACAGCCTGGTCGCCGTGTTTTGTCCGCTCGTCTCAAATGTAGTAGATATGATTCGGAGCTTGGACTGCTTATAGGAGGCAATCTCCCGTCACAGATCATCAATACGGCGTGAACACACGAAAAAGCCTCCTGTCAAATGTTTACATAAAACAAATGTCCACTGCGGGCCAATTACTATCTTCAAAGGGGATGCCGTGGAATTATATTTGTAAGTCTGTCTATATGTTCAATTCCTACAATCAGCTATGGCATTTGATAACGTTGTCTACAATCTGATCTGCAAGATGGCTGCTCCAGATGAATAAGAGGTTGGTCGGTTCTCTCTTGATCTCTCTCCTTCCTTTTTTGACCTGTCTAACGTCTAAACTGTACTGAATTACTTGTGTGGTATTTTTGTTCTCTCGTGATTTGATAAAAAATAGCAGCCCTCAGATCGCGATATCGTGCTCAGTGTTTAACGTTACATAATAATAAAACAGATGTATTCTTCTAAAAGGAACAATTATTTACTGATGTGGCAAGCGAGAAAATTGCTGCGGGTGTAAGTGACACAAAAGCCTGAAAAGAAAGCGTTTGCCGACTCGTGAAGGCATGGAAACAGCGCAAGCTGAGACGGGTCGATTAAGGCAAGTGGATATGCACATATGACTTGTAACTCAAGTCAGCCAATGCTCCAACGACGTGTTCAGCTGACGCCAATGTCAGTTATATCCCTTTGCCTGCATTTCGCAATGTGCAAGTAGTTGAACAGTGATTTCACACGCTATTCTTATATGCTATGTAAAAAAATCCGGGTACGTACGCTCATCTTTACAGAAAACAGCTCCCGTTTTCTAGGAATGAGGAACGGGTTTCTCTGTCAGACACTTCTTTTGGCTTCTACGGTTTGTTTCCATTGAAGTCTTTGTGTGCTTGACAGACATTTTGACATGATAAAGTCCTTTCTCATATTCTTCGACCATTCACAATTTCAAATCAGGCACTTGTATCAGAATTTGAAAACTAAATACCTAACATAGCTGAAGTACTCGAGTGCTGAAATAAGGTTAGAATGTTCTATCGGTGTTAAAGCAAAACAAAAACAACAGTATGCTACATTCGTTTATATTTTCAAAAGTATGTTGCATATATTTTCTAAATGATAATTCACACCCATGAAATATTATGTGTGTCTGTACGTATGAAAGTATTGTTTATGTGTGTGTATGCATGTATGTATGTATGTATGTATGTATGTATGTGTGTATGTATGTATGTATGTATGCATGTATGTATGTATGTATGTACATGTATGCGATGACTTTAATCAAAGTAAGATCATAAATTGTTCATCACTTTTCAGCTTTCAAGGCGTGTTCATAACCTGGCCATACTTGTATTAAAGCAATGCATTTGAAAGCAAGACGTGAACAATTTCTACCCATAAAGCCTCTTGCGGCATAATAACAAACAATCATACCTTTCAACCAAACTATATATTTTTGTCCTAAGTTCCACACTCAAACGTTGTCAATATATTACATTGTTTCCTTTTGCTCTGTGTTGTTCAAAGAGGCTGTGTAATTCTAAATGCATTCAATGAGGATCACCAAAGCGTGGTTTCATATTAACTAATATTCTAAAATTAACGCTCATCCAGATCCCGCAAACATGCCATCAATGTAATTTATATTGGTGAAAGACCACTGCTGTGCAGCTCCGTGTGCCCATTGCAGCTGTATAATGCGCCAATTTGTAGATGTGGGTAAGGCAATTACGGATCAGCAAATTGCGTGACTCTGGATGGCTGCAGACAAACTTCAGATGCCGGCTCTACCTGAACTGACACAGATGAGTGTCTCATCAACACCAAAACTGTTTTATATGTGTTTTCGTAAAAATGGATGAAATCATAAGAAATACAGAGAAAGTTTTGGTTTTGTACAAACGACTTTGTCACCGTTTTAAATGTATTTCCGTCAATTAAATTAGATGAAGCCATACAAAAGTACAAAAAAAGTTTTGCTGTTGTACAATCGGCTTTATTAATACAACGCAATATGATGGGTTAAATCATTGAGACAAGTTTTTATAACGTGGATTTGGTAACACGGACAAGTCAAATGGATTCTCTAGTTGTTTGATTGAAAAGACTAAAGAATCTTTTAAAACGGCAATGGAAGAATCAAGGACATTAATGCACCTCTACAGATGACATTGCGTTTTGAAATAAGATATTCTTGTTTGTAGGCAATGTTTTCAGTTGCAAAAAATGTGTTGCAGTGCTGACGTCCTGCCGCTAATCCAGTATTCATCAATGCATTCAAGCAGTTTCAAAGTCCCACTGAGATTAAATGTTGGTGCGATAATCGTGTTGTCTTGTATGACATTCAAAGGTACGCTGGTTCTTATTCTTAATTAAATTAAGGGCCCACACTCTATATGAGACTGGGCTTTGATTTTCTGAGATTTACGAGTTTCTGTAATCTTATGCTAAAAGTACCAAAGAAATTTCTATATTCCAAGAATACATCTTTCAGATTTTGACATAAATTTCCAGTCGGGGCATAAAATTTTGTCATTAAAAAAAACTAATTAGATTTGGGGTGCATTAAAATTGCAATTGACATTTAAGGAAATTGAGTGTCATTTCTATGAGATTTTTATCTGTTTGACAGAACAAAAAATATAGCGCTATTCAATGCAGAGCATTTTGAATAAAGATGTAGGTACTGTAATAAATAATACTTGTAATATCAGGTCAGATCAAAATTTGAGTTTACCACAAGTGACATTTAATTGATAAAAAAAAAACATGACTATGATTTTTGAGCATTAGGACGTTTAAACTTAAAGAAAAAGCGTATGGTACGGGAATGCACCCATGATATGCAATGTTTTATTGTCGGAAAATTACATTATTGGATGACAAATTATTATATATCTTACGGAGGCAAACTGTTTGCTATGTTTAGCCCATCATTTGACAACTGTCATTCTGGTAGCTTCAATCATCAAATGACGTATGCTTTGCTTTTGGTAAGATCGTCAAGCTTGAATTTCCAAAAATGAAAAACAAGGAAGACCGGATCATCAGGAACCAGTGATATGCATAAATAGCGTGGGGGGGAGGGGGCTAAGAATTTTGAGAACATTCATCATAAATAAAAACAAAAACAGGGCACAGTAAGGAATTTTCGAAATACGAAAATGGACAGTAACAGCTAGGAACCAACTAATGGGACTGACAGTACGTTTGTAATAGAGTGGCTTTATCGACAGGGATTACAAAGATGTTGCATGTGTATACGCAGCAAAACTGCTTTACAAACCAAGAGAGGTCATGTTAATTTTGATCGTACAATTATATACGAAGTATTTGTGGCATGGGGAACATATTTCAAAAGATAATTACAGCTTGATTTACGACAACAATAACTAACAGTGGGGTAAAGCTGAATTATCTGATGGCAATGTGTGCAAAGTCTACTTTTGAGGGAAAGTGTGGACTAATGGCATATCATTCAGTGATGACAAAACAGGCGAAACTGCAGTGCAAAACAGTGAATACTTACGACAATGGAATCTTTCTGGTAATTATTAATGGAAAATATATGAATGTCGATATATCAGCATTAAATGTCTTGCAGTTACAACTCCTGTGTATTGACTTCTTATTATAACATCTTGTACTAGACCTTTCTATTTCATCCTTCAGGCACGATGCTTCGGCAAGATATTTATCTTATTTAGTTAAGTGTTCTGGCATAATGTACACTTAGAAGGAAGAATGAGATAATGCTGGTGTGCCTGCTGAAGAAGTAGGTGCATTAGATAGGTCGGCCTGTCAGCAAACAATGGCTGCTGAACAAACCAACTGGCTATTTGGCCTCCGGGGAAGAGCTGAAATATTGCGTGAAAATATATGATGTCTTAGGGATGCATTAGAGACAAGATAGGATATCACTTTTATGAATGTTCATACGACCTTATGGGGATGGGCGTGTGTAAACACACTCTTTTATAAAGGGTCTTTGGAAGCAAACAAGACTTTATGTGGGACCCTTGTAAAAGTACTCAAAACTATGAATGACAAAAGGAATAAGGCTCATTGCGTAGTCACACCAGTGACGTTTCCCCCTCCACCCATTATCAATATGGATATTGGCAAATATAATACACGTGTTTCCTTAGCAGAGACTCAGTCAAATGTCGTATTCTGCGAACATAATTTTCAGAGCCAGAAAACTGAAATGTTCTTGAAATGGTATTTGCTGCTGGGCACATATTATGGAATACATTTTCCTCTACAGAATCATCAAGGTTGCCAACTGTACATTGATCAGTGATTGGTTCTCTCTTCCCTTGTAGAATACACTTTGCGACAAACTAATTTGACTACATTGAAAACATGCTGCCATAGCATCTCGCAATAAGCCTGGGTAATGGAGAGACAACGCCAGAAAATTTACAAAAGTGTCCCATGAAAGGGTCACAAAGACGGAAGAAAGTGTTCCGCGCCGCAACGCCTGGCCCGAACACCTAATAAATGCACTTGTCGCCGTGCAAAATAAAGTTATTGCCTGGAAGAGTCCTTGATTAAAAAGCCTCTTTTGCCCTCCATCTCTTGGGAAATCGACTTGACTCTTGATTTGCTTATACATTTCCGCGTGCTCGGATGTCAGGATTCTACTAAATGAGAGTAAAAAAAAAAAAAAAAAAAGGCTGTGGCAAATGCCTTGTTCTATTGGCGAACATGAAGTTCAGTGAAGGTGGAAGAGGTGTAGACCGCCTAGTGAATTTGTCATGACTTTATTATTCTGCAATAAAAAAAAATGTTCATTATGTTTCGTGGAGTTTTCATCTGTCATTATTATTGCCGTTTAATGATTATTCAATTTTCTTCAAGCTCATGTACTCTTTCTCGTCGGCAACTTTTGACCAAAAACCTGTTCAGTGATGCTGCATTTATATAGGCCGTGGCTATTCGCCCAGCTGTTGTGCAGATAGGGTTCGGTCATGCTTATATATATACCCAGATGTTGAGCAAGCAAGGTTCGACAGTGCTTCATTCCCCCAGCCTGTAGTGCAACTGGGATTCGGCCGTGCTGTGTTACCCAGCTGTTGTGCTAGTAAGATTCAGTTGTGCTTTATATGAATAGCAGTTGTGTCAATAAGGTTCTACCGTGCTTTACATACCCAGCAGTTATGTTAATAAGATTCTACCGTACTTTATTTGCCTAGCTGATGCGGCGATAGAATAAGACTGTACTAAATATGCACCGCTGTTGTGTCAATAGGATTTTGGTCACAGCATCTATCCGCCCAAATGCATTTTCGCCCAGCTGTTATGAAAATACGGTTCAATTATGTTTATTTTGCCCAGTTGTTGTGCCAATACGGTTTGACCGTGCTTACTTCGCCGAGATGTTAAGTCAATAGAAATCTGTCACAGCATCTATCAGCAAGCTGTTGTGCCAATAGGGTTTGGCACCATGCATATTCGCCCACTTGTTGCGCATATAGCCAGTCCCACATTTTTTTAGATCACTTTATTCTTATTTCTGCATCAAGGAAAGCACTGTTCGGTATGATTGGGTCAGTAAAATCATTTTTATGAAACGTTTACATGTATAATTATGTAAATCGGTGAAAACATTATGTACCAATATATGTTTTTAGTGTTTTAACTAAAAGTGGTATTTACTCTGGAGGACCACATGCGACAAAAAATATAGAATGAACCTTAACGGCAGGTTTACATGAGACACACACGCACTGAAAAATCGTCAGCAATTTATCTGAAGGAAATTGTGTATCCTTCCATCTAAACACGGATTACTTCTTTTTTTTGTGGACAGGAAATAAAGGACGATAAGATGGTGTTGTGGTTTATTTTTGTCAGCGATCAATGTGTAGTCTACTTCTTTTCTAATCATTACCGCCTCTCTGTGTCTAAACTGGGAAGCCGTAGTAGGAAATGAAGTTTTTAGTCATCATCCTCACCCCTCGTAGTTCACACTAATCCTTCATATCTACGATGCAATCTAGAATTTGATATAGCGGAAAACAACAAATGGTATTTCATGTTATTTATGACAAAAAAAACAGGTCTGGGTAGAGACTCTTAATTGAATACGTGTTACTTTTTCAAAAATTACAAAAAAAAATTTGTTCCATGTACAAAGAAGTAAATGTTAAAGAAGCCATTGTACGCCCGGACCCACAATTCCGCGAGCTCGTAAATACTAATGGTAATAGTACAGTGTTAAGCTGGAAACATAACTATGAGCTTCAAATACAGGAAATTGTGGTATTAATTTACTGATCTTAAAATATTTATCATATTTGAACAAAAATTAACAGATGTTTTAAAGGTCCATAAAAACATCATGATGATAGTTCTGAGGGCTTTAATTCTGATAAACACAGAAAGAGGACATGCAATATTTTAATCGTATTATTAATTGTCAGAGCAATCTATAGCAAAAGTACAGAAGTGTGTGCTTTCTTTTTTAGTCATTGAAGGCCCACATACCTTGGAAATGCTGTGACAATGAAACAGCAACCCTTTCTTTCTAGTAGTTGCTGAATGGCAGCGCTTTTCAGAAGAGACGATATTTTTGATCAGCAACGTGGCACTTAAAATGTTTAACATTTATCAGCAACCTCTCAAAAGTTCTAAATGATGCTTTTGATACAAATTTAACATGCAAAGCATATTTTGAGTTAAGTAAGGTTCCTAATCCTTTCGGATGATTTTGAAATCCGATGCTCTTTAAGCTGTTTGGCATACTTTCCACTGAAGTGGTTTAGGATTCTGTCTCTCAGGTGAGATACTAAATGTCTCTAATCATTTTCACCAGCTTGTTTTCTTTTACCTATCAGTGAGAAACATAGATGCTTGTAACAATAAAGGTTTCAATGCATTTTGCCTCTTCTGTACGATCTATAGGCTTAATGGGGCGCTTAAAAGGCCAACAGACTGATATAGCACCACATCTCTATGGGTCAACACAACGTAATCCTCCCAGGCGTTAGTGGCTCCGGGTAAGTGTAGCATTTGAGCATATGCATTTAGACGCACGATATCCCAGAGTACCTGTACATGAAGCAACACTTCAAAGTGCTTTTCAAAACACCACCATGTTTTACCGCTAGTATTGCCAACGTCAAACGAGAGACCATATGGCGAATTTCCCTTTATTTCAAGTTTGTTTGTTTTTTGTTTTTTTTGTTTTTTTTGTTTTTTTTTTTTTTTTTCTTGTTTTTTTTACGACTTCAGTGTACTCTCTGCTTCAGGCTGTTCTTTCAATCAGAGGTAATTGTAAATGAAGTCAGGCTCATGTAATTGAGGGTTTCCTGCGAGGCCAGGACACCACAGCCAATAGTATCTGTGGATGGAATCCAAAATGTTGGTCAACGCACAAAAACGGTATGTGATTACAAAGGTTTATGGTTTGATCTTTCGGTTATTAGTAACAACATCGCGTGCTGCACAAAACGCAGTATTATTGTTGTTAAAGTTACTATCCAAAAGCATAATTGGCTTTAACTAATTTCTTTTTGTCATAACCTGAATTTTGCTAGCAGAAATACAGTTGCATTATTCAAATACGTTGTTCTTAATATTTAAATGGATCTAAACAAGCAATGATGCAAAACAGTAGCCAAGAATCAAACTTTTCATTTCCCAATATCTTTGATTGGAGAATCAAGCAAAAATGAGAATTAATGTTATGATCAGACAAATGGTTCTTATGATTTGTTATATTAATGATTCACATACAAAGCCTACACCCAATCTGAGATTGCCGGAGGATGAAGGAAAGGACAGCTTTATTGGCCAATTAATGTACAATAATACGGCATTACCTAGACATGACGATTTTTCCAGAAACTATATTCAAGTGACAAACCCTGAATTAATACCTCGTTATCTGTCAGTAAAATGCTATGTGAGTTCGGTAAATTGTTGCAAATATGATTTCAAAAAGAGAATAACTTAGCGTAAAGCTAATAAAACTTGTAAATGTAACAACTGTAGAAGTCCTTGCTGTGTACAAATGCTGCTTCCTAAATGCATCAATCAATCATAGCGGTCACAGCATTTCTGTAAATTTACATAATATCCAGATACATATCCTTGAGAAAATATAATTATTCCATGATAATATCTGCTGCCAAGGGAAATTTCATTGATTCTACCGCGCTAGTCACTAAAATATACCTTGAGATTGGGTAGGTGGTCTTGTCCAAGGCGACCGTTTAAATGATCGGAAGCAGTGAGCATATCAATTTTAAACCACAGCTGTAAAAATAATTGTCAGAAAGTTGAGAAGAATAGAATCGAAAATAGTGATCATCATTTCTCTTTTTACTCGAAACAGTTTATTGCTGTGAAATGAAAGCTTATTTTTAGAATATTTACTTCAAGCAAATGCATGTACAGAACAGTAACTGTTTTGTTTAAATGCAAAGACATGGAGATGTAGGTCTAGATGTTGTAGATGAAGTATACGTAAATTTAGATGTTGTAGGGGCAAGATGAAATAAGTAAAGATGCAGATGTCGTTGTACATGTATATATGGATGAACATAAATACATGCACAGACACAAATAGAAACAGTTTATTGTGCTAGGCGACTGGTGCCAAAGATTGCAGGTTCGAGTCCCGCTCGTTCCGAACATAAAATAGATACAAATGTTGTGTTATCTGCATATCTGACGCAGATACAAATAAAAATGTAGTGTCACCTGTGTGACTGTTGTTGTAGCTGTTACCGTCTTCAAAAATCCACGGCCAAACCTACTAGGCTGCCAATGCCTAGGAAAGGAAGTATGAATGTGCACACTGTCTTTGAACTACTACAGAAAATTCAGAAAATCACATGAAATTTTATTCTCTTAAGAGTTAAGACAAATATATCCGTATCACTTTTGTATCCACGATGAAATTGCCAAGGCGATAAGGCACCGGAATTGACCCATGACGTTAAGAGATATGAACCGAAAGTAAGTATTTTAGTTCCTTGTGCGTACGGTACTTCCATGTATAAAGCGACGGATTGCATGCCGACAGTGACTGCATGTTCTTATCGCAGATGATTTATTTTACGAGCACCTGCTTACAATCAGGATATGAAAGGAAAGCGTTACTCTGAACCAGGGTCACACTTTTATCCATAGTTAATGGTCCTTTGTAACGTCCAGATGCATCAGGAATTCTTCGCAATGGAAAGGTGACATGTACCTGAGTTAATTTAGGTTCCATGCATGACAATTTTGGTCATAAAATGTAATGCTGTCATTTTTTCTTGGCGAAAATTATTGTTTAGTTCCATAAAGAGCATGCTGTCTATGCTCTGCTAGTATCGAGTCTGCATTATTGAATAATGTTGTGGGTGTGAACTTACAGACAGGAACATTCCCCTGTCTCCTGACAGGACATTGATCAGTGAGTGGAGGAAGCGGAATGCAGTCAGGGAAGGGAAAAGGGGTATTACAGTAGCCATTATCGACCGTTTTGGCTTGACTAGTGTCAACCTAAAGCATCTTGTTTATGGTGTCTTGGGAGAACAACTTTCATTTTTTATGTTTTTAAATGAAAAGAATATAGTCTAATTTGTGCGAGCTAAATCTAATCGGATTAATTCCAAAGGCGCCAGGCCGAGCATACTGAGTCTTGACAAGGCTGTAGTCAGACCTATATCAGGAACCGGGAAAATAAGCTATTTTATATTTTGTATGACAAAAAGCCGAACAGAAACGTCTGGACTACTTGATACTTAGAAGAGGGTTAAGGAAAAACAAAAACTTTATTTTTTTACCTCAGGGAATACGCTGCAAGCCAAACCAGAATTGAGTGATACATTGCGTGTTTAGTGAACAATGACATAGTTGGTATTCATTATTAAGATAATCCAGATTGGTAATCGGTGGCATTTTGAGTTAGCTCATCAAAAGAATACAAGGCCAGAGGAGCAATTTATCCTTCAGGCATCCACTCACTGTAGGAATCTAGAGAACATGGGTTGCATGTACTTGTGCCAGTGACACTACATACGTATTGGCTCTTGGTCATATTTAAGGACCCCATGAGCTCATTAAATTATTTCCATCTTAGCGTTATAATTGGACCCGATTTAATCCTCGGTGAGAGCCTTGCTCCAAGCCGCAGGGACGGCTGTGTGGAGATCCAGGGTGATCTGTCTGATGCATTATTCCTTTATCTGTTACATCAAAACGTCCACATTTTGCCCTGTCCTAACATCCGGTACTTATGTGGGCTGCTCCCTTTTCTGGTCCGTCGTGAATCTTTATTTCCCAGGTTGCTTTGATCAGGGACATATATATAGAGAGAGTAATTAACGCATACCTGCTCGAAGTTCTTTGATTAATGTGTGCGCAGTAACCAAAATAACAAAAATACATACAAAGCCCAGATTAGCCTTTTGGAACCAATGTACACTCCATCATCATAATAGACCAGAATAATATGGCCACAAGATACTGTACATGCCAGCGGAGTGGCTGTCGCAAGCATGTGAAAGTCTGATTTCCTTCAAGCCGGGACACCTCTTCAAGCCAGGGGCCTCACAGACTCAACCTTTTATCACGCTTAAGACTGTGTCCTTCCCAGACTTACCGTATTGTTTTTTCAATCCAGATACCATGATAAGTACGGCGCAATATTCTTAAGAAGCCCATACAAGAACCTTTTTGACTGCTCAAGGTACGACCGTATAGCACTCACATCAGGAAAATCTTGGCAAATTGTACCAGCTGCATGCACATTGATAAATCAGTATCATTACCACGCAACCAAATTCATTAAATGTAGGGATGATGCTTAGTTTAACTGCAATTATTTGGGAACAGGGTGCTGTTATAGATCATGATAGGCCACAGGACCATTCATTTTTAATGGGATGAAGAGTATAGTCTCTTACGATCTCGCGAAATCTGAGCCGCACGGAAATCAAAATTACCTGGGTCAATTTTCATGCTGATAAAGTGTAACTTACTGTGCGTATTGATCGGGATCAACAGGTTTTATGTAGCTGGTAAAATGTTAGGCTAGTTTTCCCAGGGGGGCTGCTGCTATGGGATACAAAGACCTTTTAATTCAGTCGACTACCACCAACAGCCTTTTTTATGGTATGTAGATTCGACAGGATGTAAATTCCACAAATGGTTATCATCCACTGATCATTTAGAGATTTTGTGAAAGATCTATAGCTTGTAATGTTTTGACTGAGTCATGTATGTGCATGGAGCCGGTGATGCCATTTTTTTCAAAGAGGAAAAAGAGATTCGATGTACTTTACCATACTGGTTGTAACGCTACCAAAACTAGTTCTACTGAGTGCCTATTTGAAGATTATGCCATCCACCTCACGGACATACTTTGTTCGACATGAAACAGTGGGTATTGAGTCATATTGATGATATTTTTATCCCATGAACTTGAAATCTTAATTATTTCAGTGTTGATCAAATATACAGAAAAACATGATGATTAATTCCAATCAACACTACCTTGGTCCTCGGACCTTAGATAAATTAACGGAGAACATGACTTAAAATCCATCTGGGATTTTGCAACTGTTTCTGGTTATGTACATCACGAGTACTCTAATTTTAGCTCTGGAGATATAACAAAGGTTGTGATTCCCTTTCTCCATTACTCTGGCCAGTGTAACACGTATTTTAATTGCTGTTTGGTAAAGAGTATCATACAAGCAGGAAACTCCACCTCACTTGTCTCCTGAGTTTTACGTTAGATTTAGCATCGTCTTCATTTCTCTCATACTAAATATGTTCCCCACATATATACATATATGTGTAATATGCAATTGCAAAGCCATACATATACAAGGAATCACTTATACTAATGACCTGTTTCCGTGCCAATTTATCTCGTTCGTATTATCTGTAATATATCATATGAGTCACCTTAGCTAAATTTGAGGCTAGGCTAGGATACGCCATCAGAAATACACATGCGAGTTATGGCTCCAAAACATATTCTGAGGGCTTACGCTCATGGCAAAAAGGCTGAATGGCTACCCTTTAACAGCTACGTGGCGAACGTGTCAGTAGTAAAAAATAATGAATATATGCTGCTTAAAACATCACCTGTAGCCATTGATGGAAATGGAAACAAAATATCAAGTATATACCCATTTGTTTTACATGGATCATGAAAGACGTCGTCAGGTATAGACTTACCGAGTCACTCTCCATGGCAGAGATGTAGGAGTATACTTCCTACACTCTTATGTGGTGAAACCGAAAGACTCAAAGAAAACAACCGTACACAGCCAGAGCAGGGCTACAGAATACCCCAGGTCAGAATAAGAACTTTTTCCCTTGCTGCCAAGGCCTAGAATCGAACTGGAATCGCAGAAATTAAAGGCGAGCATGCTAAAGAGAACCCAACGTGATAATGTGGAGTATAGAACGAGATTAGCCGATTACATGTGTTTTTTGGTATGGTCAAGACATTTCTACGCGATAGTATGTATTTTCAGTCAATAATTATTTTGACCAGCTGAATTATGTGCACCTATGAAAAAATATGTTTCAAAAAATATTGTTCCCAAGCAAAACCAGTGCCTTCCTAGTAAATAAAAACGTCCCATCTTTTTCAGGGACAGTATACAATTGTTGCAACGCGTTACTCATCGTGCGCGCGTTATGAAGTTACTCATTCGATGATAAATCTATGTTATGCATGTGACTGATCAGTTTATCACAGAATGCTTCACATACGACTCTTTTCAGCATTTGTCTAAATCATATTGCTTATTCTTGTTATAAAATAAGCTTGTTGACACTATGCATCTGCACTTTTATGAATGGGACGAATATATACTTCATCAGATATACTTCATCACTTAGAAAGGCAAGAATTTGCAACGAATTTGAAATTTTGCCAGAATGCCAATGGAATCAATTTTTCATCATGTGTTCAATTCAGTGATTTCCTCTGCTGATTAGATTGTCAGTAAGGTTGTGCCATTTGTCATTGGCGTATGGGGTAAATGATCTGAGGAAAGGGAGGAAAGTAATGTGACGGCGGATGCCACTTTATATCAAGATGGAGGAATACTGGATCAAATTGACAGGGGTCAGTGGCCTGTGAACAATAAAAATGTTTTAAATTGGATCCCCAGCATAAAATGATCCAATCGATACGCCGCAATTACCAAGTGGTTCAATCACAAAGGACAACCACTAAATTGAATTCTACTGCGTGTATATGTTTTTAAAGAATATCATTTTCTTTGTTTTCGACGACATTGAGGTAATAGTACCACAAATCTGACAGCTTTGTACAATGGCAATCTGCAGCATTAGTTTCAATCGTTCTACATTTGAATATTTTGATGGGAATTCTATTTGATACCGGCAAAAGGAGTAGAATAATATTCTTTTGTAAGATTTCAGAAGTACTCGGAGCATATAACTACCTGACATTTAGCTTAATGCAATTTGTCAATCAAACGAAATCGCTGATACATTATCTGGTTACATGTGTAAGTTCGTCACTTTACTTGTGCTGTCTGAGTTGTTATCAACGCTGAAACTGACAATGTACATTGTATTTTTTGACGCTAGATGAATCTATTTGTTGTTGAACTTCATGGGGTATCGATATAACACAGTTTAAATTGGACATTTAGGGCATCAATTAATGACGTTCCTCATTTGGTGCGGAATGCCACGTATAATGGAACAATATGATACAATTATAGTCCAGTGTCTTTTATCTATTGTCCCTCTATGTCCCTGGCCCATTGTTTCCTGCAAGTCAATCATTGTCTCCCCCAAATTAAGTTCTCGCATTCGTGACGAAAGTCCGTGAGCAATAGTGCATATATCCGGCACGAATCTCAAAAGTTTCTGCACAAAAGTTCACATACAACAGAATGATATAACTATACCAGATATCGTTAGATCTGTTCTCCAAATTCTAGTCGAGAGGAAAATTTCAAACTACTCATTTTAGTTGACGAAAAGTTTGATTTTGCTACACAATATTTCCTCAAGAATGCAACTTCTTCAGCACTGATGTGTCCGTAACATAAACTAACTTTACTTTTATTGTGGGTATTACATGCGGCAGAAACGCCCTTGCATGAGAAGACTCCATTACCACCAAATATAGTCCCGACCCTCTTGTTGTCTGATGGAGAATGTGGAAGGGTCTAAAAAAGGTCAAGTAAGGGGATCCAGTTACACCCAGCCTACATTTATATTCTACTTAAACGGCAAGAAAAGTTTCTACATCATGCTTAGAGTCTGGAGTTGAAGGCTGGCCTATTTCCTTTGTCAAAAAACTACATGCTACTGGGAAACATATTGATTTTTGCAATAGTTATGTGTGTTCCTCGAATACGAAAGACTATATAATACGCTTTGAATTGAAGTGGCGGTTATTATTCTTTCTTTGAGTGACTAATGTGCACCACAAGGCTCCATTCTCAGCCCCCTTCTCTTCATTTCATATGATAATGACATGCACAAAGCTTCTTCCAAAGTTGATTCTATTCTCTATGCTGACGATACTTCTCTAGTGAGTTCTTTATGCCTGTTTGATCAAGATCCATCCTCAAGCGAATATTGTATATCTAGCAAAATTAATCTTGAATTAGACAAAGTGTACAATTTTCTGATTGCTAACAAATTAACGTTGAATATCTCCAAAACTAAATACATGATTTTTCATTTCCCTCATCCTAAACCTGCTACTAACCTCAACTTAAAAATAGCCAATACTGCCATTGAAAGACAAAATCAGTTCGATGTTTATGACTACTTATAGATGAAACTTTGAGTTGGAACCCTCATATCAATAAAATTGTAAATAAACTTTCTAGAATTGTTGGACTTGAAAAAAAAGTTCGCAACTTCTTGCCTTCTAAAGCGCTCCTTCAAATATACAATTCTCTTTTTCTCCCACACCTTAACTATTCAATTCTTGCCTGGGATTACATGTGCGGCAGGATAACCAAACTTAAGAAGCAAGCAATACGCACAATATGGTTCACCACTTACAATGCTCATACTTAACCTCTTTTTAAACAACTAAATACCCTTAAGTTATCTGATATTATGCATACTAGGTTTCTTAAATTTTACTATTGATATTCTAAAAAATGAAATTCGTGGATACTTTAGTCAAATGTTTTCACCCATACTTGCCACTTACCCTTATGCTACCCGAAATTGAAATGTTCCCCGTATTCCTGTTCTATCTTATCATCCAGCTAAAAACGTATACGGTACTGCATTCCCAATGTTCTGAACAATACACCTCAAATAATTACAGACAAAATAAACACCCATTCCAACTCTTGTTTTTCCTCATACCTTAAGACTTCTTTGATTGACTAGTATTCAGAAACCTGCACAATTAATAATTGCCATATTTGTAATCCATGACTAGCCTAGTTTTGTTCAATTTTGTAGTTGAATGATCGACAGGTAGTCCCAGTGATAGCGGATCTGCGTATCCTTAGCTGGGATCATTCTGACCTCTTATTATGCTAATATTTCACTTAATCTTAATTGTATCTTATGTTCTATATTTCTGTATTACCAGTGGTTCTGTGACAATTCTGTCTACCTTGGTCAAATAAACTGTTTTTGAATCTTGAATCTTGAATCTTAAATCTATGCCATCACTAGAAACATGAAGCGAGGATATTGAACAAAATTTTCATACTCATAAAAGATATATATATATATATATATATATATATGCTGTGTCACTTCTGTACAGAACAATAGCATTTATATATATGCTGTGACACTTCTGTACAGAACAATAGCATTTATGTGCTGTCCATCTCTTTCATTTAGCACCTTTCATCAGCGTTCAAAACGTTCCGGAACTAAAGAATACTAAAACACCAAGAAGGATCATTGTCAAAGTTGTACTTCCAAACTAAAGTTAATGTACGATCTGTCAAAAGTAGTCCCAAAAGCATTTACTACACAAACAGGCATTGACTTGCATAGAAAAAAAACTGCTGACTAACTGAAATTTCAAAAATTCAACAAAAAACATTAAAACACATTTCAGACGACGACCCATATTAACGGATAATACCATCTAGGTATATGGCTTCAATATGTCCCCAGAAAAGAAGTGGCACTTATATGATTACTTAATGCACTAATTGGAAACATCGAGGTTATTTTCCCGTTAATTTAACACAAACACACACATATTATATATATATATATATATATATATATATATATATATATATATGTATATATATATATACATAGATAGATAGATAGATAGATAGATAGATAGATATATAGATATATATATTGTGTGTGTTAAAGGTACAATTTACGGGAAAATAACCTTTTATATATATATATATATATATATTTAATTCTTATGTATGTGTAAAGATGATGTGCAACTAGTTTAAGATAAGTTTGTGTTTAAGGAACTCCCACTTAGGTTTGTATTGGTAGGACTTTGACCCAATTCGTAAGGTCTCATAGCCATCAGTATAATACCAATTTGTATGTCACATTTCTAGAAAATAATGAACTTGGCCAATTTGTGACAACCAAGAAACAGAAGAAGAAGAATTTCATGTGGAGGTCATTGACCCGATTATCAAGGTAAGCTCCACTTCCAATTGAACTCATTCCAGAAAGCTGTATCTCATCTTGTGATATGAACATGAATCTTCAAGGATTAGATTTGCTGTCAGACACACCAGGGGCATCTCTTTAATACTTCCAAGTGTCCAACAGATTTCTCCCCAAATTTTTTCAAAAGGGTATCTCTACATAGTTACCCTTCTTCATGTGCCGACAAGAACTCCCACTGTAAATTATCAGTGTGTAGGACTCGAAAGCAAGAGTACCTTTCGTCCCCCAATTAGCAGTCTCTTCCAAGTTTGACGTACGTAATCCAGTCCTGTTTTTAGTTGTAGTATTGATAACGTTTTGTTTTATGTTACATATACTTCGATATCTGGAAAAATCGTTCGCAAAAAAGGTACTGGGGTATTATTTTTAATAGTATATTCACATCTCAAGTGTGATAGGTGTATAATCTTTTTTTTTTTTACATAATGCTATTATAATCGGGTAAAGGATTAATTTATGGCATTTGACAAATAAATGAAATTTCAGAATCTATTACATTGCGTACACATCTATCTATCGATCTATAGATAGATAAATAGATAGATAGATAGATAGATAGATAGATTTATATGTATATAGACATATATATGTATATATATATATAAATATATATATATATATATATATATATATATATATATATATATATATATATATATACGTATATATTGTATATGTCTGTGTGTGCATAATTTATTGGAACACATTTGCGACCTCAGTTATACATTATACATTTTGCGTTGGCTTTACCTTTTACATTTTTTTTCGTCAAACGACTAAAATTTGAATTGGAAAATTCATTTTGCGAAATCATACATAACATCCAGCCTTGCAATACAGGTGTCCAGTATTGGACAATTGTGGCATAATGCTGGAAAATTCCCTCGCGTTTGTACAATGGGAATCAATCAGAATTTGAATAGATGCAATTCGCCATATGACCAAGATTAGTTTGTAATTAAACCAGGCTGGCCAATTCTAACTACGAGACAATGAACTTCTATTTCATAAAATATTCTTTAAACTTTGTTCATTCATATTTTACCAGTCGCTGTTTAAAAGAGAATTACTGCCCTTTAAGATGTTTCTAGTCACGGTCTAACACATCCTCAATTCGGAACAAACCTTTATTATAATATCTTTTGCTCCCCTTGAATATCTGCTGGAATAGGGTACGCTTGGAGATGCGTAACTAAGCTTAAACTCAGTTTTGAACTGATACACCTGGCAGCCTACAAAGAATATAAAGTATCCCCTTTTATTTATAGAGAAATCGTTTCGCGAGCAGTTGTCACACTCAGTTGCGACAGGGTTACTCTTCCCTAAATCATCACATGACCATGTTTAGTCTACTTGAGTATCCTCCATACGAATGAAATAACTCCCATTTAACAATATTTAAGGGTCCGCCCGAAGTGGGGGGACCCTTTATGTTTTCGAGTAGCCCGTCCGTCCAGATGTCCTTCCGGATTTCCGTTCGTCCGGATGTGCACATTCTCGCTACCGCGATATCTCCAGAATGCCTCCATGTATTTTCCTCAAATTTGGCAATATGCTTATTTTACCTAGCAAGATGAACCAATCCGGTTTTGGTGTCGCCATGACTTAATTTGAGCAAATGGCAGCCTTATACCTCGCGCACCCTTCAGTCAACGCTTTGCGTTGAATGTATGTCTAATTCCTTTTTTTCCTGAGCTGCTCCCTCCAACGCCCATATCGAAACTTGCTCAGTGGGATACAGAACCTAATAGCACCATGTGCCTATCTATTTGTTTTCCCCACTTTGGCTCCTAAACGGACCATACATATTGTCCTGCACGACATCAACTAGACAGCTTGAACGAAAAAATATCTAATTTGCCGCAAACTTATTTCTTTTAAAGTACAAGGTATGTATGAATATGTATACTCTGGCGTACATATCTCTGTCCCATGTAATGTGTATATTCTTAAATGGCATGTGAACTGATGATGATGATGATGATGATGATGATGATGATGATGATGATGATGATGATGATGATGATGATGATGATGATGATGATGATGATGATGATGATGATGATGATGATGATGATGGTGGTGGTGGTGGTGCTGATCAGCAGCAGTATCATGTCTTAAGGTGCCCTTCTAGATTGCTAAATAACCTCATCTAACTCGTGTGGGTCTTACAATTGTCACAGTGCACCAACTTTTTGCATTATAATTTATTCAAATTGGGGTTATACACCAAATTTTAATCATGTTGAACAATGGCAAAGTGTAGTATTTCAAAGTGACCTCATTTTGAAGGCACTCAGACAGATTTGCTGTGAAGCAAGCCTCCTTTCTAGTTCGCAGTTACATATGTAAACTTTGTTGAAACAGCTGTGGTTCATCTGTAGCCACGAGCAACTCTGTGTTACCTGAAGTTACCATGCTTTATCAACATTTCCTTGACTTCTTCATTACAACAGGGTTCCAATTCGATGAAAGTTTTGATTTCATTTAAATATATGTATCTATTCTGGATAGCCCTAAATGACAAATAGTTGACTTATATAATGGGTACTCCAGATGCGGAGAAAAGTACAAGATATATATTATACAAAACGCACAGGGCATTACAAACTGAACATGTTCCAGATCAGACTTTTTGATGAACGTTATGTGCGTTTAAGACTTAATACTAATCTGTTCCCGACTGTCACGATTAAACTACATAAATAAATAATAAGTATGACATTAAATCATGATATGTAATGATACTTGATTCCAGGATTTAATTTAGGTATTAAGTAACTTAAGATGTCACAGATCAGACCTTTTCGAGAACATTATGTACCGTAAGACTAAATACTATGGCTCAATTCCCGACTATCACTATTAAACTGGATGATCGAGAGAAGAACAAAAAAGAAAACAACAGAGAGAGAAAGAGAAAGAACAAAGAGATGGTTGAGCAGACGTGGGAAAGAGAGTTGGTCAGGATTTGAAGTTGTTCAGTCCTAAACTATAATCGCGGATGCAATGGTGCTGGTGCAATATACAACATCTCAGAAAGGAACTATTATTGCATCTGCCTCCTCGGGATTCCTGGAAAAGTGGTCAAATTTGGTATGGATTGACATGGCACCATATTTTGGGGGAAACTATGACATCTGTAGTTAATACTGCCGATTGTAATTATATTGTCCATGCACTCTCACCAGACCAAGACATTCTTCTCCTTCATCTTAAGAATCTTCATGACCTTGGGCTATGCACAATGATCATACATGGAACTGGGGATAGAAATTAAAATGTTTCCTTGGATCTTATTCATGAATCAATCTGTCACAACAAAGGTGGTGCCTTCCTCGCTTCCACATATTCTTGGTTTACCACAAGGGAGTTCAGCAGCGATGGTAAAACTAGGTGCTGGGATGCTTCACTCGAAGCAAAGGACTATATCCTAGATGCTTTTATGCAAATGTATATAACCCAATTTCCTTCAGGTGGCGTAGTATCAGCTTTGGACGAATTTCCGTATCAACTTTAGCAGCCGGGCCCCAAACTAAAGCAGGTAAAACTTCTTAAATGGCAAATATTGAAGTTAAAATCCAAGATGAGCCAGAGAAACTACCTCCTACATATCTGGCCCTCAAGTACCCCACTATCAGCCTCCGACATAGCTCAATTCAAATGGTTATGACCGGACAATGCGTAAAAGCGAATTTTCTTGTAGAAAAAGAACAACATTGTCAGCACAGCAATGTGTTTCTGTGGTGAACAGGGAGACACTTATATGAATACCGAATGCGCTGAAGCTGGTACAAGTGTTTGATAGTTTGGACAGTGACTCAGACCAAGACATGGACTGGTGTGCCTTGTATTGGATAGTTCATGTGAAAGTTGACATTACTATCCTGTGTTTGTGAAAGACGATTTTGAAGACAGAGAGGCAAAGGAAGTGAGATATAATACAGTTAATCAGTCTTTAAAACCATTACTGACACAATATTTTCTACAAAAGTCTTTTTTTTTTTGCATCAACTCTAGATGGATGTAGGGTTGGATTACGTGACAAAAATGATGTCAAACAGGTTACCAAAATGGATATTTTATGCGTAGTAGAACTAGAAATATACATATGAATAATGTATGAGTTGCTGGCCATTTTGGACGCCATATTACAATTTGGCATAAAATTTCTTCACAAAAAACAAAAAAAAACCATTGCCACTGCCGCATCAAGTGAACAATGTTCACAGTAATGATGAAAAATATCAGAATTCTTGTGGATTGCAACCATTAATCTATAGTAAACATTCCTTCATTTACCCTGCACAATATGTCTGTAATCTATGCCATATCCGTCTTTCTTTTACATGTTAACATGTTTAATTATTCGATATATCGGAGAACAAGAGGCAAGAAAGCACAAAGCTGAAACAGTTATTTGCATGAAGCAACATTCTGCCCTACTGTTGCTATTATAAATGACTAAAACGTGACTTCAGTAAAGTGACAGTCGTTGATAAACCATGACATTGATTTTAGTAAACACAACACGCGCTATTAGTTCTTTATGTCATTGTTTGTAAATCATTTCCAACATAAGTGCAGTGGTTTGAAATTTCTAAGCATGTATTTGATCATTAATTTTCCAACAACCTTGGGAAGGTCAAAGAAAAGGACTGTTGTTGAGGACCATTATTGCTTGCGCAAATACCTTTCACATGTTGGGATTTTTCTGGGACTACTCCTTTCTCTGATGTTGGAGTAATCAAATGGACCCATTTATATCCATCGGAAGTAGATTTACTCGGGGCTTATAACTTCATGTACTGTCACCAAGCCACCGAATTGTCTTCTCTTCTGCACTATGAAATTTTTCTTGTCAGTTATTGCTTTCATTTCCGCTACGTGAACTGGAATTTTAACCCTTTCTCTCCCAAACCGGTCAAAACTGGTTGACAGTCAAATGTCGCTTGCTATAATGTTTTTGACTCATTTCAACAGTAAGAAAAATAATTCGAATGAGAAATGTAGCTAAGATCTGTCAAGATTACATGCCTCCGGTCAACAGATTTCCTTGCAATAAGCACCCAACCCATGACAAGAAACCTGACCGGGTCTTAATTTAAGGATAACGGGTTGAATAGCGTCTCACACTGTGTATATATCTTCATACTTGACATGAACGTCAAAAATATAACAAAAACTTTTAAGCGTCATTTTTGTGGGGGTTCCTTTTTTTCTTTTTTTCTTTTTTCTCTTTTTTTATTCTTTATTCTCTTTATGAATATGAAACCAACATATCATTTAACGGATTTCTGTCTTCAATAGAATAATTTATATCTCGATAATAAATATTTCCCCTCCGGTGTTTAAAGTAGACATTGATATTTACTTCTTTATCAACATGTGCATGATCATCTCCTGCGCAAAACCTGAGACGCAACAAACTCATGAACATTAATTTTCTTCTACTGAATTGACGTGGCTTTGTGATTTCCTGAGCCAAATTTAATTGCACTTCAAAGGAAAATGCGCAATATAATAGGGGGAAGTTAATACAGTCTATGGTGGTTTTATTTTAATATGATATGCAAACGAGTTTCTAGGTGATGTAAACAAAAGCAGGGCTTGAGTAGATTCTCGGGAATACATGTCCGCATTAAGAACATCACATTTCGCTGATCGAAAAATTTGCAAGAAGGCAATGTAATTATTTTTACTGGTCCCAAAAGTTGCTGAGTGATTGTCATTAAACAATGCCAACTTATTCATGTACCATCCTCTTGTATCCACATCATAGTGATACTAGTTTCTGTTTTACCTCAATCTAAAGGCCATGTTTACGACAAACTTTAATTTTCTTTAGGTTTTGTGTGTAATACGAATAACTATCAACTGAGTTGAAATTATTTTAGCATATGTATGCACGGAAGACAATGAGCCATGTGGAAAAAAAAATGTTATTCTTTTGTACCGTTCCAGTGTAAATTATACACATATCCACGTTGCGATTATTTGCAGTGGATACTAAAAATATAGCTTTTTGTCATGATCAAAATCTGGCCATATGGATCGCAGCATCAATTGTATGTAATGATGTGACCCTGGTTGTTTCTTTTTCCAGCATTACGTAGATATAGTCTAAATTTCGTCTATCCATATTTCATTGGTCTCATCTGTTTACATTTCTTTTGTACGCAAGCTGTATTGACGTCGAGTTATAATTTCACCCATTCTAAACGTGCCTGTATAACAGTCTTGTTCAAAACCAATGTAATACAGATTTAATGCAGATTTCATATTCGAGGCCATTGTAATACATAGTTCTTTTTTAGACCAATGTAATGCAGACTGCATTTTCAAGGCCCATGTAATAGTATTGCCTTGCTGTGATTTTTTGACATCAAATTTTGTTGTTCGTATATAAGAAATGTATTTGCCCATTGGTACAACACAATGGGCATATGCTGATGAGCGATCTAATTATTTCTATGGAAGCAAGTGCCTCTGGCTGTGCCCCGGTAACACATTAAACTGGCGTCAAAGGAGGTAATGTGTCGAAGGGGATAGAACATCTATTGTAAAAATATTTCAACAAATGTCCAAGTTTCCAAAATTAGAAGCACATGAAGCCTTCTGGTTGAGTATACTTCATATGAGGCTCAAGTGAATCAAGTGGTTTTGTGTGCAGAAGTCTTTGAAATAAGGCACTGAAAAAATTACCTTCCGTAAATATTATGTCGGGAACTGCCATGAAGAAGATAGTGCCCATCTCAGTATGCCACGTGTCGTTATGGGGGCAATGGACTAGGCATACCTCGGCCCTGCCCTTTGTTCTAGAAACAAAAGCCATGACCCTTTTCAGTTCATCAGGTGTTATAGAGTCTTTGAGCTAACTATTTGTTTAAGAATATCGGTAAGAGTGCATCCTTTCTGCACGTGAAGCCATTTCCTATGTTTAGAGTATGAGACCTTTGAGTGGGGTTGGATGTTGATGAGGACGCTTTAATCCACTGTTAGTTAACAAACGCGGCTACATTGTCCCTCTAGAACCACCACCTTATGGTGTCATATCTATCCTTAAACATCCATGTTCGCTAAATCCCGCTTTAGCGTGGGACCAAATCAAATATATCCACCATGTAAAGAACTACATATTCCATCGTAAATTGTTGAAGCGTTGCCATTTGTCAAAAAGCAATCGAAATACAATGCTTACTGGTTAAGCATTTTCCCATTGACTTCTATTCTCCAGTGCACATAGCATATTTCCCACTGACTTATTTTTTCAATGCATATAGCAACTTAAGAAATTGATAAGGTCAACCTAGGGCCTTTCCCGATGAATCAATCTTTATCAGTAGGAGTGTCATTTTCGAAGGGACATTGTGTTGGGTATTGACCCGAAAAAGGATCCCATTTAGTTGTGCTCACACGCCGTCAAATCCCGGATAACAAGCCTGTAATCGTGCGTATTTTTGTATCGGTAGCTTTGACTGTGAACTATGATAGATAAAAATTAACAGCGTTGCCAGGAAAAATGGGCAATATTGTAACTCACAATCTTGATTTTTTTCACCTCTTCTGTCTTTGCTCACTTGGATGCCTTCAACATAGACTGCGGATGTGAAGGCAGTTATACCAAGCCTGACGTTCAGCTTAGCCGGCAGCAGTGGCGCTATTTCTTGTCCATGGAGCAATGATGCCACTATTCAAAATGACATTTCAGGGACATTTAAATCAGACCATAAGGCGCAGAGCATATTTGACAAAGAATATACGAGAAAAAAACTTAGTTTCAATGCGGGACAAACACCGTAAATTGGTTAAAATTTCGTGTAATTTCAGAGACTGAGGGACAGTTAGCATCTCCGATGGAGTCAAATGTTTTCGCTGTCCTTTTAAGTCATTCCTATGGCCTTTTCCCTTTACAAAATGCATATATGTGCTGTTATAAAACAGACCCATATACAACTGCTTTCGTCGTTTCAGTATGTGCACCAATACGACTTGTACTGACACTTTCGTTGACTCTTGTATTTAGGGTCCTTGGGTATCCCACCTGGATATTACAACGGATATAAAAACAGAATTTAAAAGAAATAACTTTCAGTTACAAACTATGCAATTAAAGATAAATTGACGGAAGTTATAATAAAAATGTTTTTAAATAGTGCTGAGATGGTTACTCTATTGACATATGTCGGATCACCTGTTCCCATACTAATGGGGATTGTCATAAATAAAAAGTACCATTTTAAAAGAAACGTAATAGCAGGCTGCGGTACAGCTTAGACTTGAAACATCCATTGGAGATCGACGACTTGGCTAAATCAGATTTATAAATCTGAAGATGTGCCCTGCATGTGAAGTAAAGGCCACTACGGGATCATGGGATCCCACTAACAACATTAACTTCTGTAGCCCTAAGAAAGGAATACGTGCGGCGGATTTAAGTGAAACCCCGTCCGATCTGTTTAATTGCTCGTAATTGAGACAGCTTATGTTGGGACACCGAAAGAGCAGCTCTGTCAACAAGGACATGTAATTCGTACTTCTACTGGGGCCAGGGATTCACATTGTAATCCGCGCTAAAAGCATTAGGTCACTCCGGTTCAGCTTCTGAAGCATTAAACAGGCAATAGACTTCAGCATGATTAGACAGCGTGTAATGTTCCGATGGCTGGGGGAGGCTCATGGATACTCACCCACCCACCCGCTCACCCCCACACATACATCAACAATATTACCACAATAACAAATTAACAACAGGAGTAATATCAGGGGAGGATCTATGTATTATTAAGTAAACACGGAGAGAGATGATCCAACCAGGAGCAACAATGTGTTCTCATAATAAAGCAAATCAGCTTAACTCTCTTTCCTCAGCAGCAAAATGCAAATCTGCCATCTTTCATTGCTTGCCGGAGAGAACATTTCTTCTTTGTGCTCCTGAAACTTCCATACTGAATCTTTGCTAGCCTTTCCCATATCGTGCGGCTAAACGTATAATGTTATATATATATATATATATATATATATATATATATATATGTATATATGATTCAACCGCCGCACAATCAGTTAATTGTGAGCGGGGGTCGCATCATTATTAAAACACAGTGTGGGCTGTACAGATGTGTGACTGGACCGCCATAAAAAAAGAATTGCATCGTGCAATGAGGTATTATGGGGCCAATGAGATAAGCTGTTATTATGATGAATGGGACAGTTGAACCATTTCCATTCTTGTTTGTTTTTTCATGTCTAATGAAGATTACAATGCACGTTAAGTCTCTCGAGTTTCTGAATAAACGAGCAAATGAAAGAAGCCAAGGAATTGAAACAAACAAGTTTTCAGTTAATCAATCCCGCTAAACGTTGTCAGATGCAATACGTTTAAAGAATGACATTGTACTGCAACAGGACTAAGCAAGTCCAAATAAATAGCTGAATCATAAATTTTAATCCTGTTATTCATGGAACTAGAAGTACTTAGTGAGACAGGAAACCTTTATGTTGAAGTCACACAACTACTACATTCAGCTGTGTATTCAGTTATTATTATTTTTTAAAGAATGGGTTTATGCTGTCAAATATGCCATTAGCGGGAGACGTCTATATGAACTAATTAGCCATTACAAACCATGTAGTATCTATTCAGTCGCTCCTGGTTTCATTCAACCTTCTGAAGGAATGCTATAATGAACGGACTTATTTTCTGGATGGTTTATCAATTTCTATTCATCGGTTTCCATTTAACAATGTCAGAATTCATTTTAATTCGGTTAATTCATTAGTTTATGGATAATGGACAGTAATTAAAGGCTTAACAATGGTATAATCTGGACACGGGCGTAAGAATGAAAAATGTTTCCACAGCAATGTGCAACAAATGTCAAATCAAACTGTGCCATGCTAATGTACGCAGTTTTAATCCGATGGTAAACGTTGCAGTGATGAACTGCGTCGTCTCGCTAGACTTGCTTGCTTGGTGAAAGCATGGAGCTATCGATAGCTCCTCGGCGAAACCTTTCCGAGTAACGTACATTTGCAAAGCTCAATCTGGGCAATTATACGTGGCTGCAAGTGGCCAGAGCCGTTACCTATTTTGTGCAAGGTTATAAATGTCAAAAAAGTAGGTACCAGTAGCTATTTTATCCATTACTGGTCAATACATATTAAAGGTAAAACAATAAGATCTGGTTGTATCATTGAATGTGCAAAAATAATTAATATACACGTGAACAATTAAAAATGTTCTGTGATTGTAATCATGATTATAGTGTCAGAAATTCACCACAAGGAAATAGATTTCTCGATGACAAAATAATTATCTAAAAGATCATTCATTTTAAATATCGAAAATAAAAGTTAATTCTTCAAATTTCTCTGACTACTTGCGAAGATAAAAATCAACATGGGACAATACATGTAAATCCACATATTCCTTGAATATGATCATATGATAAAGCACAAGAAAGGCAAATCGAACATAATTTACTTTGATTTGGAGTATGCAAATTTCATTGGTATAGCTACGCTTCCTACTTAAGGTAGCAATCTCAAGTTAAAAGTAATAACTAGTACTTTGAGACAGCAATGAAAATAAAAAAACCGGTCTACGTGCACCCTTAGGAAGCACCATAAAACATCAATGTAGCATATCCACTCTTTACAAATTTGATATATCCGATCGCTGAGCAATGATTGTTATACCTTAAGGGGTTTATCTTTCTATGTTTTTTTCTTTCTTTCTATCCTTCTTTCTTACGGAAGTTTATAATTAGTAGATATTTCAATTATCGCGCTGACAGTTAGCTTGGAATGATCTTATTCATCTTGTCTCAAATGATAACATTTGTCGACGTATATGCGAACCTAAAAGGTCAACCCAGTATTCACAAGACATGTTGGATTTTCTCATTATACACTCATTTGGCTCATTCTACACACTGGCGTCCGTCCCCATGTTACTATGATCATTATGACCTTTTGTACCTGCTCTCTGACCTGTCAAAAGGATCAGCATTTCAAATGCAGAATTTGGAATTATGAAATGGGAACGCACCCTGGAACTTAGTGCTTGAGTTATTGGAGAATTTGGACAACAGCGTTACGAATGAAAAAAAACTGTCTCCAACACAGAAGTTTGGATTCGACCAAGACATGAACCTTGGATTTCGACTACGGATAACAGGTTTATAAGAAAGTGTAATCATGTCTGGAAACGACATAAACGATTTCCTTGGAAAGACAACCATACACTGTCTGTAGAAGCTGAAATATTGTACAAGTCTTATACACGCTTTAGAAATCAATCTATTAGATGTAATGAGCTTTCCATTTATGAATGCGCACTGTTCAAAACTTAAAACTGGGCTTGGCTGAACAAAGATCTTGGCAAAATGTCCACATAGTGGAAACTGCGGCGTGTCAGGTTCAGTGCTGTTAATTTTCCCACTTTGTTGCTCAGTGCAAAGCGCACTCCAGAACGTCACACTACTTTATACTTTGTATATTTGGTAACTCCCGAAGCCCTCTCCAGCACACGTATAGGTATCACCCTTGTCACGATTCGCCTTGGCATGGGCATGCTGACGGAAGTGTTGCCAGAGGAAGTAAATGCATAGCTTTAATACACCTTTCCTCTGCCAGTTTCGACAAAAATCGATGTGCTTTGACTTGACATAACGATACCAGATTCATATTCTTTGTAAATCGGCCCTTCATTCCAGCACCAGCATGGACACAGTTGCAAAAAGGCGGAGAGCTTTTACGGCGCGCTTTGGTCGCAATGCGGCAAAAGGGCAACGAGAAAAGCTGTTGACTCAGTCAGTACCTGGCACAGGAAGAGTTAAACGGGTCAAGTGCAGACTTCCTCGTGCGACTCTCCACAAAATATGCATGTCCATAAACCACCTAATATTAGAATATGGGTTCATATTATATAACAGCAGTGGTTGATATCTCTCAGACCTTATTCAGAGCTAGTTTGAAGCAGCTCCAGTCTGTACAGGCGCTGTGAAGTTCACATCTTGTGAGATATTTCTCGCCAGTTTTTATGGGATCCGTTACATAAGAAATGCAAATATTTTAAGCTCGTTCCCTTTAAACAAATAATGAATAATTTGACGTCTCTTTAAATTTTATGCAGCTCAAATAAATATTAATATTCATTTCTGTCATCTACTATCGAATAACATAATGCTTTCTTCGTTCAAATTCGTAATCCAAAAACCCTACTTGAACTCAAGCTCAAACTTCAGAGGATGTGAATTGGACAAGATAACATACTATCTTACTTTATGCGTGGGGCTCGACATCTTAATATTTAGCATACTCGCCCTGGTAAATCACAGGAAATACTTCTGTCTGAACTCAATCTTAATCCCTCAACGGAGCGTACATATGGTCATCTTCATGAAAATGTTAAAACATGGATGTATCGTGGCTAGTATACTGGCTCCATGTCGAATTTCAGTATGTATGATGTTACGTGCATAGTTGTACCTGGCGTGACCCCAGACCAGCCATTACATATTGCATCAGAAGGGTTCCCTGAACGTTTATTGTTGGGATCAGTTGATCGAGAAGAAATTTGGCCAGGTTAAATGCAGTGTGGACGTTCATTTCTCATTCAAGAAGACTCACGTTTTATTTATAAGTTGTTAAGGTACATCTGAGACAACTGACCATTCATCCATCCTAGTTGTTGTAATATATACCCCTGCATAGTCCAATGTGTGGTCGTATATTTGTTGTGCATCTCTCCAGTTGGAGAGCATATACATTAGTATTATGGCATCCAGGATGAATAGATATTGTTACAACACAACAAAACAAAAATAGCGATCGTGCACATTTATTGAACTCTCAAGTGAAGGAACTGCTTTTCTGCATCTTCTTTTCACGTTAAATTGGCTCAAAGAAGTTATACATTATCACTGGCAAATTACTTAGAACTTATCACTTTCTGGGGCAATATATTTGACGGGCGTTGCCTCTGTAAATCTATACACATTCAATAGCATAACTGATAACAAGTAATGTGTCCAATATCGTTGAACTCTTAATATTTATTTCTTTCTGACGAAAAGTGAAGCTTACAAGAAAGAGAAAATTGACGAGTTATGGCATTGCATATTACAGATTTGTAAAGTATAATGTGGCACACACACGTTAGCAGGATAACGTAATGAAAAATGGTGATTCCACGAGACGGAAATGCATATCACCAATTTAGTTCGGATATAAATTCCCAGGATGTAAATCAAATCACACTTGGCATCTAGTTTTTGTGACGACAAATAGCAATATGATGAAAGTACTCACGTGATTTATCGTGGTACGATACTGCAAATCCTTTGATGCAAATATTTCTTTTCTTTTGACATAAACGGATCTATTCAAAACAACTGTTTTGTCACTTTTGGACAGTCGTTTTGTGTATATATATTACTTTCGGGAAAATCTTGTTCCAATTTATCAAACCAATAGTAGTATCTGTTTTAGCCCCAACTACATACAGAAGGAAGGTGCAAAGAAGAAATTACTTTCATATGATTTTAATACCAAAAGTGTCTGGATCCGATTTCCGACTAAAGATCCCCCCCCCCTTATAATATAGTGGTAGTGCTAGGCCAATCAGATGTAAGAAAAGAATGTGATGTGATCACCCTGTATTCTACGGTATGTATTTAGCCGCCTGGTTCTGGTATTGAGCACACAATGCGCGCAAGGTTGGGCCTTAACTGTTGTACTGAAAACCAGCAAGAATTTCAATTCATCCATCCACAATTTTAGATATTTGTGAGTTTTATACGGTATTATTGAATGAAATCTTTATAGTGAATGTATTCAAATACGACCAAGAGAATTGTAGCAGCAGATAGAAGACTTTGGGCCCTTTAGTCAAGCTTCGCCGTGTTTTAATTCACTAGTATTACATTTCATGAATGCCAATTGCTGTCCACATCTATTTCAAGCATACATGTAATGTATCTATCCACTTGATTGTTTACTGAAAAAGAAAATATAATATTTAGTAAATCACCTGTTCAGGTTAATTGCACGCAGGTTTATAGTGGAACTGGAACATACTATGGATTACCTGTATCGACCAAATTCAGAAAATTACCCAATTTAATTGTCAATATCATAGACAAATGGTTTCAATTTATAAAGAAAAATGCAATTGATGGGGACTGATCCTGGTTAGTAGCATAAAGTATATCGCCTGTCTTGAAAATGCGCTGTCCAATACAGCTCTTTGGGTAAAAACTGATAAAGTGTTTGCTTGGATAAGCTTGAATTCCAAGAGCATCTCATAGTCCAAAAAGCTCAGCAGGTTCACAGGCGGATTAGATGATTGCTCTTCACCAGTGTCTCCCCCTCCAGAAATAAGCGTTCTTCGCCTTTTACATTGAACACATCTGCACATTGGTGGTTTTGGGAAAGCGAACTCCTTTGACCTAGCTTACTCGATACTGTCGCACCGCCTGCAACGTTGACGGAATAGTGACACCATAACTGTAAATTGTCATATTGTCATTTGCAGAAGGGCCCAGCTCTGCGCTTCAACTTTATCAAATGAAGGATCTTCGCCCATTCGAAGCATTTCAAGTGACAGGAACACCAACAATATGGCCTCCCAAGAGACAACAAACTAGCATTTAATATGCTTTGAATCAGTCTGCATGGACGCCAGAGCCTTTTATTGCGGGCAGTTGGCAACAGCAATTCATATGAGACCAATGCTGAGGCTGTAATGATCAATCACGACCCACATCTAGGAAATGACGCCATCTTTTCCCGTATGATCACATGCAGTCAAGTTTCAAACTTCTCTCAAATGTTAACTGTCTTCCACCCAGAAAAAACTGAGTTAACGGATTTACACGCTCAGGACAACTCTTGCTCTATGTAGACCATATATGCCTTCATAACAGATGTCCCTGTAATATCGATTACTTCTTTAATGAGAGAACCCATTCAGACTATCAGTGTATCGCAGGATTGTCACATGTGGGCCCCGAAATTCTGGCTTGGACTGACAGCAGTTGAAAATAATATATTCAGGTGATTATGCAGATTACTTGGGCTAGGAACTGAACAGCACATATCTAATGGCTTTGGTGGAAAATTCACTTAACCTGCCAATTTGCATGAGGTAATTTGTCGAAGGGGAGAGCAAATTATCTGCTCAAAACCCAAAATTCTTCAATAAAACACTACCCTCACTGTCAACATCAGAAAGACACAAATAAACATACAAGGTGTAATATTACATGAATATAGATTGCTCTCTTCGTTGTAACTTCCCGCCACCAAAACATACCAATTTTAGTATCATTTAACTATGATTTTTGTAACTTCATATTCGGATTTAAGATACCATTGTCAGCGATACGTATACTTAAATCAAACAATTGTGATCTGCGTTTCTAGCTGGGCGGTGTAAACTGCCTAACTAAACTATGATTGCCCTAGTTTAATATCTCAGAGTACGTACAGTAATAGCAGACCTAACCAACATTATTTACCTCAGCTGGCTCACTCTGCCTTTACATCAAGTACAAACCGTGCATGTCAACCGTAAGAACACCAAATATTACAGGGGTCACTTGTTCCAACCTTTTTATATGATAATCCTTTGATCTTTCGATGCGATATCTGACTTTGTCGGTCTGACCAAGGTTCAGCTTGCTATCATTGATATTTATTGACCTCTTGTATGAGAGGGACGGTAACTATTTTGGAAAACAAAATAGCCATTTCGACACGGAGACATGTTCAGAAGGCGACTGTAATTTATTTATGCTATGATTCTATGGGTTATGCTGTTTGGAAGGTCATGATTATATTAAAGGTAATTTAAACAAACTTCGGGGTAATCTGTTGGAACTTTTTCACTCAACGTGCGACTTAAGGATCAAATGCAAATATCTCTGTCATCAGATGTCGATAGTTTTGGAATACAGAAAATACGGGACCCAAATCTTTTCAACCTTTCAGAATTTTCTTCGTAAAATTTGTATTCTAGAAAAGAAAAATATATGATGAGAAAACATGTTTACTATCTGCAAAAACGTATTTTTTCATCGTATGCCAAGAATTTGAGGAAAGTACACCATATATTGGCATTTGGTTTAAAGTATCATCCCTTGTACGTCATAGGAATATTCGTATCCGTAATATACGTCATAAGTCGAAAATTAGGATCTTTTTGTTGAAGGTTTGATATGAAATGTCCATGCCTTTCCTCTGCTTTCTTAGTAAGTGATGGACATTCATATTAACCCCAATACAGTCTCAATATATGTAATATATCAAAAAGCGGCTATCTTATTGTCACATAAGTGAAGAAATGCCAAGTTTAAAAAATAATAGTGAACATTAGTATTCGTTTAAACTGCCAAAATCATAAACTAGTTAAAGTTGCCATCTAATAACAGTTACGTCAAATATGATCAAAGCTAGTGCATCACGTTTTCATCAATTCAAATCATTAATGTCACGATATTAAGCTCTTAGCTGTACACACATAGTCTTTTCAGATGTTGCGTTTTACAGGCTTAGTTCTAACGAACAACAGTCCACTTATCTAAAATTGTAAGAGCTAGTTAAACTACACCATACAGCATGCTTAAATTATGAAGATATTTTATTACTTTATTGGTGGAATCGGGGACTTCCAAATTTTTTGATATAATTGTAAAAACGTTTATTAAGAAGCAATATAACATGTAGTCAGATTTTTGCCATTCCATGGGTGGAATAATAGGCGTCCAAATCCTCCAGAATAATTTTACACATTCATTACAGTGGGACTCACGATCTATTTTTACTCTCGTCCTAGTCACACTGGAACATTAATGAGGCAGAGGTGTACGAAATAATACTATCCTGCAACATAAATCTTGGCCGGTTTGCTGTAAACGCTCCCGTAACAATCATATATCTTACGAATGCTCTCAACCTAATGATATAACATCGCGAAATATTTCATTCTCTACTCTAGACACCCCAGTGCCACATGCTCTTAGTGATTCTGGCAGATGAGGATACACTAAATTAATTTCTGGTATAAGGTGTTCCAAGTCGATGCTTTGATTGGCAATAAAAAGCGCGGCAGTATATCACGAAAAAGCTTGGTCTGATAGCAGCGAGGTGCTAAATTTCTATTACATTTGACGTACAGCTAAGGGTTTGGGCTGAATTCGAGTTCCTAAATTATTACCTGTGTGCATCTTTGGATCATAGTAGGACTGCTTATGTCCAACTAAATTAGTGTAAAACTCCTTTCAGACTCACAGGGCTGCACTTACAACCGATCCCGTAATGGTGCATCAAGGAGCGACCGTTGCCCGGTAGTAATGTGTAACTGGGGTGCTATCTGCTTAAGCCAAAACAGACGCCTGGGGTGGAGGTCTGTATAAATCGTGCCAGACTCTGGAGACCTCATACTACACAGAGGTAATAAACTGGCTTGACAAGCCAAAATGGATCGAAGGACAGTGCCCATGACAACCGAATCATTCCCCATTTCCTTCATGCCAGACGATAGATTTCATGTTATCGGAAATGCTATTATGATCACGCCCTCTGCGTTTTCTTACAACAGGAAAACACTCAGTTTCGTTTTGTTTTGTTTTGTTTTGTTTCTTTCTGTCTGGTGTATGACAATACCTACAATTGTCAAGGTAGAGTGTCATATCATATAATTTTACCCAACGATGATAGAACAAAGCGAGTGTTTAGCAAAGATTAAGTTGCAAATTCGGAGGGCTTTGTTCACACAAACAAAAACAGCACTTGCTCGTTAAACAGCATTACGCTCAGTTGCTGGTTCACTTTGTTGGTAGATGAGAAATTGACCCAATTTTGGACAAAAAAGCTTTTATCACGTGTTTATCTATAGATTTTCAATACGGTATACATGTGATGCTTCATTGTAATGAAAAATTGACAGTATTTTCTGAAATGTCACAAACCTGTCACATTACATTGAAACATTGACTCAGAGTTGGCAGTGAAATAGAGCTTAATTGTTCGGAGACTTTCAAAGTGAGGAGTAGGTGTCATCATTTAGTTTGTTTTACATTTCTGGTGCAGGATGTCCATTCTTGCAGTACTTCTTTTGATTCCCCTTGGTTTTTACAGGTGGTGTAGCTGCAACTGTTAATTTTACAAACAGTGGGACTGAATATAATGCCCCAGTTTGGTTCTACTTCAGTCATACACTGGTAGGTGGCTGAACGAGGATAAGTTATCCAGCTGAAAAGGGTTTATACTGGTTCTGGGGTAAGTCAAATTGTTCTTATCTGAACCTGCACTATACAAATTTAGTAATTATGTTTTGTTTGACAGGTATTCTTCTTTCATAATGAAGCTCTGCATTTGTAAGCAAAACTCCACGTATTTAGCTAATTCATTATTTGCCACGTTCATATTTATCCATTATTATATGGGTTGTCTTTGCTTAGTGTTTAGCTTAAACAAGGAGCCGCTACTCCGAGAAAGATGTACGGGTATAGGCTCCAAAACATGTTCTGAGTAGTTACCCGCTGAAGACCCTTGAATTTATTTGGGCTAATATAGCCTAGGTCAAAATTCCACAGAAGAACGCGTGCAATATTCAGAATAGTACTTCCACGTGTATATAGGTTTGAAAGTGACAGGTTAGCTTATGGACAGTAAAGAGTTTGGACTGCGGAATAGGTAATGACTACTAGGAAGTGGTTCTGGACAAATATAGATTTGGTCGAGTGGATAAATGTGTTTCCCATTTCAGCTATAAGCGTCTGTTGCCAAAGGCTGCAAGTTCGAGTCTCGCTCGTTCCAAACATAAAATATATAGGCGGGTCACTGGGTAGCCATAGATGGGCAGGGTGGCAGGCAAATGAAAATTTGTAGGAAAGCAGATTTAGAAGCGCAGATGTGCGGCAGGTACATATATGCAGGTAGGAGTACATAGACAAGTATAGATGGGGAAAGCAAGACAAGTTGTTTTCCATGATCACTCAAGTTTCCAGTAGAATCTTGTTTCATACATAAAGAAACTAAAAAAAACTGTCGTGCTGAATTAACAAATCAATCGTGAAAATTAATTTTGGGCTGATCATGGTACCTTCAAAGTGACCAAGTGGCCCTTCGAAGAGCACCATTCTGACAACAGGCACCATCTTCCATGGTTTATTAATACTATCTTTCGAGGTCGTAAAAAGCCCCATGTGGAACTTGTCTTCGCCAGCAACATCTGTACTTTATGGTACAAAGAACTGAAGATTTACTTTACTTGTTCACTGTTCAGTAATGTAAATTAATGCAACTGCGTGGCGTTATTTTCTGAAATAAAAACGCGGGTTTCTCCAGCAAACCAGTATACTTAGAACAAAGTTAAAGTTGTTTTTAGCAGCAAAAAGAGACACGTGATAGCATCTACCTGGTAGACACCACTCTGTGGTGCCATCTAATTACCGTAAGACCGGAATGCATCACACACAAAAATCGGACAAAAGGTTCCAATGATATGTAATTAAAATTAACAGAAATATACCTGCCTGATCAGGTCTTATAATTTGGAAATCGCAGGAGATCGAACGTACGCAAATAAAATAAGCCACCGAAATTTGGTTTGGAATAGTCTCAAATTACCTCCAATTTATGTAATAACTGTACTGTTCGAGTGTTCATGACGTATTTATTGGGCAGACATTGAATGAAATATATGGATATTACAGGGAATTGTCAAGCAAACACCCTTAGCTTATCATCATTCGCTACAGTTTCGTGCATCCAGATGATCAAATAGGCGAGGTCACTATTAGACGAAAACAAGGTGAAACATTACTTCATATAATGTGAATGTACTTTGTGGTGCGACATTGCCATATCTGAAGGCTACAAGCCACATTGCGTGAATTTGAGGAATGCTGCTATCCTTACTCAGTCTTTCTGCGATTCAGTCAGAGAGAGAGAGAGAGAGAGAGAGAGAGAGAGAGAGAGAGAGAGAGAGAGAGAGAGAGAGCATTTGAAGAACCAAGTGCTGTCAACCAGGTTTCTTGGGAAAATGGTCATATGCTCCTATAAGAGTCATGTCTCCATATAGATGCACAAACCGTACTCAGGGGACATGATGGAAAACAAATATTGTATTTTTAAAGTAGATTGTGGGCATTGATCCCGCCAACAGGTGACCTTCAGAATAAGAATTACCATCTAAATTTGATTCCTAGCCTTTCAAAAATCCTAATGCAATTTACTCTAGACACAAGACAGAGCACGAAACGAAAATTTTACAATGAATAATGTAAGGCTGAATAGATTTGTAAACATATGTCTTCAGAATGAAAACAAATGATGAACCAGTGGTGGTAGTTTTTAACACCTTTCTTCTTTTTTAGCATCGGCATATCCGACTTGGAATTATTCATTTCCAAACATAGGTTTTCTTCATTTCCCACGGCAGATTGCTCTCCGTCTTCCACGGCAGACTGTCGGTTCAACAGGGACAAGTTAATAAAACGGTAATGTTTGAAGCTGCTTATCAATGCAATATATTAAATTTAATAGGAAAAATTATTACTCTTGTTGAATGACTTTGGACCCAACTCTGTTGTTGGGTAGCTGCATGGAGTCATAGACTTGATTTTCAAGTTGTTTGATTTTGTACAATTAAACCGTGGTGATATTCTAAGGTTCTGTAAAACTCTATAAATATAACGTTCTGAACTGTGAAACCCTTATAATTCCACGAGTACGTGTATAGCCGTTATGATGTGCTGTGCAGCAAAGCCATTGAAATATTCTTCTGTGGTATCATTAAGCAAGTATGATATTCTGTTATTGTCTAACACTGTAATGCAATACATTTGATGATTGTTTGGACGAAGATTTTCTACAACATATGAAATCACCATTCTCACACGACCTGATGAGTTCCTATGTTACAATCAATATATTTACACAAGATCTGCTCTCAACGTGCAATGATTGTGTAAAAATTAAAACCGGACTGCGCTCAGGTAATGATTCCTCTGGTACAAACAAAAAAATCGTAAATAAGGTCTCTGGGTGTTTCTTGACATGATCAAAAATGCAACTCAACTAATTGAAACGTGACTGCATCAACCAACGTTATTTTCCGGTTCTGTTAGACCTGAAACTGTATAAAGCTTTGCACAACATCAAACTTAATTTAGAAAATGGTGCACTTTTGTTCAAATTATACCTTCTTTCTACAACTTCTCAAATTATTTGAAATAAAAAATCTAGATATTTCTTTGATATTCTACGTAAACAGACGTTCGCAAATATTTGGTAATTATGCACGTATGAAACCTCAATTTTTTCCTTTATTATTTTAACTTATTTCTTAAAATCTTCATGGGAAAGTCGCGGGTGTGTGATCATATTACAATTAATTAAATTTCAATCCAAATCTACGGGCAATGTTTGAAAAACACATCGACTAATTTCCCACTTCAGTGGTTTATAATCCTGCTTCCATAACTTCTAACGATCTATATATAATTGTAACTCGTCTGAGTTTTAAAAATTATTGTTTGATTTTAAATCAAGAAAATTGCTTTGCACATGACCATAATTGGATGATGGTTGCCAATAATTTTCAGGAATTAATTAACTTGGTGAGTACAAACCGTCAAATTTCAAAGTTTGGTAACTTTTAATTTCTAGGCAATAATTGCTCCGTGCCTCAAAGGATTATAAGCTTACATATCGAAAAACATTTCTCTTTGTTGATACATTTTAATTTCAGAAGGTTGCAAAGGTAATTCCATATAAAATATACTGGTGTATTTGACAACAATTTTCAGATGGTAATTCCACAATGTTTTCAGGAAGATTGACAAGTGCGAGTTTTAACTGATAATTTCTATTATTGAGACACTTCATGTCTAGTGTCATTATGTAAAATATGTGTACATATTTATCTCCTCGTAGATGTTTATGGTGTTGACCCAATCTTTTGCCTTATTTCATGATTCAAAACCTGAAACATAAAGCTGGGTATATGTCAATATGTATGCTAGGATACAAGCATAAAGACACTTAATAAAGTGTTGTAATAGGGCGATGATTCTAAACCTGTGCCATTCAAGGGTGTACAAATAAAGCCACTTTATACTTTACAAGAATGGATGTGCCCATAGATTCTATTAATGATATAGGCAAAATGCACCTCATAATGTCACAAGATATCGCTTCCAAATTCATTTACAGCAACAGCAATCTAAATACACTGAAATGGAACCTGCGCTTGGCGAGTTAAAATTATGTTGCAGAAATTCTGAAAAGAACAACTTCACTGAAGGGGGGCAAGGCCTGCTTCGCAGGCATACCCTTGTCAGTCATGAAAATTGGATAATCATGCTGCAATTTCAATTTAAAAAGGCCAAACATAAATAGCAAGTTTGTAATTTGCATAATGAAAGAGTTATTTGGATGACGTGCCAATATTGGCTGAAGTACCTATAATTTTTGGTAAATATTATTAGATATAAAGGTAAGGGCCGATTCTTGGCAGGGGGTGCAAGGAGGCCATTTCTAATCCCCTTTGCACGCTCTCTTTGTCAAATCCCCCTCCCCCCCCCCGTCTTTTTTTTTTCAATATTTGAGCTTCAGAAAGACCCAGGATCAAACATTTCAACTTCCTCATCTCCTCTCCTTTAATTTCTGCATCCGCCTTTTCATGCAAAATCTGGTTGTAGCCGGCTGAGGTCCACGATACTTCACAGCTGGCATTCTTTGTTATAAAAAATGATTTATGATGCACTTAAACATGTCCATGAAGAGAATATAATAGCAGGAAACATGTGGACATCAGAAATGATATTCTTCATTTCCAGACCAGTGCTGCGCAATTGGGTTTGAAAATTGTGAGACAAAAGCGACTGATCAAATATTCTATATGAAATTTGTATTCTTCTTTTATTTGACCTATTCCTGTCATGAGCTCCGCGATGATTTTGGATCCCAGAGAATTATGAGGCAAACGGAAATCGCTAGAAAACATAATGATTCATATGCCCCGTCTCCCTCCATCCCCAAATGGTAATTCGGATCATGAAATGTAAATGGAAAACCAACGTAAACACGGATGGACTGGATATTAATGACTCGTCTTAGTTACCAGCATATCTGGACTCGTGTGTTGTTCATGAGATTCGACAAAGATGATCAGGCTATATGTTTCTTAGATGATTAAAATGACAAAAATAGAAATTTAAAAAATATGTCATGACACACTGACTATGACACATATCAGCAATCCGTTCTTTTGACAGTCGATTACCAATTAACTAGGTCTACAAGCTAGGCCAATAAACTTGATATAGTTAGAAATGTGTAAAGGCAACGCTAACTAAATCCAAACGCTAAGCCTAAATGATTTGTGTCAAAATTGTCTGGTGTTGGCAAGTTGATATGCTGTCAATCAAATCAACATACGCCTAACGTTGATAATTAGAATTTATTGGCATTTTGGTATAACAGGTGCCTCCGGCTGTGCCCAGGTAACAAATTAAACTGACGTCAAAAGAGGCAATGTGTAAAAGGGGAAAGAACATCCATTTTAAACATGTTTCAACAAATGTCCAAGTTACGTAAGGGCCCAACAACAACATATGTGTGGTTCCGGTAACCTGACAGACCTTACTAAAAAGGCCTAACCCTAAAATTAATGGAACAAAATAAGGTACTTTCAAGCCGGCCTTCCCTAATAACTATTGATCGACCCAGGCCAATGCTAGAGACCCAAGTGGTCCAAAAAAAGTACTTTTTTTTTCATTGTCCCACATGAGACATATGTGGCCCAAAGGGCCAAAGCAAGCGCCCGAAGGCATGCCAGGGGGTCTGAGGGCCTTCCCCCTCCCCCGAAAAACTTCGAATTTGAGCATGCTTGGTGCTTTCTCGGGAGTTTCGAGTGGCCATTTTCCCTCAGATTGTACAAAAATCTGATAGAAATTGGCAAAAATTAGTTAAAATTAAATTTTAAAAAAACCACATCGCCATGTTATCAAATAAGATAGGACAATTTCTGTATTTATACATGTAACGCTTTAGGGAATTTTTGCACACATATTATGTTTCTTAATTCGGGAAAAATTAACAGATAAATTATCCTGCAATTAATAAGTTGTATATTTTCTCCACAAAAGCAAGAGGAAAAAACACATTAAGATAATCACTAAGCCTAAATGTACTTAACTTTCATCACTGAATGTTGATTGATTGATTGATTGATTGATTGATTGATTGATTGATGGACAACATGTTATTCACACATATGCCAGCATTGTGCAATATAATTGCTAAATGCACACCAACCTATGATGCATGAAACGGGAGCATCAAACGCCTAGGGAATCTTGCCTTGGCTTATTTTCATGGTGGTCTACAACACGAAAATATCCAATATGAAATCAGAAAAATATTAAGTTGCTTTGCACAGGTTTGAAGCTAGCTTTGATCATTGATGAATTAAAAGATAGATTTAAATGTTCAATAAATCAATATATAAATATAAGCACCAAAAGCATAATTTTTATAACACTAAGATACTGAAATTATTAATATATAAAGCTTCCCTCACCAGTACTCCCATCTCATGGCAGTCATGCATCACGAATTATTTCACCTTATTTTTGAAAATGTTGTTACTTGCACTCTCTTTGATATACCCTGACAGGTTCTGCATGATATAATCCTAGTACAGTAGTACCTGCAATTACCGACCCCAGTCCCCACCTGGTCAAAACATGGATCTGCTACAGAGGGTCCATGTTGAGAACGACCAATTTACCTTGGTACCGCCGCTTTTGCAATGTAAAATCCCCTGACGCGAACGACCAGAGTGCTGTCCAACTGGAAATCTCAGTAGCAGCAAAATTATATTCCCTGGACTGCAGCATTTTCTCAACTTCTTCACATGAGAAACACTTATTTTGGATATATTCTATAGCATTTTATAAGAGCTGTGATGCAAAATTTTGCTCCAACGCTTCAGCTGGACAGCCCTAGCTGCAACACGTGACCAACAACCAGCAAAATCGCCCCACAAACGACCATCTGTAAAAAAGCGGTGGTTCTAATCAACCATAACCAAGTTGCAAGTTGGCAGAAAAGCTGGCCACCGTGCCGTTATTTTGCGTTAAAGTCAACTCAAACACAGCATTTCATTTCAACTTGTCTGGACGGTTAACTTGAGCCGGGGAATAGCAAAGCTGCTGCATATAGCCACGATGGTGCGGTATTGGTATCTAGTATCGTTAGGTTCCAGGTGTCTGTTCTCTGAGTTACCAGAGGAAACAGTTGTCAACATATTTTAAAAGATGATTCTTTAACTTTAATCTTCCCGCTCGGTTGTGTCTGAAACAGTTAGCATCAGTTAGTTATAAATCCAAATGCAACACGACACCACCATAGCATGCTGGCACACATAGCGCAATGCATTGTGGGAAAGGAAAATCACAGTGAATCACAGCCAGGTGTTTTCAGCACGCTTCTAGGTGTCTGTTTTCTAAGTTACCAGAGCAAACGGTCGTTAAAGTACTTTTAAAACATGACTTACTATCACGCACATTGAGCGCCCATTTAAAGAGGTATCATGTTTAAATCCTGTTACCAAATAATGACTGCATAACTTACATGTTTTATTCATTTGATCTTACTTTCCCTTTTTTCAATATATTTTAACTATGTAGTGTAGTTTGTGTATCCCGGGAACACTTTGATGTAACCCAGGCTGTGCCTTGAAAATGTATGCAATGGCCCAAAGAGGGCGCTGATGCAATTAAGTATCACATTTAAACATGGCACAATGCATTGTGGGAAAGGAAAATTACAGCGAATCGTGGCCACATGTTTTCAGCACGCTTCCAGGTGTCCGTTCTCCGAGTTACCTGGGCAAACGGTCTTTAAAGTACTTTTAAAACATGACTCGCTATCATAACTTTAATCTGCCCGCTCAGTTGGGTCTGAAGCAGTTATCATCGTTCGTTACAAATCCAATTGCGACACGACGCCATGTGGTTGCGACCGCCATTTTGACAGTGCGCAATTAATGCAATGATTGCAGGGCAGTCTCACTATAAATACCCTTGATTTGGATATCAAAATGAGTCGCGGCTACTGCATATATCATATCATTATTGATGCTCTGAAATATTTGCAAAATATATACTTTGGGTTTCATATATTATAACCCTCTTCCCTCCCCCACTCAGCAATCATCCCATTGGCATTGGCTGTGGAATTGACAATTTTCAGAATGGCAGCCAAGTCGATTGGATATTTTGAAGAGGTAGTATCCAAAATATATGTGTGATTAGTGTTAAAGAAAGGTTAATTGGTCAAATGAATGTACTGTACAATATATAAGGGGACTTTTCCAGAGTAAGCAATACCAGAAAATGTAAATACAAGGACAAACAGTGACCAGTTGTAGGCTCCAGAATACGGGTTTGGTATCAGACATTGAATTCGCCCTGAGGCAGTAAATGCAGGGTCAGTAATAGGGTCTATGCATAAGTTCACCATGCGGGGAAACCCCAGCGGAGATTCCGATGTCAGAGCCAGGCGCACACAGATTTCTGGGTAATATGCGGGCCACTCAGTCTTACCGCACAGGCTACAGCGCTCCTGAATACAGCAAGTAACGAGGAGTGAAACAAGGACCATGATTTCTTCAAAAACCGAATCTAGGGTGGTGAAAAAGTATTTGAAAGACAAAGGAATATCAGTTGACGGAAGGAATAAAGTGACACTTTTTTTTTATATTTGTCAGTTTGACGTTTCTTCCAGGTATCAACATTACAGCCCACTACACAACAGTCAGTGGTGGTTTACTATGATAATTCACCTTGTCACTCAACGTTCTAACTTTCAATGCTTTCCGTACTCCCTCCGCCAACGATTTACAATGGTAAACTTCTATGCACCTCCTGTATTTGGCACGAACAAGATTAGTGTTCGCCATCATGCATTATCCTGACCACTTTTGAGAAGGTGCACAGCGCGTCATCTGGTAGCAAAAAATCAGCCCGCACGCCTCGCTTTCGTAATGGGACAAGTGCCGGGTTTTCCGCTTGGTGAACTTCCAGAGAGCCTCCAGATTAGTCTTTGTGTACTATTAGGCAATCCAGAGAAAATAAATATGTTTATACTAACTTATGCATAGACCGTATTGGCTGAGTACCAAGCGCCCCACTCCGTCAAAGACGAAGCTCAGTGGAAAAGGTTGCCCGATATTGGATACAGGTCTGATGTATGTATGGGTATTTATAGTGCTTGTGTAGCAGCTGAGTCTCTTAAGCACTTTTTACACGCACTTATATTTGGTTGCGTTCAATTTAGGCATATATATGCATAAAAAAGTGGTGTACAATTAACATACCTGGATACCCACGTGCAAGCTTATTTCCTACGGCGGCATTTTCCCATGCATATGCCAGTATGCAGTTATGCATACCCACACATATCCCGGGCCTGCCTGATTTGTGATTTGTTTACTTATTTAATATTTGCTTATTTATGAGTACTGCGACTCAGGCCTTTGCCATCTTGACTGAAATGTGTCGGCCCTTCGCTGCAGCCTTGCTATTCCGTCGTTGTCCCCGATCATGCCTGTATTTATCTCTTTTTTCTGGTCGTTTTCGGTCTGTCTGCCCTGAAATCTAGACTAATTTACCATAAGTCAGTTTTTAAGTTAAATGTTTTTTAGACTGTTTTATGATTATTTAAAACTCACACGAGGAGAGAACAACATGACGGTGTGGCATACTATTTCAATGCCAATTTAACTGTCACAGACCCTCACCCCAATGTAAATATTTGATATGTTCAGTTTATTTTTTTAAACAAATACCCAAGTTATTAGGATTCTTTTAACCTAGTGTGATTGTGTTCTGGCTCCATTGTTCCTGCTGTAAGGGGTGAATCCCGGTGCCATCGTCCGGTGATGGTCCTACGTCCACACAGGTCCGAGAGTACTGGCGAGTTTTTTATATAAGTGGTAACAATAGGCCTAATGTTGGTCTTGAGTTATCGGAATCATTTGCGGCCGACAGTAGTCTTTTGCGCCCGACGCGAAGCGGAGGTTGAAAATGACTGCTCGAAGGCCCCACATCGAATATGAAGGGCATGCATAATACATATGACTATACAGAAACATTTCTACTATTTTAATTCAATTAATTTGGATACATCATATGCATGGACCTATTAGGTATAGGCTTCAACGTTAGATGCCATATGATAATTATAATAAACATTAGCACAATTTATTGTAGCAAACACCTTGGCCTACGTGTAACTTGATCCTATCAAGTTAAATCTTGAAATTGGATTTTATAATGAAATGAAAATTAGGAGGATACCGTCATGTTTGCTCGTTTGTAGGATATTTCCTTTAGAATTTAAGGCAAATAGGATGCCAGTACACAGATATCCATCACGTTTACCTGAGTGCCATTCGCGTAATATTATGGCCCAAGCACACAGACACTTTGAATATTCCCTGTTATAGTCGAACATTTGCGTGTGTAAAACTTGATCACCGATCTTAAATTCAAAATGATTCTATCCCAATCAGTTGCGCACACCCACAGCACCAAGATGACCGAGCGGTACTTGGCAAAGTGGAGATGAGTTGTTCTTAGGTAGCGTCATAGACTAAAAGGTTTAACTTTCGCTACATATAACATTTTCAGAATCAGTTACGAGGCTCGAATGGGGTTTAAAGACATTAGGAACGATTTGGCGTTCACCTCTACCCTTGCCATAAATTAGTGAGAAGCCCCCAGGTCCTGCTTCCCCGGGCGTGGACTAATCTTGGCAATCGAACGTAAAACCAGCGTCGCAAGGAGTTGAACCATTATTTTAAATCAATTGGGGTGCTTTTTGCATCACAAATTACCCATTTTCGCTGTAACCAGAGTTCTTTTCTTTAGATCACAGGTAAAGCTGGGTAAAAAAAATTCAAGCGGCTGAGCCAAATTTGCCACGTTCAATCATCTCAGGCGACAGTTCAATCAAGCTGTGTCCTTTTCTAGTTTTTACTACAGATGATGGATTGTGCGGTAAAGAAAGTATAAATTGATATAAAAAAAATTCATAACTTTGGGTTCTTTTTCTATATTGTGTCATATGTATGGTATCGAAGTATAACCAGATACTCTACAACTAGGTCGAAATGCAAATGCGGCTATTCATTGGTGAAAATGGCTCAAGTTGCCTTTGGGCCAGACGAGTTTTGATACTGGTGTTGGAACGATCAATTGTGAACAGAATATTTCCGCGTCATGTACAACAATAAATAAACGCTCCAGCTGGAATGATTGTATATTCAGAATGGCTTCATAAGTATGCCAGACTGCTGGCTTTATGAAAAAATCAAAATGCTATTTGTCGCAATGTATACCTTACTCCTCTACAAATCCCCCATACTCCACTACTTGAAATGTGGCACCTTGACCCGGGGTCTTAAATATGGCAAAATCGCTCAACAGGCTATGAGCCTTAGTACAAATTCCTTGTATTTTACGCCGTACGCAAAAACTGACCAAAAAGAATGAGAGGTTGTAATAATATTATGATGTATACGCATGCCAAAATGTTTACCACATGTAACTGCTGCGTCTGCTCTGAGCAGTAAAAATTTGCAGTTTTCAAGGTTTGACAAGAATAACTCGGTTAACCTTCAATTTCAACGCAATTCTGTTGATTTTCTAAAGTGTTTATTTACTCAAATTATAATGAAGCCATAACCAGTAATGCTACAAAACGTGGAAATTTTTTTGGTCCTATGGTCCCCCTTAACACTTTATAATGCTTAACTTTTGTGGGTAGATCTCATATCAGCGACATATCATGCTCCGATGACTGTCTCCAAACCTGACTTCACGTAATTATTTTTCACTTTATACTCTATAGTTATTACTTTGGTCCAAAAAAACGCACGCACGCTGCATATGAACTACATTCATACACAGATGAACTACTGTACAAAAGTAATTCATGTACATGTGTCAGATACTCTTAGAAACACACTTATCTCGGTTTCTTGTAGAGGGAACCTTGGTGGTCTCAACCTTCTGTCTTATTTTCAGTCATTTCCTTCCAGAACTCTTAAGCTTTCAGCTTCAATCAATTTTCCTCGGCTCAAATTTCAACAAATTGACCGCAAACACAGGATCGTTCTTGCCAAAGTTCATTATCTGAACCAAAAAGGCCATGGTTGTTGCCATGCTAGCTTTTGAGTAGATGGTTCAGTGCTATTTAGTTGCGGTTGGTTCTTTAAGCGCAGGATGTTACTTGAAATTCAGATCCCCGGGATCCGATATATCGACCCCTGCCATGGTGGGTTTTTCATTGTCCCAAATCGCATTCGCTTATATTTCTGCATGATTGTCACAGCACTACTACCCACATTTTATTCTTTTTTTACAATGCATTAAAATTGACATTTTAGTGGGCGAATTCAAGGTGAGTCAGCAAACTTTTTATCAAGTTTATGCCACTATTTGTGGAAATGGCATAAATCAAAATACATGGAGAAGGTAACATGAAATTGCCTCTGCAGATATGACTGTAATGGTTTTGTTGTTTTGATTATGCAGATGTTTAGAACAAATCAAATGCTGTACTCTTATGTAGACATCCCCACTGGACACTTGTCAATTGTCGACCAGGAGCTAATGAATTTTGGGCTACTCATCACACCTCAATTAAAAACAGTCACTGATAGTTCAGAAATAAAAACGAAAATAAGAGAAACAGCTTTGGACGTTTACAGACACTGGTCCTTGACGACAATTTGGGCGGAAAAGGGCTAACAAATTGAGACGGGGATATTAGCTTGAGAAACAAGATATGGCTTTTGCAAACATTCAAACTAAACTAATTTACAAGACTCATCGACGCGACAGCAACATATGGCATTATAGTACATAGTACAAGCATGACAATATGCCTATTGCTGCCTGCACCTGACAATTGGTTTTGTCAAATTCCAACATTTATACAAAGAAGATGTCATGATTGCGATTTTTAGCGTTCCTTAAATCTTGAAAGACAAAGAAGGCTTTCAATCGTCATTGGTGTTGATTTGACTAGCAGTCGCTATCATTAACTGTTACACACATTACCGTTTCCACAACGGACTAGACCTCTCCGTCATTCGATGTTGGTGATACAGCTGCAATATATCACCTCCCCCTCAAAAAAAAATAAAATAGCGTAATCAGATCTGACAAGAGATTGTTTGCTACCTGTTTGCCAGAAAACATTTTCCATGTCTCTAACCATTAATGACTATCCTTATACTATATTGACGTGTTAAAAGGTTGACGGATGAAGCACTTTGATGTGAATCATGCATTTCATCAACTATATGACAGGTAGTTATACATTGTGCCAGAATGGACCTTAACTGTCTCATTTCACTGAAAATTGAAAGCTTTCTTTTATCAAAAGAAATAAAATATATCGGCAAAAGCTTATCTTATTCCAACGTTGTTGCGATTGGTCTTAATCTGACAGTTCAAAATGAGGTATGAAAAAATGGCTGTGAACTGCGTCAATGGGGCAGCAAGGTAGCAAGGTATTCTGCACAGTTGTTATATCTGTTTTGACACCCAATTCCTTGGGATGTAAATGTTAATGGTTCCAAACTTATAACTGTTTTATACCTTTTTCTGACAATAACAATTTCAGAATTATTCTCATACCTATGATTCTAGGCATTCAGATATGGCGTTACTGTATTCCTATGTGTATCACGATCTGTTGTTCTGCATTGTTGTGTTGTATCTCTATAAAACAGCTCGTGGAGACACTATATATAATCGAACTAAGCGTTTTAAAAAGGGATTGCCAGAGAATCGTGGTATTTTTTGCCAGCAGTTCATCCTCTTCTTGTATATCTACCACTGACTCTGCAATACATCATGGTACCGGATCATGTCCAAGGTTTCCATCAGGTGCACGGTTGGCTGAGCGGTAAGACGCTCGCCTTTCACCTCTGCGACCCGGGTTCTATTCTCGTCCTGGGCAGCATGTGAAAAAAGTTCCTACCACTTTAACCGTGCGCGGTGGTTTTCTCCGAGTTCTTCGGTTTTCTCCACTAATGACAAGGATGGAAGTATACGCCAACATCTGTGCCATGGAGAGTGACTCGATAAGTCATCCTTGACTTCTTTCACAATCCATGTAAAACAAAAGTGTCTTTACTATACACGTTTGGTTAACAATGCCGTCTTTTCCTCAGTTCAAAACGCTTCGTATTACGCCAGATCAAACTAATGCAGATAACCATACATGCAGAAGACACCTGGTACTACTTTTTCGTCTGTCCATTTTGTACTATCGAACGAGATAGCCTACATACAAGCATTTCTTATCTTGCTCCTTCCAATTCAGAAACAGGTTTGTTTGGATCACCAAATTGTACATTTTAAAGAGAACTAAATCATTTTTCTTGCAGTTCAAGAATGCATTGTGAAAACTAAACGCTTCCAACGCGGTGCTGTAACATGAGTTGCATTTAGAAAATGTTATTACTGCGGTACATTTTGAAAAATTCTCATTTACAGTCGTTGTTGAGCTTCGTCGCGTCGGTGGGGCCATACGATGATAGCCAGCCCTTCTGCCAGTCTCGTGGAAACAGTGGTGTCTTCCTTAAACTTGTTGGCCCGGCGCAAAACTACATTTCAATAGCATAAGCCAAGAGGCAAGGGGTAGAGGGCAGCACTGACGCAAAAAGAGGTCACCTGACCTATTCTAACCAATACTACAGTCACAGTAGGTCATGTATTACCTCTTGACGACTGGTATCGTCTGCTACTTCCTGTCCCTGGACATGTGCCATTAAACGATCAGACAATTTATGTCATGGAAGGATGTGCCATGCTATATGTGACGTCTTCTCTGTCCTGTCTTCTTGTCTACTTTCTGCAAGAGGGGTTAATATAGGGCTTAGCCCTCTTCCCCGATTGTGTTCCATGACAAATATTGTATACACGCATGACAATTGTGCATTTGTATCATTATGGAATAAAATATGTTTAAGGACAGCTAAGACCCCAAAAATAAATCCCACTTTAATCAATCCTAGCTCAAAATGTATTTTCTACAATTGTACAGATCCTTCTTGCGTCATTATATGGGATATCTGTCTTAGTGTGCTGTGGGTGACATGAATTGAATGGCACATACTGATGAGTATCTCTATTCTTGCAGTATATATCCAATGAAATCTTTCCATCATTTTGAAGAACTTTCAAGTCTTAAAATTCACATTGACTATATTTCATTTCAAATTGAATACTTGGTTCCAGCTGACTTAAAAGTTGGTGAAAATCCTGTAAATCGGACAGCGACTTTGTCCACATTATAAAACAGTCATCTAGATAACGTTTCCAGTTCCTTTTAAAAAAAACATGGCGAAGGATTCGGATGTATTTCTAAGTCTTTCTTATAATAAAGTTTCTAGATATCCAAGACTAAGCGTTGCATAAGTTGGTGCACATTTAGTTCCCATCGCCCATCCTTTTTTTCTGTATGTAGTATTCTCCATCAAATCTGAACACATTATTTTCTAATATTAGTGAAAGACCTTCCACAAGAAATTCTCTTGTGAAACGTTGATTGTTTGGTCAGGATATTTGTTCAGCCAGTTTTCAATCGCGCTCTTTCCTAACTGATGAGGTATGTTACTATATAAATTAATCACATCAAGACTTACTAAATACCGATCCTTGACTTGCTCTTGTGATATTTTATTGATGAAGTCGTTATTGTCACGCACGTAGCTGTCAACATGTAATAAGTACGGTTTTAAAATTTCGATTATGAGTTCACATAGCCTACTCGTATTGCATATATGTCCTGCGACGATTGGTCGGAATTTTAAATCTGTAGGTCAAATAATATGTACATATATACCATCTTGTTCATTTATAGCTTTTTTGATAATATCAGACTTATGAACTTTCGCTAAGCCGTATAAATTACTTGTTCTTGACTGCAAAGCATCCAGATAATTTCTCTCTTTCGTTGAAAAAAGGTGTTACGATATTTGTCAATAAGTTTATTTTCTCTGTCTGGTTCGCATCGCTCATAAAATTGTTCATCATTAAGTAATGATTTTATCTTTTCAGCATAATAATCGGTGTCCCTAATGACAACTGCTCCACTCTTGTCTGCTGCCTTAATTATGACAGAATTGTCAGTTTGCAGTTCATTCATAGCTTGTAACTCCTCTTTAGTTAAATTGTTTTTGTTGGCTGGTGAAGGTACTTTGTGGAGAGAGTGCGCAATTTCTTTCAGTCTGTCAATACATTTTTCTAAAGTCTCATTTTGACATTTAGGACGGGTGAAAGAACTTTTTCCTTTGACAAGTGATTCATCCCATTCCTTATTAGTATTGTGGAAAAATTCTTTCAGACGTAATGTACGACAGAATGTCAAAATATCACATACTTGTTCTTCTGTGTTTTTTCTTGGTGTCGGTGTGAATTTCAATCCCCTTTTAAGCAACTTTACTTGTCCTTGTGTCAATTGTTTGCTTGTTAAGTTTATAATTTTAGCAATAGATGTATTTGAAGTTAATATCTTCTTGGCTCCTACTGTTGGGGGTATTGTTGCGCTCTCTTTCTCCATCTGTTGTGTCTTTGCTCTTTTTGGTCGGTGTCTCTTGCTTCTCTTGATTGTCTCTGGTTTGTTTGTGGTCTTTGTCCTCTTTGATTTGTGTATCCTTTTTGCTCTTGTAGAGGGCGCCATCGTGTATTTGGGCGTGGTCCTCTTTCTAAAAAAGGAAACTCTTCTTCATTTTCTACATTTAGGCCTAGTTCATATCTCTGACGTTGGTTTTGTCTGTCCAATAGGTCTGTGTCATGTTTAGGTTGAAGTACTTGAAATATATTGTATGTAGGAAAGTCTACGGTTCTTGTGTTTTCATTCCCAGCTACCGTTGCAAAAGTTCCTTGTCTGTTGTTTCTTAAGAGTTCCATACGCGGATTTCTTGCCACAGGTTGCCACTCTGGCTCCGCATTAGGCCCACAATATATATATATATATATATATATATATATATATATATATATATATATATATATATATATATATATATATATATATACATATATATATATATATATATATATATATATATATATATATATATATATATATATATATATATATATATATATTGTTTGTATAACCAAGGGCATTACGTTTTTATCATTTGCTTGTCGTTGCGCTGTTCTTGTACCGCGCTGTCTTATTGACACTGTCATGAGGACTTGGCATTATAGTTTTGAAAAGGCGTGTTTCCCATTGGTGCCTTATGACAAATGATTACATAATGTCAACACTTTATTTCTCGCTTTGCGAAATGGATACATCTTTACTTGGAGTCCATATGCCCTCTGGTCATAAAAATTCAGACAAATCTTTTTAAGGGATATCTATGCAATTTTGTCCACAAAATTATAGCTGACCATCAATTTTGCACACAAAAGTTTGTCAACAAAACGGATTAGGCTACTAATATATGTTAATAATCGTATGATTACTAATCTGATACTCGAAATTGAGTAAAACTAGCCATTCTGGTCCAAATAGTGTAAAAGGTATGTCAATTATGCCTATTATATTAGACTTCATGTAATGATGCAGCACGTATCGTCACTGGTTTTGAGGATGAAATTAAAATGTTATACATAAAATGATAAGATTTCTACAATATATTGAAGTCCCATTACGAAACCATTACAGCATATACGATCTGCGTGGAGGGTTTATAATTCTGTGGACAAAACTGATAGACAAAATAAAAAATCGATCATTTTTTCACCGAATATTCATCACGCTATTTGATTATATGTTTAAAATGTTCAAGATTTTATCTATTTTGATACAGAGGGTTTTCCATTTCATCTACAGAAGTAAGTTTGCATTTTGGTAATAGAATTAGGTAATGTTCTTTAATACATGTCCGCGTTAATAAGATAATAACGTGTCTGAGTTTGTGAGAAATACTTCTGATAGCGAGCTATGTTCACAGATTCACAAGAGAAAGATATACATTGTCTATTAAATGGCTAGACAACCAAACTAGGCCTAGCTTGAAAATGCGCTCGCTTGAGCACTTAACCAGGGGACCCGCATGAAGCCCTGCGCGAAACCCAAATTAGCAAAGATGGGGGTACCAGACCTACAATGTACAAACCAACATATTAGACCTGACCGAACAACATCAAGACGACCACCTAACAAACGTGGAGTCCAACAACCCAGCTAGAAAGAATTAATAGCTGGCCCAACATTAGCTCAATGCTGGGCCATCCTTGCCGACGTTGGGCTAATATTTTACCTTCATTGCCAGCTGGGAATTTCATAAATTTTTTTTTGCTCAATAAACACACTTGATGCGAATTGAACTCTGTAAAAGTTTCAAGGGCGACGAATGTCACAAGTTTTTTCACAGTTCGCAAAATGCAGTAAGTATATCGAAATTTGTGCACGATAATATAAGGAAAGCCACGAAACTGTAAATCGACAATTATTACCACGTATATAAAAACTCGCCAATACTTTCGGACCTGTATCCACTAACGGGGCAACCTTCTCCATTGAGCTTTGTCTTTGATGCAGTGGGGCGCCTGGCACTCAACCAATTGCTGACCCTTATTTATTGCTTCAGGGCAACTTCTACGTCTAACACAAGATACTGTATCTAGGGTCTACAACTGGTCACTGTTTGTCGTTGTATTTACATTTTCAGGTAATGTTCACTCTGGAAAAGTCCCACTATATACTGTACATTAAATTCATTCGACAAATTAACCTTCCCTTAACACTAATCACACATATATTCTAGACGCTACCTCTTCAAAATGTCCAATCGACATGGCTGCCATTGTGAAAATAGTGAGTTCCACACCCCATGCCAATGGTTTGTGAATGAGCATTGGGACGATCTTGCCGACTGGGGGTGGGATAAGGGTTAAAATACATGAAACCAAAAATATATGTTTTGCAATTATTTCAGAGCATCAATACTGATATATATGCTGTGGCCGTGATTCACTTTGATATCCAAATCAAGTGCTACTTTTGTGAGACTGTCCCACAATCAATGCCTTAATTGCGCAATGTTCAAAATGGCGCTCGAGCGTGCCGTGTCGTATTTGGATTTGTAACTAGCTATGATAACTGCTTCAGACACAACCGGGCGGGCAGATTAAAGTTAAGATAGTAAGTCATGTTTCAAAACTACTTTAACGACTGTTTGCCCCGGTAACTCGGAGAACGGACACCTGGAACCGTGTTGAAAACATGTGGCCACGATTCGCTGTAATTTTCCTTTCCCACAATACATTGCGCCATGTTTAAATGTGATACTTTATTGCATCAGCGCCCTCTTTAAAATCAAAAATAAAGAAAAATGAAACTGTAAGTTGGTAGTTTGACGGGAGATTCTACGGTACAAATGCATCTCGTTACATTCAGCGCCAAGTAAAAAACGTGTAAACAGTACCAGGATGAGAGAAGTTCTCACATGATCACTGTGATAACACCTGCTCAGTATTATGGGCACAATCTGGCCACTTACAGTGGGCTTGACCTTTCATCCACCACGGCGTATGGCACGAAAACTATTCATACAGCTGATATCAGACACTACAAATGTCCACTTGATTAAAAGCTGCATTCAGGCCACCAGTAGAATCGCAAAAAAAAAAAAGAATATTCCACTGTATCCGAATGTGTTACTTGTAAGAGGCATTTTGTGGCGGATTTTGTGGCATAGTACCAAGCCAAATCTTGTTCAACATGGATATATGCTCGAGATTTGCCAGTTCGTGATTACATTATGAATTGTCTCTGATTCCACAAAATCCTATGGCATTTTGCAGGCGGCACAACAAACCCAACAAGGTATCATTTTCGATTACAAAATTATAAGTTTGTCAACTCTCTTGACGGAAGAATTTTGTCAATACAGACGATTAAATTTGAATTTTGACATTTTGTAAGACTTAGATAGGCATATATAATTTTACTGACCAAATTGAAAACGTTTCTTCAGATTTTGTGGGCAAATTAATCTATTGTATGCTATTTTGTATATGGAACTTGACAACGTTTCACTTATTTTTTCACAAAATTGTGAGAAATTCACAATAACGTAGACAAAACTAATACATTCTTAAACGTTTTTGCACAAGATAAAGTAACTTCTGAGAATTCTGTGATTGCCTGCTAAACGACTTTAAGTGGAGCCCCATAACCAGTCGCTACGCAGGCAAATTCTGTGAAATCAACTGTCAATTTCGTTCACACAATTGATAAGGTCTATATATTTTGTGAACGAAATGTGTCGATTGCTTGGACGAAATTGATAACCCTGCACGTTTGTAAATTTGATTAAACTGAAAGGCTTGTAGGATTCGATGGATAAAATTATGAATCTGTGACCAAAATCAATATTATGTGATTTATTACATAAAATTGTCAAAGCCAAACAATTTATTTGCCGAAAATTAAAAACGTATACAATTATGTGGACGGAAATAGGTCATCAATGAAATTGCTGAAGTGTTGCAGTTTTGACGAAAAAAAATGATAGTTCTACAATTTGGCAAAAGAAACGCTTCGCACTTTTTTGCACAAAATCGATAAAGTATTACAATTTCGTGCACAAAATTTAATAATTTTAGTTAATTTGTAAAAAAAAAAAATACATTGCATTTTTTTTGGTGTTCTCTTCCAATTGTTTCAATAGAAATGGAGGAAGAGTGATTCAATTTCGTTGCGGGACTTCCATTTGGTGATTTATGCCAGTATTGCTATGAATCGCATTATGATTCTGTGCACGAAATCAATAAGAAATCCTGATAAGTTCGTTCATGAAATCAAGGCTGTTGCTCTCGTTACCACGAACACGTTTCTGTCTGCATGACTGTGGTTTTTGTGAGTGTGATACTTTCGTTTGAACACATTTCATTCTAGAAAAAAAAAAAAGACGGAAGAGCAGACAGAGCATACAGGAACCCCTCTCCTGAGGAATATTATTTTAAAAGAACGAGACTAACAGGAGGTGTTGTCATCCTAAATCAATATATAATAAGCTATACACAATGAAAGTGTTTTCCGCAATATAGGCCGGCAAGTAATTGTAAGTTTGATGAACATTCCCATCACCTTCATAAACAGTGTGGTTGCACGAGGCACATAAAACACAAGGCCCCATATTTCCTGTTGTCTTACAGGACCGCATTAACTTGTACTGCACGAGCTCCACAGACATTTTACAGTAACAATGTTCACACGGGATGCAAATGTACATAAATGAACGCCATTTTAGTCTGGTCCCCAGAGGCGCCATTAACTAGGTGAGTAAATGAGCTTACGCGGGGTTAATGAAGATATTCACGCGGAATGAAGGCATTTTCTCGCTGTCTCCTTAATCATCCCATCCCTATCAGTGACAACCCATCCATCTCCCATGGTGTGAACGTGAGGACTCCTTGAAGACCCAACAGGCCACTGTACCGTGGAAAGAATGACATGTTTTACAAAAGCCACTGTTTATCAAATGGCCATATATATCTGATGCGGTTATCTCTGGAGGCTCATTGAACAATCTCCAAATTATCTGTTAAGCACGTTAACATTCTGCGTGATCCTAACAGAAAATCCTCTCCTCTGTAAATGAATCACTAGACGGATGAAGTTAACATGAACACAGAATAAACCACAGGGAAATTCTTAATCAGTAAACACAAATATGGACACCAATATCATTTTCTTTTTCTTTTTTTTTTTAAATTGCTCGTAGAATGAATGCACTCCCATATGACGACAACTTTTCACAGCCTTAGCTTGTTATCGTCACACTATTACGCGACCATTAAGACCTCAGCGTGTCAACCCCTTGCGTGTTGTGAAACGGAACTAAGTATTGCAAACTATGATTTTCATTAAAAGAACTAAAACAAAATTGTTGCATATATCATGTAGACCGGACCAGCAGAACTAAATAGGTCTTTTGATTCAAAGTGTCACATAAATTTTGTGATGAGTGTGTCTTAATTCATCGGGGAACGAAATGTCTCAGAGTGTAGCAATGATGATGTTAAAATTGTCAAGGAAGATCGTTGCTTTGGAAAATCAAGTTAAAAGTTTGGGAATCAATTCTATCAGTGTATATCCCTGATAAAATAAATCAAGGCAACAAGAATGTTTGCATTCACTTCTTCATTTCAGTATTAAAATATGATTTTGTTGTTGGTGTATATCCAAATATCATGTGCCCCTTCATGTATTTCACATGTAAACCACAAAAATGGAACCCTGCGAAGAAAAACATTAAGAATGCATTAATATGATATATTAGCAGCGAAAAAACGATGATGAAACTTGCGCATTATGGATTTGACATTTGCATGATAAAATTGATATTTCACCACGATGGTTGCCTCCAGTCATATTAGATTTACCCTTGATGTGTCACATGTACGTCTTAACATAACTGTGTACTCGTGCCATACGAAAGTAAAGAGGACTTCTTGCAGCTCATTCTTCAGTTTGTCAGAAGTTTGATATGAAAAGTGTGTCTAAAACGATCAAACCAGAATCAAACGTTTCCAAATAAATTACGCGCGGTCACTTTTCGTACAGAAGAAACAGAACTAAGAAAACGTTTGCAAACATAATTCCATCCAACTTTAGCGAGTAATCATAGCAGACAAGACATAAAGGCATGTAAGGAAGGAGAGGCTGATATTTATGCTAATTCTACAGGCAACCTGTAATAACTCAAATTCGCTGTGAAAGACAGATTAATTTGCTACGTGGGTTTTTATGTTGCTAGGTTACATCACTGAGCTGGCAATATATAAGGGGTGTGCAGTATTTCAAACCAGAATTTTCGCTTAAGGCATTGTGTTGTCATGATCTATAAAAGTCATTTATATACAAAAATATCCTTTAGGTGGAAATATAACAAGAATGTCAGCGCACCGGTTATCCTTGTTTTTCAATTTGTACAACTATCACGTATGTGAACCATAAAATATCATATAATTGCTTATCTTTATGTATCTGTCATATAGACTACATCACTTAATTTCTTGGGGATCCGGTGATTCTGTCCGTTCATCACTCGAAAAGATATTGAAGAGTTATGTGTCACAAAAACTAAGTATATTCACAACTCAGTAAATACATGATGTCACACTAACCACATCTACAATTCCTAAAAAAAATCTTGAATTGTAGATGTGCAATAAAACCTAACCGATTTCACTAGTTATGAAGATAGTAATTGTAATGTTTGATACAGCCTTAGTACATACTAGGTACATCCGCCATCCATGGAGATTTTAAACTGCAGTGTGTTATACAGCCTCTGTACATACTGGGTACATTCACAACTCTTGGAGATTGTAAACTTTAGTTTTTCAAGCAGCCCACCTAAATTTACAAGTCACAAAAGTCTTTAACTTTACGGTGCCATACAAAGCATATTCACAACTTATAAATTTTGTGCTCTCCGGTTTCTCTGCAAACAGATTTAAAGTCCCTCTAGGGGAGGAAATATGTCTTTCCTTTTCCATTGCTCTGGCAGAAAGATTTGACATAGACTGGTCAGAAGATATTTCAGACGAAAACCCCCTCTCCCCCGCTTAGTTTTTGAAATATAAATAAAATTTAATATCCCTTTATAAAAATGAAGAATTAAAATACGAACTTAACATTCCGACACGCAACTGGTGACTTGCTGATGGTCTCTTGGTCTGCAAAAAGTATTTGCTTGCCACGTGTGCAACATGAAATACCCTGATCACACATTAACACCACCACCACCCCACCCCCACCCCCACCCCCACAACTTAAAGCACCCTAAAGCACCTGGATGTAACTTATGTCGGTGTGCTAACACAGACATTCTGTTTTTGTTGGGTTTATTTCTTTCTTTCTTCTTTACCAGGAATTTTGTCCGACAATTTTCTCGGACACTATTACATTTGGAAACAGACTTGCAATGAATTTAGCTCCAGACATAAAGTCATGTCAAGTCACTTGAACCTTTGAAATTTTCCTCCAGCTATCACTCTATCAATTTTCACGCAATGTTAGGCCCAAATTTTAGGTATTGCTAATTTTTGTAATTCCCATGTAACCTCTAAAAGTCAAGGTCATTTTGCCATTTGATTTTTTTCAAGCCATAACTCGGTGAATTTTTTATCCAATTTTGATCATGTTGGGCTCAAATTGTAGATATTGTAACACTGCACATTTTCGTAATTTACATGTGGCCGCAAGGTAAAAGGTCAATTTCCATCCACTTTTAACCATGCTGGACCCAAATTGTAGGTATTGCAACACTGCATATTTTTGTAAGAAACATGAAACCTCTAAACGTCAAAGGTCAAGGTCCTTTGCACCTTTGAAATTTTCATCTGGCCATCACTTGGTCAATTTTCATCCAATTTTAATCATGTTGGACACAAATTGTAGGTATTAGAACACTGCACATTTTTGTAATACATTGTGGTCTCTAAAAGTCAAAGTTCAATGTCATTTCGCTGTTTGAAATTTTCTTCTAGCCATAAAGTGGTAAATTGTTATCCGATTTTGATCATGTTGGGCTAAAATTGTAGGTATTGGAACACTGCATATTTTTGCATTTTACATGTGACCTCTAAATGTCAAACGTTAAGGTTATTTGACCCTTTGAAATGTTCATCTAACCATATGTTGGTCCATTTTCATCCAACTTCAGTTATGTCAGGCTCAAATTTTAGGTATTTCAACACTGCACATTTTTGTAATTTACATGTAACCTCTAAAGGTCAAGGTCATTTGGACTTTGAAATTTTCATCTAGCCATATTACATTTATTTTCTTCTTTTCTAGTTTTTTCTTCTTCTTCTTCTTCTGGTTCTTCCGATTCTTCTTTACCAGCAATTTTGGTGCGACAGTCTCGAACACTATTACACTTTGAAAGTTCAACCTTGATGTGATTATACATACATGAAGTCGTGCCTTTTTACAAGCACGGCTGAGTGCATTTAAAATCATGCAAAATAGGGCATTTGAAACTTTAAATCTTCAATATCTTCAAAACTATTATAGGTAGAGATGCCATTCCAACATCAATTTGAAGTTTTATGATGGAGGTGCAGTCAATGAACCATAAATAAAAACATATCTTCAAAATTATTGTAAGTTGAAGCGGCATTCTGAGTTTAACTCATAGGTTTGTGCTGAAGACGCACCAAATAAACCACAAACACAATCTGTAGAATTTAAATTTACACAAATTTTGAAGGCAGACAGACAGGGTTGCTTAGTAGCAAATCTGCTTTTCTAGTTGTGTCTGTTTTAATGTTTTTACAAAAATTTTAGGACTCATTCTACGCTGAGAATTGTAGGTAGGACCTATAAAGTGGCATTATTCAAGTCAATAACTTTCCTTGGAGCAGCTTTTGTGCCTAGGCAGTTTTTTTTTCCCCCAATAGTGGTCAGGAAAGGGTTAAAGATTCAAGTGATATTACAGCTTGACGAACTTATCAATGTCTTTAAGGCAATAATCTTTAAGGTAATAATCGTAAGACATTTACTAACACAAGCAAAATTAATTATTTGAACCAGTTTATATGGTATACTTTCACTGCCTACAATTTATAACTTCCAGGGACCCATCATGTCACTGCCACAATATTCTAAAAAAACACGAAGAAGGTAACTCTTATTTTTAAAGTAATGTGATTTTTCAAATATGTTATGTCCGTTCTTAGTTTGTATTATTATTATTATTATTATTATTATTATAATTATTATTATTATTGTTGTTGTTGTTTTTGTTGTTGTTGTTGTTTTACATCATCATCATCATCATTTTGCAACATATCATATCAAGGCAAGCCATCCTTTTAAAACGGTGCTTCCATGGAGCACAGCGTTACATTTAACCTCCAGGAAACTCAACTTGTTTGTATGGTATCCTGTTCATGTGACAAGATGTCGAATTGAATGAAGTGAGTGGAGTAGACCGTTTTTTTAAGACAGGGACGACGCATTTGACGTCTTTAGAGGTTCCCTATTCGTTCATGTCAATAACTACTTCGTATTAGCCTTTAGAAACAAGTCGACCAAGCAGCTCAAGTCCCCAGCCATTTTACTTGCAGTCAAAATCTAATCAAGACGGAGTAATCATTTCACTTAACGTAAAACGCAAAGCGCAAAGTTTTGTCATTTGTGAGATGCTATGCTATTTTGATGGAGATGTTATACATCATCTTTCCAAATTCGGAAGTTCTAGTCCTAATGGCGGGGGGAGGGTGTTCAAGAATAATCCGAACAAGCGCAGAATTCAACCTTGCAATGCAATATAGTCCCAATTTTTCATCTATATTGAATGGAAAAATCAACGGTCAGCTCTATAGCAGCTTATACTGTGGGTTTCTGTTTTACATAAAACACGCTTTGTTTTATGTATTTTGCGATCTCTCATCCACTGGCTGACTGTCTACATATACACCTCTGGCTCCAATGGCAGCCGCTTACATTGCCTAAAATAATAGACACCATGACAAAGAGACCTACATAATTTTAGGTAGCTTTCGGAAAATTTATCGTATAAAACCATGCTTGCCTGCCCTCCAAAGGAGGTCAAATGTGCATTTTGTGTTAATGCGAATTTAAGAACAAGCGGCAGTAGTCGAAATTCCAAAACACTGTTGACAACCTCCCGTGTCTAAAGAGCACAATGTCACTGGCTTCTTCAATAATAAACATTAATCAAACTGACCTTCAACTGGGAATACTTTGTCAAACGACATGTGTCAACAATCTTTATAAAAGCCCGTCCGAAGTTTAAAATATTGGTACCGTGTCTTTGGGGGCATGCTTAATTAAACCGTCTAATAACTAGGTCAAGGTCTATTTTTTGCCATTTTATGATGATCTGTCAAAATAACAACACCCGGCACAGTATCATTTTGGCATTTCTCTTTATTTATTTAATGAAACAGTGTACAGGAGATCCTTCGTTCACGTGAAGAAAAAAATTAATAAGAATTCTTTCCCTTTACTAAGAAGCAATCACCGTAAAGTGATTTACAAACAAAGATTTGTTTTCCCATTTTGCTTTCTTCTAATGTATGTGTAAAACACTTTCTCTTCCTTATATTACGTTCACACTATATTCAAAATCATGGCACGATCCAAGAATCGCCGCAAATCGGCATGATCGTGTGATTTTTTTGTTTACTTTTTCTTGAAGCTACGCTTTGATACGCTCTCTGTATGGCTTGCTATGATTTGTCGCGTTTTGTCATGATTCTGGCATCTACCACGAATTTTACCACGATCCCTTGCGATTCCATCACGTTCCCGCACGATCCTTTACGATCATCACGATCTGTGCCCGTGTTCTCTCACGTTGCCCTACGTTCTCTTACGTTCATTAAGTTTGGTGATGTTTTTTTACGGTCTTCTACGTTAGAGGAGCAGAAATGGAGCAAGATTGGCGTAAATAGGAAACAGGGGTTTGCTTTTATCAGTGTCTCCAGAGATGCCACAGAGGAAAGACGCATCCTAGAGATGGAGAAGATTTTTTTAATTTGCTGTTTTGCTGTATGCCAATATACAGGCCCTTGAAGAAGAACAGCAACAGCAACAACAACAACAACAACAACAACAGGCAGAAGAAGGAGGGGGAGAAGAAGACCTAGAAGTAGAAGACCTAAACGCCCGTGGGTGAGGCCATGGTTGACCGAGTTCAAAGGTACCAGCTGGGACAACATTGTCAACTTCTGGAGGCATGGACACCAGCCTCTACCTCCATTATATATATTTGCCTGCTGCTCCCTCTGCCTGTATTTCAGGCTCTGCTGGCGGGGAGGCAGGGGGTGCTTTTTCCAGCCCTTCTTGCTGCCATTTTATTAGTCCCTTTTCTGGGTGTCATTGTGATGAGCAAAGAACAATGGTATAACTCTTTCTAGGAGAAACACGCAATTAATATTGGGTGATCGGGGAGTCCTGATCGTGTGAGGCCCTGGGAATCGCAGGGGAACTTACGAGAGCGTGACCAGGGTCGTCCAGCACGTCCCTGGTGTGACAGACCAAGGCAGCGACTCGGGACAATTGTAGCAAAGCGTGACAGCACTTGTTAAACTGAGCCATAGAATGAATAGAACCTTCACAAAGTGCGAGACGTGACCTTGTAACATGGGTGGTAGGAACCGACCAATAGGGAGCTGTAAAAAGTGTTGATTATATCACATAATCCATTCTTTCTGTGAAAAGTGTGGATTGTGGTCTTTCTTGACTAAATAACAAGTGAAGTAAACACATAATGAACACTTTTCCAATAATAGCACTGCAAGTGTTGTGCAGTGCAGCATGACCTACAGGCAGAGCGTTGTAGAAATAGTTGTCATTGACATCTTCCTCTGAACAGCCCAAACTAGAGTATTGTTCTAGCAGGATCTGAGCAGATGACCACAGGACTGGAACCGAACAGACGTGTATTCCTAGAACTTTCCAAGTCGTCTGTCATGTCTGGCATGATATCACTGTGGGAAAAATGTAAGCTTAGATCCATGACTCAGTTTACAACACTTGATCAGTGCCCATGCCAAGCATGAACCCTGCAAAAAAAAAAACTGAATTAAATTCCAAAAATGTATTGCTTTTTTACCTACAGTAGGTTTCTTGTAGCGTGCACTCTCGTCATTATGACACGTACTCCTCTAAAATAATAACTGTTGGGTGGGAATACTGCCCAATTCACTTAAATCTGTCATTTTGGCTCTCACCACCTGGTCTTCCTATCGCCATATCGACAGGTGGAAAATACATGAGCAAGCAGTCAAACTTGACTGTGCATGTGACAACTTACATAGGCGGCAAACTACACCATGTGCAAAAGGTAGGGGGAAAATGTCATGCACCAAGGAATATCTTTGTCAGTTCTTAACACCCTTGTTACAAGTCAATTATAACATGTCACAATGACCATTATGCCATCATAGTCAACTTGATCTTCGACCTCGTTCATTATGTGGCATAATGGTCATCTGACATGTTATAACTACCACATAGTAGATCATGGTAGATGATATGATCGTAGGAGAACGTAGGTATTACACTCAGATCGTGATCAATTGATGAAATGGTTCTAGTACGGTAGTGCTTCACGCTCTGCTGTGTTCTTTTACGTTTTCCTACGCTCTATCACGATTTCTACGATCTACTGCGATTTTTTAAGAATCGGCATGACCGCGGAAAAATTTTAAACAGGCTTAATTTTTCCGCGATTGTCCTGACAATGGAGAACCTTTACTATTATCACGATTTTGATGTACGCCCCCCCCCCCCTTAAAACACACACACACACACGTTAACCAAGATTTTATACTATTGGTTCCCGTTATTCGCAATCGCCATTATCGTCGTAATTGGGAGCAAAGTGTAAATTGAGTTTCTATCTTTTTGGCGTTTTGATATATACACTAATGGAAGCACCATATATTGACGCAAGGATGAAAATGGATTATCGAAGAGCTAAGGGGGGTTTTTTTTGTTTTTGTTTTTGTTTGCTTGTTTTTGCTTTTTTTTTTTTTTTTTTTTTTTTTTAACTTTTTGGCCTTTTTTGTTTTTGTTCATTTATTTTTTTGTCTTTTGTTCTTTTGCTTTATTTTTTTTTTTTTTTTTTTTTTTTTTTTGGCCTCAGGCTGTGTTTGCTTAAATCTGTCTTATGGCTCTATTATGAATGAAACTATATAAATCAAATTCCCCATGTTCAGCAGTCTTGTGTGGTCTTCATTTTCCACCTCTTCACTGATCCAGTGACTCTTTATCGGGTAAAGTACCTACAAAAATTAAGATCCAAGCTCCAGCGGTTAAGATAAATAATTTCTATCCTCAGCTAAAACATTGACAGATGATTTCCAATTAATACTGTGCGTATGTCTATGTGCTTTATTGCTGAATGCAAAGATCATGCTGTGATCGTGTGGTACATATAGGGATGACAGTCAAACAGAGGATGATTGATGTATTGTCAGAATCCGCTAACCACAAAGTTGTCTTCGACACAGTAACCAGCATATACAGCTTGAACTAAACTTGTCATTAGATATCGTCCTGACATGATTGCATTTCGTATCAATTTTTTCCCAAACACTGTCGTTTTCCCAATAAATATTTAGAGTTTAACTCTTTGTGTAAGAAAAAAAAACTTATTTCAAAATCCGAAAAAACTTCGGAAGGGGGAGGGGTTAATGCCAAAATCGCATGTTCGCTAATTCTTTGGACAAGAAGAAAATACGCAGCTTTATACTTAAAAGTTACAGCGATTTTATTATCAAAACTCGACAAGGGAAATAGAAAATATAGCGATGGGCGATAATAAGAATGTTTACGTACTGATGTTTTAAAAGCTTCACCAGAGCTTCAGATTTCCCCCTTACTCATACAGTAATTTATTCTGTATGTACATTGAACATATTCTTACTAAATCTGTTGTAATATATAATCCGGAAGCTCCAACAGTGGGGATTTATCTCCTCACATTCACATTCTGATGCATATGGCATTTTCAGTAATTCTTCAAAGTGACACTAGATGACACACTAATCAGTATGCCATGTCAAGCACCACGTGCTTTCATGATATGTTTGGTAAATTCATTAATTATCAAAGTAGTCCTACAATAAGAAAGAAAAAATACTTTATTTGAGAGGTTTGGTAGCTTGGGCAGAAGGATATGAAGAAAGGTAAATGAGATATTTTTTATGAAAGACAGGTTCTAGACTATTTTTGGTAATTCTGTGAATAAAAACAGCTCACGACCATTGGCTCTACAAAGATTGCACATATTTTTGATAGGGAACACATTATGTTTAAAACTTACCTTTTCGTCTTGTATATGCTAATATTTTATCATGATAACGGATCTGAAAAGCTGTTTAAGATATGCTAGTAGTTTGATGGTACATATTATATGGGTGTTTAGAACAGGCAAATAAACGTAGGTATACCTTGTGACATATTGTTAAATTTTCTTATTTCAATATAAACTGGGCATGGGCGTAGTAAAATATCAGTCACAAATTTCCAGGGAATTGTGATTTTGGATTGAGATGGGGGAGGGGGATAATCACAATTCAGGTGGGTTTTTTTATTTTTGTTGTTGTTGTTGTTGTTGTTGTTGTTGTTTCTGTTTTTTTTTTTTGTTGGTCTGTTTTTAACTTTGGAATATATACATATATATATATATATATATATATACATATATATATATATATATATATATATATATATATATATATATATATATATACATATATATATATATATATATATATATATATATATTATCCATTACATGGTACAGACGTTTGCTATTGTGTTTAGGGAAGTATACTCATGGGCCTCTCAAACGCCCTGGGCACCCAGAAATAGTCTTGCATTGTGGGAGGTCAAAGGTTTTACCAGGAAACGACTGAGAGCCGTGGGTACCCAGGTGTTAGAACAACTCAACGGTGGGGCATCTGACCACACTGTTGATGCCTGGTGCATCCATCCATAATATTATGCAGTGTTCTCCAGCAGAACATCTAAAAATGTGGTTTCTGTATTCTAAATTATGTGAGTTGCCCTAAATTACTAACAGAATGTTCGTCAACAGAATAATGTCTTAAAATAGAACTCATAGAACACCTGAGTTTCATTCTCAGATTGAAACAAACTTAGTGTACGCCTGAAAAGGTTTAATTTCAAATATTTGATAGACACATTGACTCAGGGTTGGCAGTTAAATAGAGCTTAATTGTTTGAGGAGTAGGTGTCATCATGGAGTTTGTTTTACATCTCTGGTACAGGATGTACATTGTTGCAGTCCTTGTTAGGATTTTCCTTGGTTTGTACAGGTGATCTAGCTGCAACTGTTTATTTTACAATCACTGGGACTGAATATAATGCCCCAGCTTGTTTCCACTTCAGTTAAACATTGGCGGATGGTTTAACTAGGAAAAGCTGTCCAGCTAGAAAGGGTACATTTTGGTTCAGGGGTAAGTCAAATTGTTCTTATCTGAACCTGTACTATGAAAATTTGGTAATTATGGTTTGTTTGACAGGTATTCTTCTTTGATATGAAGCTCTGCATTTACAAGCAAAACTTCACATATCTAGCTAATTCATCAATTGCCACGTTCATATTTATTCATTATTATGTGGGTTGTCTTTGCTGAATATTTAGCTGAGGCAAGGAGCCGCTACTCAGAGAGACGTGTACGGGTAAAAGGCTCCGAAACATGTTGAGTAGTTACCCGCTGAAGACCCTTTAATTTATTTGGGCTGATACAGCCTATGTCAAAATTTTACAGAGGAACGTGTGCAATATAGACAATAGTAATTCCATATATATATACAGGTTAGACAGGGACAGGTTAGCTTATGGAGAGTAAAGAGTTCATAATGCGGAATAGGATATTGACTACTAGGAAGTGGTTCTGGGCAAAAAGACACAAATACAATAGCATTCATCAGAAGTGCTTTTATCGGATAGGTCCTCTTTCTTGTCAAAAATAAATCACTGCCGTTCAGTTTCCATGAAAAGTAATGAAAACTATAACCGCCCGGGATTTCTGGTTTGGAACGCTTAGATATGTGCTCGGACGGCCTTTGAATACTTATGAGTACAACAAGAGTTCCAAATGCTTGTACCGTGGAAGAAATAAAAAACGAATAAATTAAAGTTTATTAATCAGTGTGCGAAACTTTGTCTTCAGTAACAGTACCTGGCAGAAAAATGTTCGTGCAACAGGAAAAAGCAAAAGACAAAAAAAAACGAACTATACATAAAGGACATTTGATTTGTAGAGACACATCGGGAACATCGATCAGGTGATTACATCTTGATACGTCGTAATTGAACCTATCTATTAGCTGTCGTTGTAGTTCTGAGATTTCAGTCCATACACAGATTACTGCCCCCGCCCCTTTAACAAGGGTGGGTGTCTTATAAGGAAAAATGTACTTGTGGCGCCCTCTATAAGACAATAACCCCATTCTCCCCATAAGTACCAGTTGCAAAAAAAAAAAAAAACAGAAACTTTTTGTTGTTTCGTGACTTATGTGTACAGATTTTACCGTTACGTATGGTAATCCAAGTTGAAAGTCTATTATGGAATAGATCTTTTATTTCACTGTATAAAATAATTCGCTTTCAGGTCGACACGCTTCAATAAGATTAGCTATCTAATTAAAATTAAATTGACCATTTCATCTGACCTTTATTTCCCAAATTTTTTATTTGAAAAAAAAATCATTCATGTACATGTAATAACATGAGCGCATATATAACCATGAGCACATATTAGTTCGCTTATTTATGCATATTTCGTTTATTTCAACGCATACTGCTGGCCGGAACAGAAGATACTGGCAATACATGAATAAGATTTGATCTCAATCCCAGTTTATTTTGATGAAATACTCTCAAATCAAGTGTATTAAACGTAGCCATGTTACAGAATCCACAAGAGCGCGCCAGTCAAAGCTTTTGACCAGGGAAACATATATGTAAACCCAGTGGTCTAGCTTCCTCCAGTAGGCTATTTTCATTTAAAATTCTTGATGAAAGTCAACGTAAGACACACAATCAAAGTGGACGTCAAATTATGAACTGGGTGGATCATTGTCGACTGGTTTTGATGGGGAACTGCTCATTTTTGACACGGGTAAGTGCCACTATTAAACTTCCGCATCACACAAAGCAACATTATCATCACTGGCTGAGAAAAGTCTGAAGATCTACCAGCAACGATAAATCAAAACTACTCATAAATATGTAAAATCCAAGTAAAAGAATCAATTTTAAATGTGACTATTTTAATTATTTATCTCATTTCAATATATATTTTACTTTAGCATGTTTTAGTATTTTATATTTTTAGCACGAATTTTTATTCGTAATTAGAAGCTTATTACGGCTCCATTAAGTCCATCTAGGTACGAAAGATAAATACACAAGAGACCGATATTACTGCATACATATTTATCTGCTATTTATCAATTGAGATATTTACCCTGGAAACGCCTTTCAAAGTACATCTCTCTATGTTCTTCCAGGGGGGCCCAGCAACATAATATAATGACTCTCAAGTATATAATATTATTAAGTCACGTACCTCAAGGGCCGATTGCGCCATGTCATTTATTATCAGAATATACCCAGGTGAGCTGTTCCGTATAGAACTGTTTTTCCACATAGCCCTACTAAAGCAGTGCAATAAAACATACTCTCAGTAACATATACACGGGAGATAAAATACTGCCCAAAAAAGAAGATTGCTTTGACAGCAGCTCGGTCTTTGTGCCCATGAAGCAAAACCACAAGCGTAAGTTGTACATGCCTTTCGCTCAGATAATTTAAAGATATCCAAATTCACAATGTATATGTATTTATTGCTGTTTTATTGTTTATGGCATCCATGCATCAACAGTTCTAGCCTGAATATATGGATTGCTTATAAATTTGTCAAAAATTGTAAAAAAAAAAAATAAATAAATAAATAAATAAGTAAAACAAAATAAAATAAAATAAAATAAAAGTAACTTTGGCTGTTTTTAAACGGACGCCTGAAAGGGGACATCACCAAACAAAAAGCTTTCCAAATGACGAATATTCAAGATGAAAGTCGTTATAAAGTCGAATATTCGACTTTTTTCAATCTAAGGCCAGATGATGCCAAAAGCCAGGTATTCAAGATAGCAGTCGTATATTTAAGACAAACATCTAATTTTTACTTTTTTGGTGAGGCAAACGTTAAAATATTTAAGCTAAACGCCAAATATTCAAGAAAAAAGTAGAATAATCGACGTTTTCAATCTTCTGCTAAATGGTGCAAAAAGTCGAATATTCAATCAAAAAAGAATATTCGACTTTTTCATCTAGGACCACATAATACCAAAAGTTGAATATTCGACTTATTATTGTTTTGCAACATTGTGCAAAAAGTCAAATATTCAATATAAAAGTCGGATAAACGAGACCCAAGTCGATCATTCGATTTTTAATCTTCCACAAGATGGCATAAAAGTCGCGGAATATTCAAGAAAAAAAACGAATATTCAAGATAAATATCAAGACAAAAAATCAAGAATAGTCGTATATTCGACTTCTAAAGTATGCCATAGATCGCGCCAAAGAATCCAATTATTGTATCCCCACACCCCTCTGATGACGCACGAGTTGTGATGTATTCCTGTCCAGCGCCAATAATGGGTTTCAGGCCCAGGTTACAATCACACTGTTTCTATTGGTAAGAGTCCTTATCTACATAATTGATGACACCATATGCAGACTAAATATTAAGCAAATCCAAAACGATCCTATTCAAAAATATGATGAATTATCAAAGACCTATGTCGTCCCCTATAACAAAAAACAAAAAAACAAAAACAAAAAAAACAACCTTAATTGTTATTTATACTTAAGGAAATAAGTGTATTTCTTGTAATAAATGTTTTTGCTCTTTTTGGTTCGGTCATGTGTTTTGACATCCTGTGCAAGTGTTAAGTTATTATTTAGTTAGTTAGTTAGTTAGTTAGTTAGTTAGTTAGTTAGTTAGTTAGTTAGTTAGTTAGTTAGTTAGTTAGTTAGTTAGTTAGTCAGTTAGTTAGTTAGTTAGTTGCTGAATTAAAAAGCTTATAGCCTGTCATTTATGTTGCTTTTTATGGAATTTCCTTTTGTGGTTTGAGTTTACTTGATCATTCTGTTCTTTTTCCGTTGGTGTTTTAATGGGTGGCGAGCATTGGTCATATGCCGGTAGAGTGCTTGACAGCTAATACATGTAGGCCCTGCGTTTGTTTGACTTCTCCTCAGGTTTACGCTTGTATGGGGCCCAAGTGTTTCCCCGCAATGGCCCTTTGTATCCATGACCCGTTGACATCTGAGAGAGGTGGCATTCGTGTAGGCCTAAATGCGACCGAACGACTGGACATCAGGTGATTAATTTTGCAAGGTTTTTTTTTCAACTTTTTCAGAGATTTTATTGCTTTTTTTTCTTCTAAAATTGTCATTTCTCTCTTGTTATGGCAAATTTAAATTTGTATAGTGGCAATGCTATATCTTATGTCTGGAACGAGCGGGACTGGAACCTGCAACCTTTGGCACCAGTCGCCCAGCTGAAATTGGGAGACGCACATATCCACTCGACCAAATCCTAATTCTTAAAAGGAATGGTTCATTGGAGGTAGTTATGTGCGAGTGCCATATCTATGTCGATTTTTTTTTTTTAATCTGTGTTGAGTTATTAAGTATTAGATTTTTCCAATTCACATGACTGGTGGACTCATAATTACGAATATAGACTTATGCACGATTTACAAAGCCAAAGCCTAGGCCTACAGCTGTACAAAGGCAACTGTTTGACATTTTTTATACTATGGGCATAATTAATCTGCACAGGTACCAGGTCTATGTCAAGTGTATGTGGACCTTTTGAGTCATCTGGCGCAAATAAAAAACGTCGAATATTCGAAATTTCCTTTTCGTTTAATCAACTTTTGTCTTGAATATTCAGCCTTTCGGCGTCATTTAGTGGCAGTTTTAAAAAGGCCACTATTCGACTTCTAACTTGAATATACGAGTTTTATCTTGAGTATTCGACTTTCGGCATCATCTGGTCTCAGATGAAAAAACTTGAATATTTTATTTGATTCATGGATGTTTGACTTTTATCTTGAATATCTTCATCCCATAAAAAAATAAAAAAATCTATTCTTTTCTTGAATGTACGACTTGTATCTTGAATATTGGGCTTTTGGCATCATCTAATCTCAGATGGATAAAAGTCAAACACTCCTTTTTTTCGTGAGTATTCGATTTTGTTTCAGAAAAAAAATATAAGAAATCTCCTTTTTCTTGATAATATTACTTATATCTTGAACATTCTACTTTTTAAAAAGCTTTGGGTTTTTTTATATTTTTATTCATTTAATTTTTTACTATTTATTTATTCATTCATTTTGATGTCCGCTTTGAGGCTTAGTATATTTTAGGACCGTTGTTCACAATGAGACAAAGCCAGGAGGGAAGAGGAAATTTAGCAACTTTTTTCTGAAAAATAGGTTTAAAACCACACGTTTGTTTCGTGGAAAAAAAGGTCCTGTTAGGGGTGGGAGAGATTTTGAAAGTATGGGTACTATGATAGACCTGCATGGTCTGTACGAAACAGAAATAGAATATTACGGTGCGATGCTTTCTCATTATCCTTTTCTCGTCATCACGTGTTAATCTATGTCATCAGCTACCTTCTCAATACCCGTAATTAATCTGTATACGCACTTTGCACTTAAAAAATATTATGCTGGTAAATTTGGTCACAAAAAGGGGGGGGGGGGGAGGTTCACAACCATAGAATGCATTCATCTTCCACGCCGTGCTGTGCCAAATATGCACGACATAAAACTGCCCTTTGGGCAATAATTTATCTTCAACCCAACCAATAGCTCAATGCTCTCTAGAAGAATAAAGGTTTTACAGGGTTTGATAATATTAATAAGCTATCATTTTGATTGATATGAAATACTGGTACGTTCGCACACTTCGCTCCCAGGCAGAGAAACAAAACTGAAACCGGAAATGCTGGCACGTAATGTCGTGGCTGAAGTACATTTCTCGTTCACAAGTGTTTAATTTTTATTGGTACCAGAACCACTGAATTCTGTCCATATATGCGTTCGACTTTCTGAGACATGTTGATGTATTCTAAGTATTGCAAACTATCTTGATCTGTGCACATGTGCCTGTTGTTAACCATTTGGCCTGTATATTGTATCGTCACCTCTCTCACTCTCAGTTTTAAAATAGCGCACCATAACAACCAATGGAACAGTTGCATGAGATTACAGTGGTAACTTTTGCTTTCGGCTATTTGTGGACGTCAGCTGCAAGAAAGTAAAAAAAAAAAAAGACCATCTATCTATCAATCTATATGCCTGTCTGTCTGTCTGCCTGCCTGCCTGCCTATCTGCTTGTCGGTGTGTCTGTCTGTCTTTCTGTCCGTCGATCTAGCTACGTCGACGGGATTATCGTAAACCGAAAAACCAAACGGTGAAAATAGCATCCTCCATGACAAAACCATGGGTTATATTCAACATACATCAGATGTACAAAGGCTAATACCATATACACTGGAATAGAGATTCAGATGGCATCTCTGCCTAGCATAGTTTTATAGATACTGAAGATTAAATAAATTTAAATCGCAATATTCAGAATTATTCGAAATGCCACCATTCTTGTTCAACATTTGTTATATGGACAATGGTCCGTATTCAATAATGAATAGAGGGCGTGCTTTGGAAGTTGGAATTGCTTTTCTGTATATTATACTGTTAAAGATATGTCATATTTAAAATTTGATATGCTCCTGATCATTATAATTTGAAACGCTACTTTAATTCTATATCCATTGGAACAGCAACTGTCAATCACATATGGCTAGAAATTGAAATAGTATCTCTAACCCTGACAGTTTTGCACACATTCAAGATTTAAGATGACGTCCCTTATTAGCATAATTCGAAATGTTACGATATTAATTCCATATTCATTGCACGCAATACGTTAATATGATCTATGTAAAATTGCTTAGGCATTCCTATCTATTATACACATAAAGATTTTCAAGTTTGAAAAATATTAAATAGTGCATTTTTTATTCCAAAACATTGTATCCGCAATTATTCAATAACATATGTGTGGACTTTGGACTGGAATGTCCATCTGTTAAAATTTTTATAATGTTCAAGTTTTCAAATTTTGAAATGTCCAAAATTAGCAAAATGTCACAACTTTGTTCCATATTGATTGAATGCACAATTGCCGACAGTATATAGTGGAATAGTGTGTCTAGCGAGAGAGAAAAGGAAAGAAAGAAAGAAAGAAAGAAAGAAAGAAAGAAAGAAAGAAAGAAAGAAAGAAAGAAAGAAAGAAAGAAAGAAAGAAAGAAAGAAAGAAAGAAAGAAAGAAAGGAGAGTTGATCAACAGTGTTGGGACATTATACTTTCAGGCATGTCATATTTAGCAACTGTTGATGCTTCTAATAAAATAATATACAAATAAGATAAAAATCAGGTTGCTCATGCATGCAAACAATTTGGAGCACGTCATTTACTGCACTTAAGGACAAAAGTTCCATATGAAAAATCCTTCTTCAATTGTCGTCACGGCTTGTGTTGTATGCAAAGTTTGCGGCACTTTCATGCAAGAAGAAGAAGAAGAAGAAGAAGAAGAAGAAGAAGAAGAAGAAGAAGAAGAAGAAGAAGAAGAAGAAGAAGAAGAAGAAGAAGAAGAAGAAGAAGAAGAAGAAGGAGAAGGAGAAGGAGAAGGAGAAGGAGAAGGAGAAGGAGAAGGAGAAGGAGAAGGAGAAGGAGAAGGAGAAGGAGAAGAAGAAGAAGAAGATTTTAAACCGTGTTTTCGGCAAAAGCCAAGTTTTATTGTGATTTCGCATGCATGTGGCACAGTAAATACAAATCTGTTTTTACGAATCCACACACGTCATCATTTATTAACTCATGAGACGTCAGAAGATATCTTATATATATATATATATATATATATATATATATATATATATATATATATATATATATATATATATATATATATATATATATATATATATATATATTTCATCCAAGATTTTTGACGAGAAATTCTTCATCATGGTTCAATTGTGATTCAAAGCTTCCTTCGTAGGTGGCAGTACCTGCAAGTGATTTCTGTCAGGCTGCATTTTCAAGGCCCCTGGATATCTATGCAATTGTAGAGCTACTATTTTTGCATTACAATTTCCATAACAAAAACTCGTATACTATTTATCTGTTTACTGACTTATTTCCTTGTTTACCAACTTGTGTATTCATTGATTTGAACTAATTTAATTTCTTTCAATTCCTGCGTTAAAAAAATAAATGTTAACTTTTATATATATATATATATATATCCTTGTTTGTATGTTCATTCATTCGCACGTTTGTTCGTCCCTTTGTTTATTCGTCCGTTCGTCGTTTATTTGTTTGTTTGTGTGTAGTCTCTGTTGGACAAAATTTGACACATTTTATACCCATTTGTTGCAAATATTTCGCAGTGATAAATATGCTGTGACTTCGTCCTTATGTCTTTACAATAATAATGTGGTTTCGCTATAAGGGTAATAGGAAGTGGGCTGAAAGTGGACCACGTTTTACTTCCTGGGTGGGCTACTTAGTTGTGATGTCATTCGACAACGTTCTTGTGATAATTGGATTTTCCTTCATCTGTGTTTGTGAGCCTGGCCTGCCGGCCAGGGTACCATTGGTTGAGGTATAACCCACTTCTTGAGCTGACAAGAGATTATATTTGCTGGTCTGCCCGATGCATATCATTAACATACAATTAGCCACCTGGTGGTAGCAACACTTCTGATTCCCTGCTTCAGTTTAACGTCTGGACACATTTTGCTTAGAGCCACTTAGTTGTCGAAATTCATAAATACCCTGCATTCTGCACGCAAGGTAAAAGACATTTATGATATCACTTCAGTGACACAGTGCATCAATTCTATTTTGCAAGCTCCTTTGATGGTTTCCCAAACATGCAGAGCTTATATTGAACAGCCATACTGATTAACGGGCTGTGTCATTATAATTGACTAATGAGAGTCTCTTTGGAAACAGTGTCGCCTATTCGGTTAATTTATAGTATTATTTTTCGTGACATGTCATGTTTTAATTGCTGATTATGAGTAACACATTCAAAGGTCATGATCTAATCACCCCAAAGGGTAACATTGTCCTAGGAATTTAAGATTGCCTGACAAGAAATTATTTTTTGCATTAATTGAAGCTTGAAAATTCTACTTTACATATGAATATTAGCTTTGAAGATTGCTTTACGTGACTCGTTTGAAACTAATTTACTAAGCATCACAAGCTTTTATGTTCTGACACCAATATGGTATCCTTTCATTGAAAGTTACATTTTAAATAAAAGAGGCAGACCACAGGCGGTTCCGTGAATACCCGCCTCTAGGGAATTCGCAAGCGAAATGTATTAATGCAAACGTGTGAAATATGCCTTTTTTTCCAATTGAGTCCAAATTTCAACCTAATGAAATGTTAAACCAATTGAGTATATTTACTGGGCACTTAAGTATTTCAAACCTGTCCAGCGCCTGGTTCCAAATGTTAGTAACCAGGTACTCCGTTTAAAATGGCTTACCAGAGGCATGAGAACAACGCATCAACAAAATATGTTGAAAAACGCACTTTATCAAAGTATAGGGAAAAAGTTATGGAGTATAATGCATTCAACACAGCACAGATTGCATTTTAACCTTTAAGAAGATCGTGCAAAATTTGAAGTCAAGTTCAACCATTTCAATTTGGAGACGATATATGTTACGATATATAGCACTTCTTTAATCGATACAAAAACAAAAGTACACACGTTTGAGAGTAACGAATGAAAATGAATGGCTACTCGGGTATACCAATACTCGAAGTTAGAATACTTTGTTATAATATTCCAATGCTCCAGAATAAACACATTTATAATTTTAATTCACTTGCTTTGTCTGTAAAGCTTATGCAATCGCCTTTATTTAAATATCTGTTACAGTCTTTCGCTGTTGGAAAATTGTGTAAGATACATTCCTCACTTACCACAAAATTAACCTCCGTGTAGTAAAGACACGCACACTCGTTAATTATTAAAACTTGATTTATCAATCAATACGAATGAATGTGAACAACGGAACTATTATGTATGTATGTATGTATGTATGTATGTATGTATGTATGTATGTATGTATGTATGTATTTATGTGTGTATGTATGTATGTACGTATGTATGTATGTATATATGTATATATCAAAGTTTTACTCCCTGGTCGTATTTTTCCGTTGACAAAGTATTTCAGATGTTTCAATATGTTGTCTCACCTTGTTTATTTACTTTTTGTACATGGCTACAGGCTATGCTACTTTCTTCGTCTTATTTTCGTTGCGCACAGATGTAATATATTGAGAACTTTGTGAAATGAATACTTTCTGAGTTCTGATTTAAATTAGAAAAATAGCTCGGTTATTCATATGCTTTTTTCCAATTTTCGACCAATCATTATCATCATCAACATTATAACTATCATAAAAGTATTGCACAAACACACACACACACACACACACACACACACATATATATATATATATATATATATAGAGAGAGAGAGAGAGAGAGAGAGAGAGAGAGAGAGCACTTATCATAATCATCATCATCATCATCATTACAGTAACTACAACCATCAACTAGCCTAAATCAACTTTCTGTTCTTATTCTGTCATAGGAATTGCCATTTTGTATGCTTCTTACATAGACACAATTCCTGGTGATCTTCAATTTCAAATTTTAAAATTTATAGAAGCTCGGCAAAATTTACTATCAGTAATTACATGTGAAGAACTGGATCACATAGAATAATGTCGCCAGTCACCTTCATAAGTAAAAGCCCACCATGCATGAGACTATCTCAACAGTTTTCAGGCCAATGAGAGTAGGACGAGACTGGCAGTGGAATTGTGACTTCTGTTTTGTGCGTCTCTTAAGGTCATTCGGTTGTATTGATGTAGTAAATTTCTGCGGGAGTCGTCTTCGCTATTTACACAATAAAGATGACAATGAATTCTGAAATAAAATGCACAATTCTGCATAACTTGTCTCGTTCGATTCACGGTTCTTTTCGGGGGTTCAAAAATACACTAAGCCCGACATTCTACATTAAAATCTACTGTTAGCAAGTTAAAAGATTTTGTCATGTCACTGTATCAATATAATTATTGTCTTGCAAATTAACAGTCATTGCTGCTGAGAACAGAGTTATCATCATCATCATCATCATCATCATCATCATCATCATCATCGTCGTCGTCGTCGTCGTCATTATATGAGCCGACAGAGCAAAAACTGTGCAGATTGGACCGAATTTTGTACTGCTGCGGAGCCCTCTCTTTTATATATATATATATATGTATATATATATATATATATATATATATATATATATATATATATATATATATATATATATATATATATATATATATATATATATATATATATATATGTATATATATATATATATATATATAGAGAGAGAGAGAGAGAGAGAGAGAGAGAGAGAGAGAGAGAGGGGTAAGATCCATACATCGAAGATGTTTTGAATTATGGCTCTGTTGGGGGTATTGATAACTGCTGCGAAATACTGTAAATTTAAAAAGAGTTGTTTTTTGTCTTTCTTATATCCGAAAAAAAAAACCACCTCAAATTTCCGTCACCCAGTTGTAACGTTGTATACGTATAAAGGAACGGGAAGCATGTCTTGACATGATACGCAAATATTAAACTTGAAGGTGAGCATTTCTTTGAGAAGCATCGTGGGTATAAGATGGCACATTTCCACACGAAACAAAAAATAATTAAAATAAAAAACAGAAAAACGAACGCGCGTTGGATTTGTATACATGTACACTGAACTCATTTCATTTTCGTAAAAAACATTCTTGAACAGACACATTTTATCCTGTACGTTGTTCTCTGTTCTGACAGCAGTTTTTAAGCAAGCTTTTTGGGTTGTGTCTGATGCGTAGAAGTCCAGTGATTGTTGGAAAAAAACGTTGACTTGTTCGCAGCAGGAATGCTGGATGGTTCCGGTGAGCGTCATGGGAATTTATCCAGTGATCCTCACAAAAGAAACTGTTGGCTGGTCGTTGCAGAAATGCCGGCTGGTTCTGGTGAGCATGATGGGTATATACAGTTATTTTCACAAAAAGGAAATGTGGACCTGGTCGTTGAAGGAATGCTGGCTGGTTCTGGTGACCGGGATGGGTATATATCGAGTGATCGTCACAAAAACAAAAGCAAATGTTAACTTGGTCGCTGCAGGAATGCTGGCTGGTTTTGCTGATCGTGATGTGTATTTTTTCCAACAAAGGGAAATGTTGACTTGGTAGTTGCAGGAATGCTGGCTGGTTCTGCTGAGCCTGATGGGTATATATCCAGAGATCGACGCAAAAGGAAATGTTGACTTGGTCGTTGCATTAATGCTGGCTGGTTCTGGTGAGCGTGATGGATATAATTATGTATCCAGCAATCTTTATTAAAAAAAATTGACTTGGTCCCAACAGGAATACTGACTGGTTTTGGTGAGCATGATGGATATATATCCAGCAATCGTTGCAAAAGAAAATATTGACCTTGTCGTTGCAGAAATGCTGGCGAGTTATGGTGAACATAATGGATATAATTATATGCAGCGATGGTCACGAAAAGAACTGTTGACTGGCCGTTGCAGGAATGCTGGCTGGTTCTGGTGACAGGGATGGGTATGTATCCAGTGATCGTGATAAAGAAAATGTTGACCTGCTCGTTGCAGGAAGGCTGAGTGGTTTTGGTCAGCGTGATGGGTACATGTATCGAACAATCGTCATAAAAGAAAATGTTGACTTGGTCCCTACAGAAATGCTGGCTGGTTCTGGTGAGCATGATGGATATGTATCCAGTAATCGTTGCAAAAAAATGTTGACTTGGTCGTTGCAGAAATGCTGGCTGGTTCTGGTGAGCATAATGGGTATAAAATTGTATGCAATGATCGTCACAAAGGAACTGTTGACCTGTCGGTGCAGGAAGGCTGGCTGCTTTTGGTGAGCGGGATGGGTATTTATCGAGTGATCGTCACAAAAGAAAATGTTGACTTGGTTGCTGCAGATATGCTGGCTGGTTCTGGTCAGCGTGATGGGTATATATGTCAAGCAATCGTCATAAAAGAAAACGTTGACTTAGTCCCTACAGGAATGCTGACTGGTTGTGGTGTGCATGATGGATATATATCCAGTACTCGTTGCAAAAGAAAATGTTGACTTGGTCGTTTCAGGAATGCTGGCTGGTTCTGGTGAGCATCGTGGGTATAATTTTTTGCAGTGATCATCACAAAAAGAACTGTTGACTGGTCGGTGCAGGAATGCTGGCTGGTTTTGGTGAGCATGATTGGTATATCCGGTGATAGTCACAAAAGTAAATGTTGACCTGGTCGTTGAAGGAGTGCTGGCTGGATCTGGTGAGCGGGATTGGTATATATAGAGTAATCGTCACAAAAGAAAATGTTTACTTGGCTGCTGCAGATATGCTGGCTGGTTCTGGTGAGCATGGTGGGTATATATCGACTGATCGCCACAAAAGGAAATGTTGAACTGGTCGTTGCAGGAATGCTGGCTGGTTCTGGTGAGCGAGATGGGTATATGTATCGAACAGCTTCCATAAAAAAAAGTTGACTTTGTCCCTGCTGTATGGTGGCACAAAAGTGCCGACTAAAATATTTTTCTCTCTCCATAAAAATGCGAAGGCGAAAACAAGAAAATAAGAAAACAGAACAGCGAAAACAAGAAAACACGAAGGCAAAAATGCGAAAACAAGAAAACACGAAGGCGAAAATGCGAAAACACAACCGCGACAACACGACAGAAAATATGTCGTGTTTTCGCACTCGCATTTTCGTGTTAGCGTTTTCTCGTTTTCGCATTTTCTGCCTTGGGCGAAAACAAGAAAACACGAAGGCGAAAATGCGAAAACACAACCGCGAAAACACGACAGAAATTATGTCGTGTTTTCGCACTCGCATTTTCGTGTTTTCGCATCAGCGTTTTCTTGTTTTCTTATTTTCGCAATATCGTGCTTTGTCTTGTTTTACTTCCGTTTAACACCTTCCCATATGTTAGCTAACGGAATTAATCTACTGAATACTTTAACTTTTATGGTTTATACTTGTATTTTACAAATGAATTCAAAGGAAATGTGTGGACGCACCATGAAATAACCCCGCTTGATTGGTGCCCCTGTTGTAACGGGGTAGTTTTCCAAATTCATTGTTCTTCTTGTTATTATTATATCTCGTTGTTGTTGTGGTGGTGGTTGTTATTATTATCATTATCATTATTGTATTTGTGTCTTTTTGCCCAGAACCACTTCCTAGTAGTCAATACCCTATTCCGCAGTCCGAACTCTTTACTCTCCATAAGCTAACCTATCTCTGTCTAACCTATATACAAATGGAATTACTATTGTCCATATTGCTCACGTTCCTCTGTAAATAATATAACTATTATCATTATCACTATATCTTGCTAGTACTAAACAGAACTGCTTAGCGGACGGTCATGATACCAAGATCGAGCGAACAGGTAAAACTGGTATTCGAAAGCACATTTTAATACATGTTGCATTAATGGTAATATTTACGGTAAATATTAGACTTTGATCCTTGAACTAAACTCTGTACACAAGCCAACAAGCATATAAGTAAACAAACAAATAAACTTAAAGCCAGTCATGTCTGAGGAAATTGATGCTGATTCATGGAAATCCTGGTGACAAAATTATCAGCGCCAAGGACCAAGAGGACAAGTCCTTCACAGGTAGTGTTCATGTGGAAAAATGATCGTTCGGTGAAAAAATGGGTCTTTAATACATTGTTTTGACATAAAAGTTATAATATCCCCCCCCAACATGTCATGTCATGCGAAAAAACAAAACAAAAAACAAACAAACAAACAAAAAAAACAAAAAAAAACAAAGGCATTCACTATTTGTTGCTGGAACAAGGTATGCATGATGCACCGAAACGTGTCCACGAATTTCACTGGCATAAGTCCCAGAACTCCGGTTCGGTGGTTGATCACTAAAAAAGATTGCTATATAATAGTTTTCAATGTAATCCATAATTGAGCTCTTTATGGCAGATTTGTTTCTTTTCTACACGATAAAGTCCACCAAGCATGTTTTGAGCTACATTTCTGCATGTGATTAAAGTGCATGCTCTTATATGCATCTATCATCGGGCAAAATATTAAATCAATTATTGGTATCATATCAAGGAAGTTTGTAAAGCATTTACGATTTATATATCTTTAAGGAATTTAAAGAACGGAATTAAGCATAATTGAGGTGGCTGTGCATGATCAAACTTGCTTCCATATCGGACATCGCTTTTTAAATTCTACTGATGAAGCATTTAACTTACCAACTGATTATCTTTTATCTGATTTTGCTTTATCGGAACAGTTTGGGGTTGAAACCCTAGCAGGAGACCACAATATTAAAAGATATGTCACTCCAAAGAATGCACATGGAGATCTACACGGAAACCCAACCACATTCAAATGCCAAACTACAGCTTACACCATGTGTGCTGCCCAGAATCGTGTCAGAAAAAGTACAATACATCATAAAAAATTACGATATCACGTTTGTTTCTACAGGTAAATATAAATTTCTACCATTGAGCTGTGACTCATATCTTTTCTTTTTCGTAGTCTGTCTGCAAAGTGGATCTGCACACTGCTTTTTGCTTGGTCGATCGGTCATGTATAGTGTGTGTGTGTGTGTGTGTGTGTGTGTGTGTGTGTGTGCGTGCGTGAGTGCGTGCGTGCGTGTGTGCGTGTGTGTGTGTGTGTGTGTGTGTGTGTGTGTGTGTGTGTGTGTGTGTGTGTGTGTGTGTGTGTGTGTGTGTGTGTGTGTGTGTGTGTGTGTGTGTGAGCGGTCTGTCGCGTTATCGCTGCAACCCAGTCACGAAGTTTCGGTTTTGTGTCGTGATCAGTTTATTGCAGATCTTCATTTGTAAAGTAACACTGGTTACATATCTCTACAGAATAAAATTATACATTAGGCCCAATTATATAAATGGCAAAACCCGGGGAAGCATGACAGTGTGTATGGTCCCCTTTATCACGAGAAAGACCAAAATTTGCTGAAGAACCAGTGAAATAGGCTTGGCATATAATTAACACTCCTGACAACCTTATATACCAGCACCCTAGCCAAAGCCACGAAGACCGAACTCTGCCTTAATTGCCCCATCCCTTTTCCAATTCCGTTTTGAGGGAATTGGAAACTTTCTTGTCTGTAAAACAGACTTACTTTGCGTTATTGTTGAATGGCGATTGAAGTGCGTGTCGCACTGTCAGATCAATTAAGTAAGCAAACATAGTTCGCAACTAGGAAAGATGATTTGCTGCACAGCAAATCAGTGTGTGTGTCTTCAAAGCATATTGGTATGGCTATGTACAACTATTCCATAACACAGGAGTAGAAGTTGGAATGGCATCTCTATCTATTATAGTGTTGAAGATATTCAAGATTGAAATTTTTCGAATACTATTAATTAGCATAATTTGAATTGCTACAACTTTTGTTTTCGATTCATTACATGCGCAAAGGTCAACAACCCCCTAGTAGAAGTTGAAATGACATCTCTATCTATAATAGTTTTGAAAATATTCAAGTTTTAAAATTTCAAATGCTGCTAATTAGCATAATTTAAATGGCTGCAACTTTTGCTTTAGATTCATTAGATGCGCAATGGTCAATAACCCCATAGTAGAACTTGGAATGACATGTCTATCTGTTATACTTTTGAAGATATTCAAGATTTAAAATTTCAAATGCCCCTAATTTGCATAATTTTAAACATCTTCATTCCTCTGTATAAAACGGTCAAACTCCCTGTATGGAGGTATAATCATGCCAAGTTTGGAGTTTCTACATATAATAGTGTCCGAGAAAAGTGTCGGACAAATTTGCTAGTAAAGAAGAAAGAAGGAAAGAAAGAAAGAATTTGAGGAAAAACAGAAAAGTGTGTGTTGACACACACCCTTTAATTACCCATGCGTCCAAACTGTAACATCATCATCTCGGTCATGGTGTACTATTAACCTCTGTGTCTAATCTAGGAAACGGATAGACTTACTTATTCATATGTGACAATGCACAATATTATCATTGATGCAACGTTGAAACTAATGGATTTTCAACATATATATGGCGTTCTGTGTGTGTGTGTGTGTGTGTGTGTGTGTGTGTGTGTGTGTGTTTTCACTTTTTAAAATTCTAGCATATGCTGGGATTGATGTTTGTTTATCATTAACAGGACACTTGTCTCAGTCGTCACCTCGTCATGATCATTCAGTAGATTAATTCCGTTAGCTAACATATGGGAAGGTGTTAGACGGAAGTAAAACAAGACAAAGCACGATATTGCGAAAATAAGAAAACAAGAAAACGCTGATGCGAAAACACGAAAATGCGAGTGCGAAAACACGACATAATTTCTGTCGTGTTTTCGCGGTTGTGTTTTCGCATTTTCGCCTTCGTGTTTTATATTTTAGTGTTTTCGCCTTCGTGTTTTCTTGTTTTCGCCCAAGGCAGAAAATGCGAAAACAAGAAAACGAGAAAACGCTAACACGAAAATGCGAGTGCGAAAACACGACATATTTTCTGTCGTGTTGTCGCGGTTGTGTTTTCGCATTTTCGCCTTCGTGTTTTCTTGTTTTCGCTGTTATGTTTTCTTATTTTCTTGTTTTCGCCTTCGCATTTTTATGGAGAGAGAAAAATATTTTAGTTGGCACTTTTGTGCCACCATACTGCTGGAATGCTGGCTGGTTCTGGATGCCACGATGGGTACAAGTATATGCAGTGATCGTCACGAAAGGAAATGTTGACTGGTTGTTGCAAGAATGTTAGCTGGTTCTGGTGAGCGGGATGGTAGTATATCGAGTGATCGTCACAAAAGAAAATGTTGACTAGGTCGTTGTAGGAATGCTGGATGGTTCTGATGAACCTGATGGGTACCAATATATGTATTCATTAATTGTCACAAAGAAAGATTTTGACTTGGTTATTGCAGGAATACTGGCTAGTTCTTGTGAGCATGATGGGTATATCGAGTGATGGCTAAAAAGGGAAAGGGATGGGTATATATCCAGTGATCGGCACAAAAGGAAATGTTGACTTGGTCGCTGCAAGATTTCGTACAGCGGGACCTACAGTTATGATTTAATTTATGACCAATCTGGTTTTCAAAAATTAAAGAGAGAAAGAGAGAAAGAGAGAGGGAGGGGGAGAGAGAGAGAGAGAGAGAGAGGGAGAGAGAGAGAGAGAGAGAGAGAGAGAGAGAGAGAGAGAGAGAGAGAGAGAGAGAGGTTTTCCATATAATTTGTGATGGTGATGTGCCAAAATATTCGAGAGATCTACTGCAAATATGCGTATGACACCTAAACCAGGGACCTATTTGAGGCTTTCTTTTTTGGCCAGATGAAAAGCAGATGCGTTCCAAAAGTGTTTTGTCGGCTCCTTATGTGTGCCTTGTATTCTGTAAGTGACGATCTTGTTGACAATCCATGCTGTGTTTAAGTCATTTTGTCCGATATTATCGATTGCAGCCACTAAAGTATTGTCTTGTAAATTTTGTTTTCTCTCTCTCTCTCTCTCTCTCTCTCTCTCTCTCTCTCTCTCTCTCTCTCTCTCTCCCTCCCTCTCTTTTGTTTGTTTGTTTGTTTGTTTGTCGGTACGAAAGCAATTTGCTTAGCATTTCGTCCATTTTTTATTTTTCTAATAAAAAATTGCTCAAACTAAGTCGGATATAGGCTATTCATGAGTCCATCCCTCTGCTATCCATGAACGAATGATCTTTATTAATACACCAATTATTATTATTATCATCATCATCATCATCATCATCGACATCATCATTGTCATTATCATTATCATTATCATTTTTATTATTATTATTATTATTATTATTATTATTATTATTACTTTATCAAAACAACAATGGTATTTTGTTCAAATGGCGCAATAAATGTACATTTGGAGCATCATAAAACAGGTGCAAATGTAATAAGCAGCACAAAGAAATAATCACCTTAACAATACTGAACTGAAGATGACAATTGTCAAAATGCACGATTATAAAAGTTGTAACATGCTTATACATACTCACAATTTACCTCTTACTTTCATATGGCTTCTTGAATCAATTTAGCAATTTCCATAGACATGTCGAGCCAATATAAGTCATGAACATCGTAAAGGTATCTTCCAAATTTAACATCTCAAAATTGACAAAGATTTCTGACATGCTTGCAAACAATTTTGCCTGGTTTATTATTTTTTCAAGCATTTGATAACATAATGATATTTATGGCAAATTTCTCTGTTTATATCACCTATCCTTTCCTGTTCAGGAATTTTCTTTGGCGTCTGATGTCTGCCAACCTTAGATTATGAGCGCCAATTCTTAATTTCGCGATTTTTTTTTCAAATTTGCATCTTTATAGTTCGACCAATTATCATTCCAATGCAAATTTGATTCGAATATTTAATCAGTTCTTCATTTTTATCAGGCTGAGATTGTAGTGCAAAGTCCTTGTGCCAATAAATAAACAAAATCTGTCATCAAACTTGTACGGAAGTCACCACTATTCAGCGCAATATCTTATCAACTAATTTTCCCATAACATGACTTCCACAGTTCGGAACCGATGGGATTTATCTAATGCCATCAGTTCACAATTACGTCTGTATGCGTCAAATAACAATTTATTGGGGGCTATAATTTTTGCAGACAACTTCTCCAAAATCTTGAGTGCTAAGGGAACTCTTAGTACTACAATTTTACAAGCTGTCGACTCCCAAAATATATTTTTAAAATTTTATAGAAAGTTTATCGAATTCTGTCCTAAAATAATTTTAATAATAGAGAGCATTGCATTTGTAAGGGGTACTACATGTAGGTAAGGCCCCACACTTGGCAACCAAATGAGAAGATTGATCAAGATTGGTAAAATAAGCTTGTCGAAAAATCCAGGTAGAACCTAATATCAGCTTTCGCACTGAATAGAGCACATGACCTTATTTTGGTCAGCATACTGTGCATAATGTGTACAATATTGGTGTATGTATGTATGTATGTATGTATGTATGTATGTATGTATGTATGTATGTATGTATGTATGTATGTATGTACCGCATGGAAGGGTGGATAAATGTTTGGTATACTCAAATGTAAATGCAGATTTTGCCAGAGGTACCTGTACTTCCACGTTAATTCATGTCAGTTTTTACTTATTTGGCGAGAAAAATCACATCAGGTTGGGACTTGAAACTGTCCCTAATCCAAAAACTCTCCAACACAATTGTTACTTGACACGACCTTACTATGAACCCACAAACAGTCATTATAACTCCACTCTCGCATTACATGCTATCCTGGGAAATACAAACGCAATGCTGATGCAAATATGTTTTCTATACATAAAGGTTCTTACGTTTTACCGGTGGAATAAGTAGAGCGAAACATGTCAAATGCGTGTAGACCCTGAAAGTGGAAACGAGACTCTGCTTATGCATCCAAAAGCTGGCACGCAGAGAGATTCTTGGTCATTTTTCTCCTTGTCAGGTCAGGGATTTGCTCACATCCCATACAGTGCTAGGCATACGGAAAAAGGTAAATACAAAAAATTGTGGTGTCTATTACGGAAATGTCACGCTGTTTTAATGGTTTAATGGTGTCGTTGGATTGATAAAATCGGGTATGATCTTGGAACTGCAAGGTGCACAACAAATAATGGAGTTTAATGTGAGAGTTGCAGGTTTCAGGACCTTTGTGTCCCAACTTGTTCTGAACAAATGACAATTAAGTGCTCTTTTTCTTGCCCCTTTATTTCTAGACACAGCACGGTGAACAATGATAAATATGACATGCTGACTTGTGTTCACTTAAATGGCCAATGTTTACAGTGGTAAGACCAGTGCCTGAAGCTTTGATCTGTGACATTCGTATGTAAACATTTAAGGTAACATATTCTACTTAACACTGTCTGCCATATTGTGCATATTTTATTATGTTTTGACGAGATTCCCGGACTATACAGGCTATCATTATTTATGGCATGAACGTGGGAACATTCTGCACACTTATTCTGCAGTAATTACTTTCGAAGAACACAGTGAAACCTTAATACTATGACACCACCTATTCTCTGCGAAATGTAAGATATCTGAATATGTCACAAAAGCAAATGACTTAATATTAAGTCCCGCAACGGTTGTGTCAGAAAGTGAATATGTCGGATATGTAAATGTCGCTATAATGAGGTATCCCCGTATATTAAATGGGCGCTTCGTACATGTTGTCGACTGCCAAAAGGTACTGTATAATCATTTTTATTCTTGGACACAAAATTTCCCGAATACGCACCAAATCAGAATTTTGCGAGTTGTGTTTTCCCAATTTTATGCAGGCTTTCATTCCACATTCAATTTATTACAATTTTCCCGAATTTAATATTGCCAAACTGGGTTTTACCGGTGAAATTCGGAAATATTTATTTCTCGCGAAAATTTATAATTATAAAGTATTTTAATCAATTATTCCAATAGAAATTTTACTTGAATTTTTAATTAGTTCTTACTTTTTATCAGGCTGAGACTGTAGTGCAAAGTCATTGTAACAATTCCAAAAAATCTGTCAATAAATTTATAATCAAACTTGTATGGAAGTCACCACTATTCAACCAAATATTCTCTCAGCTGATTTTCTAACAACTGAACAATCTTAACACACAACAAACCGTTTTACGTGGTTTGCGAATTTCTTTGCACCATGTTCACACAAATCACAAAGTTTTACCACTTAAGTGACGAAACCCGAACCTCGATAATATTTCAGTACTCCTAGAGAGTTGGATAAAAAAATAAACACATTTGCCTAAACAAAAGTCACGTAAAGTTCAACTCAATCTCCCCAGTCAACCATGCATGATATTGTAACAAGCACAGCGATGCCTGTGTTTAGAGACCCCGGCAAAAGGCAACTCTGCTCTTGAGAAGCCCCCGTAAATATACCTACCTACCTACCTACCTACCTACATACATACATGCATACATACATACACATACATACATACATACATACATACATACATACATACATACATACATACATACATACAGACATACAGACATACAGACAGACATACAGACATACAAACATACATACATACATACATACATATGTGGGCCTAACTACTCAATCAGTTAAAAGGAGATTTAGTGGTCATAAAACTACAATAAAAAATCCAAAATAAACAGTTTTTGTGTAACCATTTCAATTCTGAGGAACATTTACATTTGGATTGCCGGACACAAATTATTGATTACATAGAGCCAAATTTGTAAGACCAAGATAGTTATGTGAGCACAAGGAAATTATTACAAATGGAAGGTTTTTGGATCAAAACACTTAATTAAGCTTTTCCTTTTGGACTCAATGACAGAATTATAGGCTTTGGTGATTTTGAGAAATTTGAACTTTGCAACTCTTGATAGCAGTCACACACCTTTTCATAATAATCAGGCTGATATTCAAAGAAGAAGAAGAAGAAATCACGGACAAAGAAAATCACGGAAAAACCGGAAATATTAGGAACGTGGATACAAAAGACCTTGTCCAAAATTTACTACAGGCTTTCTCCAATGGCATTGATCAATTAGATATAGCTCTTAAAAGCACTATCATTTCGAGACATAACAAAAATCAATGAATATTTGGGTCTCAGTTATTCAGAACACACATTCCCGCAAATATTTGTGAAATTGTGTATGCTTACACAACAACTATTCGGAAACCAGATTCTAATAAGAAAAAAATGGATCAAATGTTTTGCAGCCTTCCTTTCAAACACAAAATTATTGCTTCACTGAACATCGTTCCCTTTTCAAATGGAAATTTGTTCGTAATATGATTCCCAAGGAATGCAGAATGAAAGATCCCCCCATTATTTCCTATAAGTATGGCAACAATCTTGGACAAAGTGTCATGAATCACAAGAAACTTCTGGCTTCAATTACTCTTGAGGATATCGCAGCGAATCAAAATTGTGACTGTATGTCTAATAGTAAATATTCTAATTTTGTTGATGCATACCACAAACATGTATTTACAGGTAATTTGGATATAATACAAAATTCAGTTATGAAAGAATTGATGAAAAAAGGTACAAAATTTCGGATATGTCCTAAGTTGAATATTGACAGTATTTTTCAGTATACACGTGAAAAGGAGTCTTTAGAAATAGAATTTATCGTTACAAATCTTTCAATACGGTTAATCTAAAAGAGCCAGTCAAAGAACTACAAGAAAGATTTGTAATCACTAACACTGATAATGCACGTAACAATTATGGGATCATCTGCAAAAAGTATTATCTGGATGTTTTGAAAAAATGAACTTGGTATAAACAATATTTCAGACACAAGAGGAAATGGCGTATATAAATAACACAAACAATCCATTGATAATTTGATAGATACACATAAAGATGAGATGAAAAGAAATTTTAATATCAAAATTTGTGAAGAGGGCTCTTCTTTTGTTCTGGATACCAAAATTACACAAAAACCCTTTTAAATCTAGACTCATAGCTGGTGCTTCAAAATGTACAACAAAACAATTATCAAAGGACGTAACATTGTGTTTGACAGCAATTAAGAATCATTTCCGTAAATACTGTAATGCAATTTCTAGAAACTTTAAAATCAAATTTCTTTTGGAGTATTAGCAATTCTTCCGAGTTTGTATCTAAAATCAAAGATGTAAAAGCAAAAAATACCAAATGTTTTGATTTTTCAACACTTTACACATATCTACCCATAGATGAAGTCAAAAGTTCTTTTTGAGAATTATTAAGCAAACTGTTTAAAATAATGATAAACCATACATAGATATTAATTCATATGCAAAGAAAGCATATTGGTCACACAATAAATATTGAAAAAGTAGCGTTAAATTTCACACTCTTGAAACTTTGATAGATGCTATAAAATTTCTTTTGGATAATACTTTTGTTGAATGCAGACCATTGGTTTTTCAACAAATAAAAGGCATTCGAATGGGTAGCAACTGTTCCCCGTTACTGGCAGATTTATATCTAACCTGGCTTGAATTTAAGTATATAAATAAATTGATGAAAAAGGACTTTCAAATGGCTACAATATTATCAAACAACGCAAGATTGATGACGTTGCTTGTGTAAAGGTGCAAAATTTCAGTGAAACTGCTAAAGAAATTACCCAAAAGATATCCCTTTGCAGGGTAACAATTCAGGTGGTTTCAGAGATGTGTTTCTGGATTTGGATATTCAGGTCAGTAATGACAGGTTTTGCATTAAAATCTATCACAAAATAGATGAGTTTAACTTTGAAGTAGTTAACAATCCTTTCCCGGACAGTAATATTTCGGAAACTATTGGATGTAATACGTTTTTGTCACAAGTTTAGAGATTTGGTCGTATTTGTTCTAAATTTCAGGACTTTGCATCTAGAACCAAATGTTTTTACAATAAACTTGAGTCAAGAGGATTGAAGGATGTCCTTTTGATCAAATATTTCTACAAAAAATTTTGCTGTAAATATCCAGAGATGGTCAGAAAGTTTGGCTTGAATAATTTTAGGGTTTTAAACTTGCCTGTTTTGCCACTTAATTTTATATTTTGGCATCAATCTGTTTAATATTCACCTTACAGACATTTCAGGCTGGCTTATTTTCTTTTAGGTCAAACCCCCAGGGGCTATAGGTAGCAAGCAATTACCCACGACAGTTACAAGTTTGCCTAATTGTACTTGATATCTGGTTAAGAAATATTATATTTTGATTGCATTCTCTTGACTTAAATACTGATGACTTGCATTCTTTTCTGACTTGCCCTACAAATTTTTCTGTTAAAAGCCAATTATTAGAAAGATTGGCTACAATAATTTTACAGTTTTTAGACTTGCCTGTTTTGCTACTTAAATTTTATCTTTTGGCATCATTCTGTTTCAGTATTCACTTTCAGACATTTTGGGCGTACATGTTTTCTGTCAGGTTAAACCCCCCCCCCCCCCGGGGGGGGGCTATCGGTAGCAATCAGCGGCCGACGACAATTAACAGTTTGTCTAATTGTACTTGAAATCGTGTTAAGAAAAATTATGTTTTGAACACATGTTTTTGACATAAATGCTAATGACTTTCATTCTTTTATGACATGCCTAAATGCACATTTACTCAATAATAAAGAATTACTTAAAATTGACAGTATTTTCTCAAATGTCACAAACCTGACATATTACGTTGTAACATTGACTCAGTGTTGGCAGTGAAATAGAACTTAATTGTTTCGAGACTTTCAAAGTGAGGAGTAGGTGTCATCATGGGGTTTGTTTTACATTTCTGGTGCAGGATGTCCATTGTTCAGTACTTGGTAGGATTTCCCTTGGGTTGTACAAGTGGTCTAGCTGCAAGTGTTTATTTTACAATCGCTGGGACTGAATATAAGGCTCCAGTTTGTTTCTACTTCAGTTATACACTGGCAGGTGGTTTAACTAGGATACGCTATCCAGCTAGAAAGGGTACATACTGGTTCAGGAGTAAGTCAAATTGTTCTTACCTGAACCTTTACTATACAAATTTAGTAATTATGTTTTGTTTGACAGGTTTTCTTTTTTCAAAATGAAGCTTTGCATTTATAAGCAAAACTTCACGTATTTAGCTAATTCATCATTTGCCACGTTCATATTTATTCATTAGTATGTGGGTTGTCTTTGCTGAATGTTTAGCTTAGTCAAGCAGCCGCTACTCAGAGAGACATGTACGGGTATAGGCTCCGAAACATGTTCTGGGTAGTTACCCGCTGAAGACCCTTTAATTTATTTGGGCTAATACACCCTATGTCAAAATTCTACAGAAGAACGTGTGCAATATGGACAATAGCACTTGCATATTTATATGTAGGTTAGACAGTGACAGGTAAGCCTATGGAGAGTAAAGAGTTCGGATTGCGGAATAGGGTAATGACTACTAGTGGTTCTGGACGAAAAGACACAAATACAATACAGTGCAATACATACATACATACATACATACATACATACATACATACATACATACATATGTCGGTGGGTTGGGGTGGGTGAGTGTTGTTTCCAATGAAAAGTCCAGTTACATATATCACAGAACTGACCAAGAGAGGACGCTACAGAAGAAAACTGTGATGTTTATAATATCATGCATGAATGAATGAGGATGTTGGATACTATTTCTATGTTATCGAGAAACCAAATATTATGGCCAAAATGATGCCACCAACATTATATGCTCGCAATTCTTGCCATCTATGACTATACATTATGTTCAATTTTGAATGGCACAGCGCCTAATGGGTCATCGTAAGTCATTTGAACTCATGCATTAATCTTTGTATGGTACAACTTCAACCAGCAAACCTTACACACACACACACAAACACACACACACACACACACACACACACACACACACACACTCACATATATATATATATATATATATATATATATATATATATATATATATATATATATATATATATATATATATATATATATATATATATATATATATATATATATATATATATAACCATCTTGAGCGGTTTATGGGCAATGAAACATTGCCCACAGTTAGATAATAAATGCCCCCCCCCCGCCAATGAATAGAGATAATACTGTAAAAACATTGCAAGACACGGAATGGTCCTGCGCACGTGGCGCAAATACGAAGTCACGTGTAGAAGGTCTCCCTGCAGTAATTCAACAGAATTAGTCTTATGCACCAAGGTCACTTCCGGTTTATTTGACCATAACATCAAAAATTTAATGTTAACAATAAATATTTGGTGTTATGATTAATTGAGACCAAAAAGGGAGCGTACATTTTTGCAGTTCCAGAAGTAAATTATGATATGTTAAAATCGCTATAATCATAACACCAAATGGATTTCAACATCAGACGTCTGTTTAATCGCAAGAATAAATCGATTTAATGTTATCATCAAATAGACTTTAACTTATGTCTAAATAATTTCCCATTTAGACTTATCATGAAATCGTTTTGATGATATCATTGAATGCAATTCGAATGCATGAATTCGATTTAATTCTGTCATCAAATATTTAATGGTATGTTCAAATACTGAATAAAAGGAGAAACGGTGTTGATATGATTCAAGTCGCTATTATCATAACACCAAATGGACTTCAATATAAGACCAAATAACGTCCATTTAATCAAAACAATATGTAGATTTAAAGGTATTATCAGATAGAAATTTAATTATGTGTAAATAATTTCCCATTTAGACTTTTCATGAAATCGGTTTGATGATATCATTAAATGCAATTCATGATAACACTAAATGAATGTAGCCATATCATTAAAAATAAAGAATATTTCAACATAACGATAATGATGACATGAATTCTATTGAATATTATCATCAACTATAATAGGAGCACTGATTGGCCGTTGGGTCTTTGGAAGCCATGTGTTCAAGATCAATAACACATGGTGCTCATGATGTTCAGGAAACAATGCTGGAGCTTTCCTCTATATATCTTTAACTCATTTTTTTGAGTTTTCTTCTTTTTCTTCTTTCCAAAAGATAGTCAACCCTTGTCCTCCATGTTCCACTATTTTCTTTGTCAGCTATTCATTTTACTAGCTCTCCTTTCTGCTTTCACCTGTACTACCTGTTTTCTACATTCCATACACTGTCTCTTAGCTTCCTCTATTTTACTTTCTGTGTGCTTAGTTTTCCTGGCTACTCGCCATGCTCATCTTTTTCTTCATTGTTCCTTTCAGTTCTGGGTCTATTTTATATCCTCTATTCTCATCTGGAACTTTCTTTCTGCTGATCTTTTCCTCTCCTGAGCCACCTGAAGTATTCTCCTCGTAAAGTCTTCATTCATTTATTTCTGCTTCAATCTCCCATTCATCTTTCCATTCTTGTAATTCAATTCTCAGACTTTCCTGATAGCCCCAATCTACCCCCTTGTGTACGTTCCACTCCAATTGGGTCCTCCCTTTATCCCTCCTACATGGTTGCATGTCAACTGAAATTGTCATCCAGTTTGGTCACTGCTTTTATCCAGTCAACCTTCCTCATCTCCTTCACATTTTTGTTTTATTCGGAATATCTCACTATCCACTAAGATATATTCAATTATTGTCTGTCTGCCACCTGAGGCCCATGTCCACTTTACTTTGCATTGGTTGTCCATACTCAGCATTCTCAGCCCATTTTCCTTAGTGAAGTTCAGTAGCCTACTTCCATTCCTATTAACTTCTCTTCCCGTCCTTTTAGTTCATTGACTCTATTCCCGATGTGCACATCAAAAATCCCCAGCAATCATAACCTTATATCCCTGCAGCTGGATATCACTAGTCATCATTCTTATTCTATCATATATTTGGTCATTCCATTCATTTGGTACACCCTCATGTCTCACATACCATACATCTATTGCTGCTCTGTTTCCATTCGACTGTACTCCTATCCAATGCAATTATTCATTCCCTGCAGCATTGGAAAACTACCTTAGTGTACGGTGACAGTATTGGGATTTGAAATAGATTCTAGAAGTATGATCGTGAGAGTAGAGGCTGGAAAAATTCACAAAGTGAAAACCCAATTACGCCAAAAGTTGTTAGATATAGATGCTGCACCTATAAGATTTGTTGCACGAGTTATATATAGGCAACATTGTGGCTTGTTTTCCCGGTGTAGAATATGGACAGCTTTATTATGGTGAATTGGGGACCCAGAAAGCTGTTGCTGTTGCAAACAAAGTTGGGTAATTATGATGCACATATGGTCATCACTGATGGTATGAAAGATGACTTACAATCGCAGGTAGGGTAAAAAAACTATTGACAGGTGCAACCCTGATGTCCCACTGGAAACTGATGCCAGCTTCCTTAAATGGGGAAGCCAGTTGGCAACAAAAACCAGAGGGGTTAAATTGTCCTTTTTTAAAACTTCCCTGAGCAATGGCAATATCGATTCTCTTGAATTATTAGCCATTAAATTTTGTTTTGCAGGTTTTAAAAATGAGGTGGAAAACAAGCATGTTCTAGTAAAACCAGACAACACGGCTCTCATAGCTAGAGTGACATGGACCTTTCAGGTTGAACAAAATGTAACCCAATAGCGAAGGAAGTATGGGCATCGTCAATTGCCCACGACAGGTTATTCTCGTTAGCGCATTCTGCGAGAACTGAAATTACTTTAGGCCAGCATGGAGTCACGCCAGTTTAAAAAGCGTACAGAGTGGGCTTTAAACCCAATCCTATTCCAAAACATCGTGTCTGTGTTTGGCATGCTACATATTGATCTCTTTGCCTCCAGATGAAATTGTCAAGATTTGTGTCTTGGAAATTAGGTCCAAAAGCTATGCATATGGCCACATTCCCCATGTCTTGGTCTCATGAATTTGTATATTGTTCCCCACCTTCCAGTTTGATAGTGCGGAGCTTACAAAACATCAGCTTCGATCATACAGAAACTTTGATGGTGCTTCTCTTCTGACCAACTGATCCTTGGTTTACGGCACTGGCAGCAATGTTGACAGCCGAACCTCGGATCCTACCAGTCAGGAAAGATATGTTCCAAATACCACATCACGTAAACGTTTCACACCCATTGTACCCCCAAACTTGAGCTAAGAACATGCGAGGTGTCTGGGATACCTGGGAAAGCCAATGCTTTTCAAAACAAAGTGTCAGGTTGCTAATGGCCTGCTGGAGATCTGGCACAAGGAAGCAGTACCAGGAATATCTAGGGAAGTGGAAAGTGTTTTGTGATACATGGAATTACAATCCTTGTGCTCCCACTATAAAAGCATTGTTGGATTTCCTTGCAGAGATGCTTAAAAAAGGGAACAGTTACTCTATCACAGATACTGCCAAATCGCCACTTTCATTTATCTGTATAGTGGACAATACGCCTGTAAATTAACACCCTCGATCTAGTGATTAGATTGCACTAAGGTATATATAATTTACGACCAGCAGTGCCTACATACTTGCACAAGTACGATGTCAGTTTAGTGTTTAACGTTTTGGGGAAAATGTCACCTTAAATTTAGTCGGAAAGAACTATCATCTTCTCGGTTAAGACTGTCTTTCGGTCGGGAAGAACTGTCATTAAAGTTGATTATGTTGTTTAGTTTGGTCACTGGGCATAGGCGCCAAACTTTTCATGTTCTCGGTTTAGACTGTCTTTCGGTCGGAAAGAGTTCTTTTACCTTCATATGCAAGTTTCCACTTAAAAACTTTAAGGCCAACAGGAACTGTAAGGCAACCCTTACAACTGAGAGAATATGCCCTAGAATATGTTTTGTGTGGTAAGTGCACTCAGGGAGTATATATTAACGAACCAAGCCATCAAAAAAAAAAATAAACAGAACTACTCATTAGTCTCCACCAACAACCATATAACGCTATTACTAAAGACGTGTCTCCAGGCGGGTGCGCACTGTCATATAACGCGCAGAGATTATTTGTTTCCCCCGAATATTGAGTTTTCCGGAACGAATAGTCGAAGTAGCCTTGTCAAAGAAAACTTCAGTTTATAACGCAAGTCTGTAAGGACAGTACACTGGGGTCACGTGTTCATGGTATTTGTACAGATTCCAATTTAATCGTATCATTTACAGATGTTTATTTGTTCCTCGGAATACGTGTTCTTGTGACAAATTGTTCACTTTCTGTCTGCTCTTTTTGGCCATAAGTTGAACTGATATGTTTACACAAGAAATATGAAAATAAATAGAAGAAAGCATTGAAAGTATTGTATATATTTTTCCTGTGTGTTGTCTGTGACCAAAAGTTGAATTCAGATTTTGACAATCTGACAGTGTATCAAGTTTTTTTACGAACTAATCGCCATCCAAAAATTCATCTGGGGTCATGTTTTGACCACATTATCGGTGGTCAAATATTATTCCATGTTACCACTACTTTAAAGAATCCATAGAAGCTGCGAATCCGTCGTCGTATCTGAAATCGCAGCCCTGTTTTCATGTAGCACGACAAACATTATATAATACATTGTCACTGATTCTTATTTACATTTTAACTTGGTTGCTCTGAAGTTTGCTGACTACAAAGAGATCAAAAACAATTCCTTCTGCAGCATTTGGTTATGAAGATTGAATATGTACCGCCGATACTTATTCTAGTTTATTATGTAAAACAAGTGCGATTGAAGTGAGTAATATTTGGATAATGTGTTGTGTTGTTGTTTTGGTTGAAGCTATGAGCATATTTATTAATGGCCGCAGGCGAGACCCGTGTGCTTTGGATTTGATTGGAGCCATTATTAGGAGAATGAAGGTAAAAACTAATGGAGTATGCGCTGCTGGCCATTACGCTGGTGTCCGTTTATTTTACTACCAGGTTCCATTCAACTGATGGTCTCCATCCAAGACCTCTCCTTTAAATACATGTTATTCATGCTTTCCGTGTGTATTTGTTTGATTTATTTGTATATGGAAAACATAAAAATGCCAAAGAATTCGGTACAAATACAATTACATTGGCTCAAAAGAAAATTATACGACTCCTCTATCTCCTGTTCGGTATTGTATTGAATTGGGGACTTTCAAGAAAAATGGTAGCAAAAAAACAGATGAGAAATTCAAAAGTATATTTTCTGATCATGTAGTCTCGTATGGCACGGAAAGGAGACAGATCGATGTTACGATAAGATAAACAAGTTGCGCTGTTCTACCCTAAAATGATACATATTTTAAAAATAAGCATACACACAAACATATGCATGTATGTGTTTGTATATTGTATATACATACATACATACATATATATATGTATGTATGTATGTATATATATATATATATATATATATATATATATATATATATATATATATATATATATATATATATATATATATATATATATATATATATATATATATATATATATATACATATTATAGTCAATTGTACTTGCAGAAACCCAAGCTAACCAGCAGGACAAAGAGGGCCAACGTACAACAACACCTGCTGAATTCCACGTGATATTGAAAACCGTGTAATTAGCTCATACCTGGAGCAACATTGTGTGTAGCTTCGTTGTAGTCAGAGCTGAGACCAGCAACATAATGCCCGAAGGCACATATTTTAATGACTGATTTTGGGACTCTCCTTCGACTGTGCACGCACAAGTTATATTTACACAGAGGCTTCCGTGGTGCCGGCTGTTTACAGGGGAGACTATGCTTTCTGTCACTCAGGACCTTCTCAGTGAACAAAGTTCGGAAAGGCTCAAAGTGGTACTGTACACACTCAAGTTCAAAACAAAGCGGTAGCCACCTTTGAGGATTGAGATCCTTTGTTTAAAAATGCGTGGACAGTCAGGGACATCAACACACATGTGCCTGATTAAATCGTTGCGACATTTGTTAACTTGACTGGCCCAAAGGACACACCGATTTGTGATTGAGGCCATAGAATGACATCTGCGGTGTGGATGACACCGATGCGACTCGACTCCGTGACCCCTGATAAATTTTGTTTATTGCGGGAACTTTTTGAAGCGTCAGTTCCGGGACCTGTGAGGACACTGATGCTGAGGCTTCAGGAGACCTTGACACAACTAAAAGCTTGCTACATGTATTATTTTGGAGACTACCAGTTCATGCCATGTCTTGGGCCTTGCTTTCCCAAATGGAGTATATGGCAGCTGATTTTTTACATGTATGCAGTAACTTTTTTCATCATTCTTCCGTTCGCGTGTTGGAATCAGAGGTATTCACTGTTTTCCTCCATACGTCGTGTGACAGCGGACGATGAAACTTTGATGCGGATCTTCCAGCAGATAAATGAAGCCAACTCGGCCAGGGTAGAGAGAGCAGAATCTTTGATTGACCAATTGGGAGACAAAAATACATTTTCAGAGCCGCACGTCGAAAAGCTGGACGCAGATGGTAAAGTAGTGGAAGAAGACAGGAATACAACCCTTGTGGTGACTATTATCACCATGTCACGTGATATATATTTCTTTGGCCGAGCTTTCTTTCATCCCCAATATTTAACTCAGGTAGCAAGTAAATTTCTGAATTTACTGAATAGCCCAAAAATGAAGGATAAAAATTATAAAGTGGCTATTTGTGACGTGGAACATAGACCATCCAGACATTGGGAACCAGATCAACTTTCTGAACATTTCGTTGTCTTCCCACGTTATAAAAATCCTAAACTTCTTGCCAGAGTAGAACAACTTTCAAGATTTGACCGCTTTGAAAAAGAGAAGCAAGATTATGTGTATTGTATGAGCCAAACATTAAATTATTTCAACCCACAATATGTTTTGCTGGTTGAAGATGATGCCATACCCAAGGATGATGTATTTGATGTTCTTCACCATGTGCTAGACATGCGCATTAACCGCGATTCTCACGAAGGGGTACCACACCCCCGTGGTGAGGACGTTGCCTATCTCAAGTTGTATCATCCAGGAAGACTTCAGGAGTATTTAAGTTTTGAAGTGGAAAGATTGCCAGAACTATTAGCCACTGGGGGCACACTGGGGACCTTGCTGTACGCCATTGTCAAATGGACAAGCCCTGCCCTTAGGCAGAGACAAATGAATCGTAAGATTGTGTGGGCTTTGTGCGTCTTGTATGTTATGATGGTTGCAATAGTTATTGGACGACCCAATATTCAAGAACTAAGACGTTTTTCAAAATATTTATATAGCTTTTTACCGGATCCTTTTTGTTGCACTCAGGCCATTCTCTACCCAAATGCTTCAGCTCATAAAGTGATTGATTACTTAAACGATGCCAGATGCTTCAAGGAGTACCCTAAAGACGCTGCCTTGTACAGATTTCAGAAGGATGAAAATTTGCCAGCATATTTGATTCAGCCAAATTTATTTACTCACGTTGGCATGGCTTCTTCGTTACGGGGAAATATAATAAATCCATACTTGTTTTATGAGGAGATTTAACTGATGGAGTTGCAGGCAAAATCCCGCAACAGGAAACCGGTATTAGTGGTTATGGATAATTGTCTTAACATCGATGATGGATGATTTATTTCAATAAGAACAATGACATGTGATATATTTGGATAAGAATGATGAAAATTAATTTATTACACAATCTGTCCAACAATACAATTGTACATTTGTATATAATTTGAATCTTTGCTGTTGTCATCTGAAAAAGAATAAATGTAAACATCGTTTTACAATATGCAGATAATAAGTTTCAATAACACATTCTCGAAACCGAAATGGTTGCTGAGAAATAAACCTAACCTGCATTTTTAAAAATAATCGTAGCAGTCATACTTTTTTGTTGTTGATTGAACAAATTTTTAAACGTTAGATTTTGCTTAAGATAATGCCTCTTCTTCACGTTTCAGTGATTATTCTTGTAAACTAGCTCTTCGTCTCCCCTGCTACGTACATTGTAATACTTTGGAAAGTCCATCTGAATGAACTCCTCGCGAAACAGATAAGATAACTATGCTGGGTTCTCGCATAAGCCTAATGAGCTCTCTGATTTGAAGCTTAAGGTCCAATTCCCTCCCCCCCCCTCATGTTGTATTTTCAGTCCCTATGTGTGGAATTGTGATCTCAACGTTTTCCTACCCACCCACCCATCAACCCCCCCCCCCAAAAAAAAACAAACAAACAAAACATCTCCTGCCTTCCCTGTCAAGAGTTATAGTACTTGTAGTCTAGCATGTCTTGTGGAGTTATACATCACCATCATGCAGTTTGTTCGGCTATGCAGTCTGTAGTGGTATCTATCAATATTTTCACGGCAATCAGCTCCCCTGGCAAGAGGGAATAAAAAAGAGAGTTGCCCTGTTTTCCAATTATTTTTTTTTTTTAGAAATGAAAATATGTTCACACCAATCTGCAGTATTAGACATACCCATATTTGGCCATCTGTGGAAATGGGAATGAACACGCAATGGTGTCATGGCCTTGTGATAAACTTTCAAAAATTCAGTCGCTCTTACTGAATTATTCTTTTGTCTCTCACATCGTATATCCATGAAAGAATTAAGTTCTGTAACAGTTTTGACGCTGCAAGCTTGATACCAGGGTAAATATTCTTCTGTAGCCCAGGTTGCATTTTGGTGGCCATGTTCAGCGCGTATATCTAAACATGGACTATCAATGTCTAAAGGTACCTTTGGGCATCGATGACTTTACCCTGGGTACAGTCCAAATTTTCAGGGGTTGCTCAGCATAAGACGGAATGGCGGCAGAGGAACATAAATGTCCAAAATTATAAATTGCGACGTAAAAGGTTTTTTTTTTTTTTTTTTGTTTTTTGTTTTTTTTGTTTTATTTTGGGTTTTTTTGTTTGTTTGTTTTTTGTTTTGTTTTGTTTGGATGACATATTAAATCTTTGAGCAATGATGCAGAACCTCGAAAAGATATAATGGTAACACAGAGCTGGACATTTGTCATGGAGCATTATTCATGATGTCACTAGTATTTCATTTAGTGTTAAGAATAACTGATATGAGCTGACCCCTGAGCTGTATCTGAATTATGGGTCGGATCTGCATTTGGAAATTTTGTCATCATAGTGGACTTCGGATTTTTTTTTTTTTTTTTTTTTTTTACATCTACTAATCTACTCGTGATGGTAACTCAGTACCTTACTTCTCTGTGTATTTATATAATTATAGAAATTATTATCATCATCATCATTTTGTTTCAACAATTGTTCATATGACTGTAACGAGACCACCTCGAAGAGGTAGCTTGGTTCATGGCACACGTTTCTGATAATATAAGAACTCTTTCAGTTAAAAGTCAATGTTTATTAATTTTTCGAATGATAACAAGTTATCTTTATGTGACAGGAAGGTATACCTTAGAGCCAACATAACACCTATACAGGTAAGAATATCAGACATGTGATCGCTCCTTAACGATCACAGATATCAAGATACATACACGAAGTCACATTTCAAATAGAATGGGGTTGTACCAAGGATGGGTCTCAACAAAGTTGGTTAATTGTTCCGACCAAAGTTATTCCTTTAGATTTGACGCGTGTGTGAATATCTGAAAATAATCTCCGAATTCGCTTGGTCATTTGCTTGAACTTGTATATAGGAGGACTTCTCCGTACTGCCAAACCTGATTTTGTTTCTAAGGCAGTTTTTGTTGTTCTTGTTGACGTTGTTTTTCACAAAAGAAATGTGGGGAAGATTAATTGGGGTTAATTTTTTGTTTCTTGTCTTCTTTTCTGAAATCACGTCTCTGTTCCTTTCAAACTTTCTGGGAATGCTTCTGGTCTGACACTGTACGAACTGTCTTCAACACGTGGTGACCCTGTATCAATAACAGTTCTTTAAAATCTCATAATCATCCACAAGAGTATAATGTTAGTATGGTTTGTAGGCCTATATGGCACATGGCTACTTCAAACGCTTGCGGTATGTGGATGGCAGTGTCAATGTTTGTGTATAGTTTCCTCGAGAACCGTCGACCGAAGTCTCTTCAAATTGGGGAGGGAAGGGGATGTACCTTGGGTTGTTCTCCACGTGTGTTCAATATTTCACACTATTGACACTGCTACTACTGCTTTAGGGGGTGTTTGTAAGTTTGTTTGTTTGTTTGTTTGTTTGTTTCTTTGTTTTTTCCTGCCAACACTTCATTAGTTGTAATAAATGAACCTGGAAATGACGACATATCAGCATTGACACTGAATGGTGCGAAAAAATGTCGTAATGGCCAGATTATTCTGACAAAATGTCCTCCAAACCAGATAAAATGTCGTCATGACCACATAAGTGGGGAAGTGAGGTTGACACCAATGGGCTTGCGTAGAATGGTGAGTTATAAGCTGCTTCAGAATGGACCAAAATGTGCTTCATTACACTAAATGAATCAAAAACATTCTAAATGATAATTGGCAACAGAAATCCATGCACATTATCCAATGTTCCTAAACGGACAATTAATTTCAGAAACTTCTTTCCATTAGCATCTGGAAGTCAACTTCGAGTGAAAACGGAACATGGGCTGATCGTATCGTACGAAAGGTATGAAAATGGTCGATTATTTCAGGAACATCTAATTTAATTTCAATCGACAGGCACATGAGAAGCATGTGAATGAGACCAGTGCCTGCGTATTCAGATGTTGCCTGCTACGGCATACCTCTTCAGTGAGCTGTTATGAAAGACTACGAAAAGTACAAATGCCAATAGCAAGAATAAGAGGGACCAGGAGGCGTTTCGAGCCCCTTGGGTCTTAAGGCCTATATTATGGTAGATACGCACCCATAGATAGGCCCATTGACCATCAAAGACACTGCCTGCCGAAGATACAGATTAGGGTCGGTAGACAGTGTCTTTGGTGGTCAGTATGTATGGGTTCGTATCTGCCAGATAATTAGGACAACCGTTATTATTAGTGCAGAAAGAATCTCTTTCCATTTTAACATCAAATGTGATGAAAATTATTACCGATATTTAAAACTATAAACAAGTTTCTAATGTTTAATTGCAAATCTAAGTGATTTTTACAAACATTCTGTTGCCATGGCAACCAACTGTTGACACTTACTATCTCAAACTGGTTTCTTATGAAACACCTGTATAGTAGGTATGTTGATGTCAAGTTTTGAAGTGGTACCTTGTATGTGTATAAAGTTATGGTTAATAAGGTGATTTTCCTTTCATTTAGTGAAAACTTAATTTCGTTGCCATGGTAACCAATATAAATACAATTTGACCATGAAATTGATAGTAGGCCTACACCCTACCTAACTTTAAACTTCAGGTTCTTATCTTTTGATTGATACCAAATCTAGCCGAGTATTTTTCCGGTTGAACGAAAACTGAAAATAAGCCTTTTTGAAAATTTAGCTGCTCTACTAATTCTGCTGGTTGCCCCTGAGTGTCGAGCCGACTTCTTTTGGAGCAAGTTGGAAAAGCCCGAGTTCTCGCCCTGAAAATAATTAACTCAGCCATCCAAATGTGCACAATGGTAGACTGTCTTTCTCCTCAATATTTGGAAGCTACAATTTTCGACATTGTGCTGATATACCCGCGATCTATTGCAATATTACTCTCGGAAAAACATCATTATTTCCTCTCACAATAAACCTTTGCAACATCTCAGAAACATACGATTCAAGACACGCTAAAAACATCGGTGTTCAAAAGCACTACCAAGTAGCCCTCTGGTGGTAACTCCAAAACATTACTTGGATGATTGCAGAAATCTGAAAAGCGTATACTTTCTGTCCATTTGAGACAAGGATGCGGCTCAATGACACAGTGTATCTTATTTAACAGACATAAATTGGATTTTTTTTTCAAATACCGAAGGTCTTCAAACATGATTAAAAAAACCAGAACCTCAAACTTCTAAACTTTTCAAAATCACACACACACGCACGCACGCACGCACGCACACACACACACACACACACACACCTAACGAAAAAAAATGTACAGGTTTTTCATGTCCGATTCTTGAGCTGCCTTTTTCAGTCTGAGTGCCCCCCACTTCATAGAATACAAGGTTCACTTATATATAACATTCCCTTTCTAATGCGACGAGCAGCCTAATTCTGTAGTTTTTGCTAAGTTTCTGTCAAAGGGATGCACGACGCTAATTTATTGACTTACTGTATCGTCCTATGGTATCTACCAATATACACATAGGCCTCTTGAATCTACCGTAGAATAGTTAAAAGTAACATGTATTGTTTTTCTCCAATCCATTTTTGTTGTGCTCTAAAATACATTTAAACTACGGATAAATGTCATGGGAGTCTACACATGCGTCGCAGGAAATATTACTTTCACAAGTGGCCACTTCCTTGTGTCTTTAAGTATTCAAGAGACCCATACTATCGAGGCTTATGCCATTCTACATTATCAATATGCCTAGATTTAAATAGACAATGCTATAGAAACGTTAAATTATACCGTAACGGTAACCACTTCGTTAAAAAATTATCTTCCTTTAATGTATCATGGCTTACAAATATTGCTACGATAAAAAACGTGGGCGTAACTATATATCACTTCATATATATTTTGACTGAAAATTCACTCTCAATGTCCAAAATTAATTCCAAGTTTGGTTTTATAACTCAGTAAGATATTATTACGCCAGTTCCAGCACCTCAATAATCTGTAAATGAATTACAAGACACCATTTCATTATAAGACATCAATTAATACATCAAAGCATTTAGAAACGTCATATTTCAGGATTTGGTTCGACTTCCACAACTGCAGTAAAATATTGAAATAAAAACATCTACGACATGAATCCTAGATCATTGTGGTGACTGATTCAGAATAACACTTATTTGCATGCCCTTGTACTGTGTTCTTCCAGAGGTTTCAAGCCCCCCTCCCCCCCCCCCCCCCCCCCCGAAAAAAACATATTGTCCTTGACAACGGTTAAAACAATGCCCTGGGTAATGTTTTGTTCAGCTATGCCTATGAAAAAGGGAACCGTGTGGATATGGGACAAATCAGATATACTATTATTATTATTTATTTGTAGACGTACACGTATTACAAAGTACAGGTTTGTATTTTTGGCACCGAAAAAAAAAAACGTCATGGCACCACTTTTAGTAAGATAACATTCGCAACGGTTCCTAATTTGCCCTGCTTACATTTAATCATGGTGCCTTAGTAGCATATTTTGTTCTTATTCAACAGGGCAGAACAAATAGACAAACAAATAAAATAAAAAACACAGCTGAAATCAATTATTCATGATATGTAAAGATCGAACACAGAGTTCTCAATTGAAGAAACTTACCAGCTTCTATTTAAACACACACACACACACATATATATATCTATATATATATATATATATATATATATATATTGTATACAAGATCTTGCAGGCTGTGAGAACGGCTTGTGCTCAGCTGACCTCAAAATAGTGGTTTTTATATGAATACATAAAATGCCTTGTTGCCAGAACGATCTGTGCTCAGCAGACCTGGCCTCTGCCCATCCCTACCATTTATGAAGATCAGGATAACTGCTTTTGAATAAACCACAGATACATGTACTGACATTTACATGTCTACGATTTATGATTATGGGAATTCAATTATATACATATATATATATATATATATATATATATATATATATACATATATATATATATATACATATATATATATATATACATATACATATATATATATATATATATATATATATATATATATATATATATATATATATATATAGATATAGATATAGATATACATATAGATATATATACATGTCTTGGGTGGTTTATGGGCAATTATACACTGCCCATAAAAAATATATATAATGGAATTGGTCCTCCAGCCGGTTTGTGGGAACATACCATTGTCTGGGGGTCAATTATACACCTCAAGCCGGACCATGGGCAGTGTATACCAAGTATAGCTTACCACAATTTCTGGGCATTTATAGCTTCCCATAATATCTGGGCAGATTTGCTAATTTGTACATTTTTGAAACCCCCTAGGTAGTGCATTGAATTTAAGGCAAACATGGTTTATGGGCATTTTTCAACTGCCGATAAACCAAACAATCGCCCACAAGACGGTCTGAAGATCACAATTCTGCCCATAAACCACCCAAGACATAACTATCTATCTATCTGTCTGTCTGTCTGTCTGTCTGTCTGTATGTATGTATGTATGTATGTATACATACATATATACATATGTAAACCAGGAAAACCATGGAGAAAATGGATTTAGAAGAGAGAAAAGAAAGTAGGATATATCATAGTAACCGTAAGGAATACATTTGGTGGAGAACAAATCAAAGCACATTCCTGCTACATTTGAAGAAAAAGGAGCAGTGCATTATGAAGAACATGTTGCAAATAACAAAAGCATACAATGTCAACACTTCATGAAATCATGTCTATAATTTTGCCTTTTTGTTCCTCCTAAGATAACATTTGTATCGGGGCATGGTGATAGGAAAGAAGATATAGCAAATTTCTTGGCTAATCTTGAATAAAATATGTAGTAAAGTGTACAGTTTTGTTTAACCATTTCAATTTCAAAACTATTGCCTGTGCAGTTTCGGGGAAGATTTTTTATGAGAATCCAGCCAACGGTTTTTGAGATGTTGAAAATGTGAATTGTTGATAGATGAAGCACGGATATGGACACACACGATATCGGACAAAGCTGAGGTAAAAATTCCAAAAATTTTTGGAGTATGACCATTTGAACAAACTTGCTGGAGAGCCAGCTAAGCTACATCCCCACCATATTTGAAGTGAATCTGGTCGACGGTTTTGGAGAAGTAGAAAATGTGACTTTCCCTAGCAATCCTCATTGTCTTACACAGTAATCAACTGGAAAGTATGCATTCACCAACAGGTACCATGATTGAAAAAATGTGTTAAAAATCAGGATTCCAGAGTATTGCCACCCAGTACATAAGTTTATTTAACACTCCCAAAAGCTACATTTCCACCGAGTTTCAGAACAATCTGAGTGATGTTTTTGGAAGTCAAAAGCAGCAAAAACACCCAAAAATAGAATAAAAATCACAGCACCACCGGTTGCACAAATTAAAGTCTGAGAGTCCCTGGAAGTGTCCCTATGCAATTTCAAAGGAATTTCTAAGTCGTTTTGGAGATTATTTTAAAGATTTTGCCACAAAAAATGAACAAAACATTCATTAAAAAAATCACTGGAGCACGAACATTTGAGAAAAAAAAAAAAAAAAAATGGAAGAAACGGAAGAAACCTACCAAAGGTACATCAACACCAAGTTTGAAGTGAATCTGGTTGACAATTTAAGAGGAGTAAAAAATAAATTTCCATAGTGATCTCCATTGACTTACATAATAGTAATCAACTGGAATACATGCATTAACCAACAGATATCTGACTTGAAAAATTTGTTAAAAATCAGAGCTTCATAGTATCAGCATCCAGTGAACAACCGTTTGACCCTCCCACAAGCTACATTTTCATCAAGTGACAGTTTTGGTGGGGATGTTAAAAATAGCAAAAACATACAGAATGTGTTTAAAAAAGGGGAAAAAATTGCAGTGCCACCTGTTGAACAAATTAACGACTAGGTGTTCCCAAAAGTATTCCTGTGAAATTTTTAAGCAATTTGCCATGTGAGTTTTGGAGAAAATATTTCAGCCAAACCAGTTTCTGCTGTTGGCCCAGTCTTTTCAGCACTTGTTCAGGGCGAACACTTTTGAAGTCTCTGCTACACATTAGGCCTTTGCAGCTGGCATCTGGCAATACTAATCAATTTGGGAAATGTTGCATCCCTTATAAATACTTGTTGGTATCATGAATGCAACACTGCTATTAAATGGACTTGAGTAAAAATTTAGGCTTGAATACATATACCTTCATTTCAATACACAACAATTCAAATGGGTACACCTGAAATATATTTATTTTTCATTATGTACAATTATATTACACTTTTCAAGTCTTCTTGTAATATATGCTGAATATATCACTATAGTTCACTTTCTGAATATGCATTTACTGTACAGCCATAATGTGCATACTACATGCCTGTACAGATTTACAAGTAACCTTCAACTATAAACCAGTTCATGAAGCACCATCTGATCTTGACACTGCGGCAGGCCAACCTACTGGAACAATCATCCTATCATGTTACCGAGGACTGGATCTGCCAACCAAGCAAGCTGCTGGATACTTGACCAGTAAACCAATCATGATTTTGAACATTGGGTAACATGTCCCATCCCAAGTCTGTCTCGCTCAGTCATTGAAGCCTTCATCACTGTCAGCAGAATCTCCTTTTGTTTCCAACCAATCAAGCTGCTGGGCACTTATTAAACCAGTAAACCAATCATGATTTTTGAACATTGGGTAACATGTCCAATCCCAAGTGTGTCTCGCTCAGTCGCTGAAGCCTGCATCACTGTCAGCAGAATCTTCTTTTGTTTCCTCATCACTAAAGTCTGAGTCACTGTCTTTCTTTGTCTGGCCACCCCCTGGAGCTGGGGCATTTGGAGTGCTGGAAATATAAATAACAGACCCTGCCTTCAGCGGCTCCCTTTGCTTTCTGATGCTTGGTTGGAAAAAACAAACATGTACTGAACACTGTTTATAAAAGTTTTTCTTTTTTGAAGGCTAACATGAAACTAATCATTTTAGCTGTGAAAGTTCTCAAATAAAAAGAAAGAGAATTTAAAAGGGAATTTTGTATACACTTGTCCCCATAACAGCATGAAAACATGTTGCTTTATCCAATGCAAAACAAAATGAAAAAGAAACATATATACAAGCCTCACTGTTCTATAAAGCCACACAGGCAGAAATACAGAGGATTCTCCTAAATTTTGATATATGTGTGTGCCCTGTGCACACATGTGAAAATAATGTTCTTGTGGGATTCATTTTAGGGCATAATCTACAAGTAGCTTCAGCACTCTTGTCATGTTTTCTTTAAAAGAAATACTGAATATACTTACTCTAACAAACCTGGAACTATTCCCTCTGACATCATTTGCTACTGAATAGACTTACTCTAATAAAATTACATCTGATACCTCTGACATCTTTTAATAAAGGATTAAAACACCACAGAGCTTGGCAGAGAGGCCTCTGTCTGCCGATACAGGCCTTTCTGTCAAGCTCAGGTGTGTTTTAATCCATTTATGATATAGGTTTTATCTGATGATGTCACTTTAAAACTTACAAACTTTGTCAAAATGTCTACAAACTCATCTCATCACCATACTGAGATGACTGCAATCGGTGCACCAGTCACAGTATGTGCGCCCTCTAACGGCGTCTGCTCAATATCAAAACGAGGCAATTAAGGGGGACTGTACGGCAGGACTGGTCACATGGTGTGTGTTCTTGCATCTGATTGGCCTAACCCTCCCACCTATATCATAATACTGAATATACTTATTCTGACAAATCTGGACCTTCTCCCTCTGTCATTACTTAATACTGAATATACTTATCCTAACAAATCTGAATCTAGTCTCTCTGGCATGATTTAATACTGAATATACTAATTGTAACAAATGTGTATCTAGTCCTTCTGACATTTTTCAAGGAAATGTCAAAGTTGTTTTGGATAATTTTGTGCATTTTGAAACTTTGGGACTTTTTAGTAGACATATATATTGTCTATCAGTTGTCCACACTTGGTAGTACTAGTCCCAATACAATCTGAAGAAACTAAGAAACTACTTTTAATGTTAACATGGCAGTCAATGGACCATGTTAACCTTTGACTCTTGATTATAGACAAATGCTATTTGCACCAAAATGTCCACTTCATTTGGATATTTTTTTCTTAAACTAATTATCTGATTTTGATAAAATAAAAACTGATTCACTGTAAAAATTACTAAGAGCAAAACTGTGTCAGGGATTTTCTAACAGATGAACAGTTCTTTTTTAGAATGTGTTTCAAAAATGAAGAGTCCATCAACATTGACAAACTTGGCCATTTTGCAATTTTTTGAACCACCATTGTAAAAAAAAAACAACTAAACCCCCCCCCAAAAAAACAAACAAAACAAAAAAAAAAAAAAAAACAACAAAAAAAAAAAAAAACAACCCCAAACCCCCCCCCCCCCCCCCCCCCAAAAAAAAAACCAACAAACAATATGCAGTTATGAACAATCCCTGATATAATTTTGAACTGAATATACTATTGCAACTAGTCTGGACCTTGTCACTCTGATATCATTTAATATTGAATATACTTACCTTCACAAATCCGGATCTAGTCCATCTGACATCATTTAATGCTGACGATACGTACTCCAACAAATCTAGACTTAGTCCTTCTGACATCACTTAATACTGAATATACTTACTCTTACAAATCTGGATATAATCACTGTGATATCCTTTAATGCTGAATATACTTACTCTAACAAATCTGGATCTAGTCCTTCTGCCATCATTTTCCCACGTAATGCACCAGCTGGAACACCCTAAAACAGCAACAAACAATGGCTCTATACAATGCCGGTTCAACCCTTTTCCTCTTAGACCAGCCAAAACAGGTTGATGTCAAATGTCATCTGCTACAATGTTTTAAATACTAATTTCAAAAGTAATTAAAACCAATTTGAATGAGAATTGTAGATAAGATCTATCTAGAAAACAAGACCCAGGTCAACAGCTGTTCTTGACATGGGTTAGGTGTTGAGTGCCTAGCTCAGCCAAAGAAAGCTGTTGATTCAGTCTTAATTCAAGGGGAATGGGTTATACAAGATATCTGAACTTAAAAAAAAAAATCTGTTGATCTCAGTTTCAGAAATAAAGTAGAAAATGACTTCATGGCTTTATGACACTTAAATGACAAAAGTGTAGTGCAGAAGTTAAAATAATAAGTTTCTCATGGAATACAGTGGTCCCTGTCACCAGAGACCACCCCTATAGCAACGAAAAAATGGTCTTATGAGACAGGTGGTCTTTCACGACAGGGTCTCTTATGACAGGGACTACTGTATTCACATTTTCAGCTACATTGTATCCATAGTAGTAATTTGGAAAGCTGCTATTGTGATTATTTCATTTTAATTTTTGTTTGTATTCGATGGTCACAAATTTCTATTTGGATCCTGCATATTAATATATTCTACTGTGACAGCCAAAACAACTATGTACTACCATTTTTTCAATGACGATTTATTTTTCACATTACGATATGATAAAGTCTTAGTTTAATGAGGAAAGGGTTAATTGCCATAGATTTTCACAGCATACAGCAGGACAAGCCTGTTTCTTTAAAAGTAGATGCATTTTTCCTTGTTTGTTGGATCGCATTCTCAAAATACATACCACATTAACCATTTTGAAGTATTTGGCATATCTTGGGTCTTGGGCAACGGTCATAGTAGGTTTTTCCTCCTCAACAGGTTCAGGTGGCGGGGCAGATTCCTGAAAGAGTATAACAAGAGGACTATGTTGATCCTGTGCACAACTGGTAGGCAACGTTGGACTCACACCTGACTGGTGAATGATCCAGCTATCTGTCAAGAACCAAATCTCCAAAATGCCTTTTTACGTTTACTGTAAAAAAATTAACCCCATGTACGACAACATGCATTTTCAACCTTACCTCAGCAACTTTTGAGGTTACATGTATCAACTCACAAACGATGAGTTTTGATGAGCTGAACAGAGTAGTTATCAGCTAAAAATCACATGAATGCAGGAGGATACAAAACAGAGATAATATATGTCACAGAAGTACAGCTCAATATGAACCGATTGTGAGCAGCATATTATATTAAATAGAATGATATTTTGCACAATTGTTTCAGAAAAATTTTGACTTAACATCTTTATAGGAGACTGTGGCTAAATATTGTGACCATGCTTGGAACATTTCAAAAACGGTTACAAACAATAGGGTTGATTTAGCTGTGAACAAAAAAACAAAAGTTAATGCAGTGCATTAAAGACTAACTCTCTATATATTGAAATTGTATTTAAATAAGAATGCATGGTAAAATTCCATACAAAAAGAAATAAAATTCAACTATATAGCTAGTCATTTCTAACAGCCTGGCAAACCTACATGTATTAATGTAAAAACCACCAACGGACTAATATGACTGACAAAGATATTGATAGACCACTTACTATACTGAATTAATAAGAGTTTTCATTGGCAAACCTTTCACTTCCTTTAGTTCTGTCTTTGAAACTGACCTTTGTCAAAACAGCTGGGTTGGGGGTTGGGAGGGTTGATTCACAAATTTTATTCAAGCAATTGATAAAACTACTTGCACTTAGCTGAATACAAGCCTGTGGCATGGTATAAGTAACCTGAAAGCATTTGAGTACTTATTAAAGATATTAAAATAAAACATGCCTCAAATTAAACAAGAGGGCTGTGTGAACAGCCCACGCTCAGCTGACCTAGACATTCATCACACTTGCAGCTCTGTGAACTTGGGATAGGATCAAGGTCACCCATGTACTGAGTAAGTCTGACCTTTATAGAAGAACACTAACATGTGCAACATCAAGGTCCCAGTTCAAGTAGTTCTCAAGTTATAGTGAGGAGTGAAATTTATGTATGTTGCACTGTGACCCCGCAAAGAAGGTCACGGTCACTCATGTACTGTCTAAGCATGACCTTCAAAGAGAAACATTAATACATGCAACATCAAGATCCTAACTCAAAATACCCCTCACGGTATCAAATGAACAGTAAATTTCGTGTCAGTTGTCCTGTGCCCTTGGGAATGAGGTCAAGGTCCAAACATCACTGGAGCATGACCACTTGCACAAAATAGGTAGACACTTATAAAAGGTACATTCCTACCAAGTTTGGCCAAAATCTGGTCCAAATTATTTAAGTTATAACCATTACAAGAAATGCCCATGTGGACTTTCCTATTAAAACTTTTTTTAAAGATTTTTGAAAAAAATTCTAAAAAATCCGAAAATCACAGGAGCATCAGCAAACTTGGTCGGGCCTACCCAAGGTACATTGCCACCAAGTTTAAAGTAAATCTGACAGACAGTTTCTCCAGAGAGGTCCAAAATGCGATTTACCATTAGAATGCCCATTAACTTGCACAGTAAGCAATAGAAAAAGTGCATTTACCAATTAATGTACTTGAATTGAAAAAAAAAAATGTTAAAAATCAGGAATCCACAGCAGTGCTAAATAGTGAACATCTTTGCTTGACCCCTTTCACAAGGAACATATCCACAAAGTCTCAACTTAATCTGAGAGATGGAAGTGACAAGTAACAAAAACACACAAAAATTCATAAAAAAAATTGAAATTGCAGCACCACCTGGTGAACAAATTAAGAACTACGAGTCCCTAGGAGTGTTCTAATGTAATATCACAGCAATTGCGTAAGGGGTTGTGGAGTAGAAGATTTTGTAAGATTTGTCAAAAAAAGAACCAAAAAAAATCATTAAAACCCCCAAAATCACTGGAGCGTGACCACATGAACATGTCTAGTAGAAACCCACCCAAGGTACATTGCCACCAAGTTTGAAGTCAATCTGGCTGATGATTTTGGAGAATTAGTCCAGAATATGAATTACCATTAGAATGCTCATTGACACACATAGTAATCAACAGGAACGCTGCATTGACTGATAAGTACCCGAATTGAAAAAATCATTAAAATTCAGGAATCCACAGCAGTGCCACCTAGTGAACAACTTTGTTTGACCCTTCCACAAAGAACATATCCACCCAGTTTCAGCTTCATCTGAGTGACAGTTCTGGAGAGGAAGTCAAAAATAGCAAAAAGAGACAAAAACTCATTTTAAAAAAAAAAAAAAAAAAAAAAAAAAAAAAAAAAAAAAAAAAAAAAAATGCAGCACGACCTTGTGAACAAATTCAGAACTAGGAGTCGCCAGGACTGTCCCTGTGCGATATTAAAGCAATCAGGTGAGAAGTTTCAGAGAAGAAGATTTTTTAAGGTTTGCCCCCAAAAAGAACAAATAAATTCATATAAAATCCAAAAAAGGTTTGCCCCCAAAAAGAACAAATAAATTCATATAAAATCCAAAATCACTGGAGCGTGACCACTCGAACAAACTTGGTAGAGACCCACCCAAGGCACATCCCCACCAAGTTTGAAATAAATCTGGATGACGGTTACGGACAAGAAGTCAAAATGTGAATTGTGGACGACGGATGGCTAGTCATAACATGAGCTCAGCTGACTGACATGTCAGCTGAGCTAAAAAAAAACACCCCACCCCCCAAAATGGCAAACCTGGCAAAGTTAAAAGAAAATGTTTCCTGATTCCAGCATCTAGACGGTATTTACCTGGTTATCTGTGGACTCTGGTGCTGGTGTTGGCTCTGTGGCATGTGCTGCCTGTTGTGGTTGTGCTGACTTCTCTGCAGCTGGAGCAGCACTGGTTGGAACGGTCACATTTTCTAACCCAGGAATAGATGATAACTGAAATTATAATATTGTAACACGTAAGCTGCAATATCTGACAGAATTGCTTTTCGCGCATAATGTATAGGTATCCTCAATTACATGTTTCAATTATATATATATACACATATAGTTTATACATAGTCAATCACATGAGTAACTGAGTTTTATAAGAAAAAAAAAAAGCTTATATGATCTTGATGAAGTGATACGTCTTGATTTATCATAAAGTATTTATCTCTGCTTTGACATATGGCAGTTTTTAGGATATCTTATTTACCAGGACTCACTAAGCATTTTGATGTCTAATCCTCAGGGCAGGTTATTTTGATGTTTTACTTACTTCCTGTCCTAACTGTTGTCTCCAGGGTGATAGCTTGAATTTTTAACTTGATTGTAATTTTACTTATCCTGGGCCAGAAGACATGTTAACCACCCACCCCCCAAACTGTCTGCTTGTCAAACATCTGCTTTATTGTTTTCAACTAAGTTCAAGAGTAATGTAAAACAATTTGTAGATAGATGAAACCTATCAATGGCAAAGACTCCAGGTCAACAGCTTTCTTTGGCATGGGTTGAGCACTTAGGACCTAGTACCAGCATCTAGACAGCACTTAGTGCTCAACCCACACCAGGGAAAACTACTGAGTCAGTCTTAATTGAAGGGGGGAAGGGTTTATTGGTCAGCCCTGTTTACAAATTATATTCATAAAACTGAACACACACACCACACAAGCGCAATTTGACATGACCTTAATCATTTTATCATGAATAGGGTACATGTAATTTACAGCCGAATAACATGAGTCATTGATGCTCACAAAGTCATTACCTTTGCTTCTAAGATGCTCATAGTGGTTTCTAGTCTCTGAAGCCTCACAGTCAATCCTTCCAGTTTTTCTTCACATACACAGGAAAATCTGTTCAAGAACCTTGCTGTATGAACAACAAAGTGGTTCAGAAATGCCAGTGTCCTCTTCTGGTGGATGGCTCCAACCTTGCAAAGTACAACAGGAAGCATTTAATATACAAGTGAAGGAATAAATCACAATACACTCTGTCTCGTACTTGTCACACATGTGCTCTGACATCATCATAACGAGGATACACTGGTAACATTTGTGTTTACTAAACTCTGCAAGGGAAGATAAATGTGCATGAACCATATGTACAAATCTTCACTTGAAACAGAGACTTTCATGTAAAGGTTGCTCCTGTACCCATCCTGCAGAAGGCACTTCAGTCAGAATGACTATGGTTGCCTGCTTCCAATACTTTCCGTTGTAATTTGCAACTTAGTAACCTGCTGTCCATGGAAACACCTAATTCATCATGCTTAATTGAAATGTATATCTGACATGTTCATACATGAATTATATTACCCAGCTGAAATACATAATTTATCATGCTTAATCGAAGTACATATCGGACATGTCCATATCAAATTATACTACACCAGCTGAGAAGTAATGAGTGTTTTCAACATCACTTGAACATATACTCCAATGGGAATACACATTTCCCGCTGACACAAATTCTATGAATTGGATTGTGTATTCAGCTGAACATATACAACTGCCTAAAACAAAACCAGCCTAGTATAGAATTTCATCACAAAAACACAGCATTTTATGTCCAAAGACAAGAAAGGTTGTTGAGGCAGTCAGCTTTCGGGAAAACAGGGAAATTTGTGTTTTTAGCACAAAATATCCAAGTAAATTTGAAGCATATTTTGATTATATAAGCATCAAATGTGAAAGCTCATATGGAACCCCAGTTGGGGGGCTCAGGAAAGCACAACCATTTGATATACCTCCTCACATGCAAGGTATGCAGGAAACAATATATTGGTCAGACGAGCCATACCTTGATGGACAGAATGTGCGAGCACTTCTACCACTTTATGGGAAAGGATTATCTCAACCTCCAGGCAGGCACTTTCTGCTTACTAACCATGAATCTCCAGAATTGACCATTCAAATCTTGGAATGTATATGTACATTTCCAGCCCCAGGTTCAGGCTGTCAGAGAAACCTTTTGGATACACCAGCTGCATACCACTACTACCACAGAACCGTTTGGTGTCATTGCCATGCATAGATGAACTTCTTGTTTAGTAAAATTTTATTTCTGAGTGCATCTATCCCCCAGCCAGTGTCCCTGTTCATGAACCAATGGCTCCTAAATTTTACTGAATTGAGAGTTATGCTATCAACAGATAAACCTTCTCTTTTCTAATAATTGGTACTCTCCAGGCTTTAAACACCTGGCACACTCAAGTAAGTCCGTGCATCCGTTCTTGCTTATCAACAAGCAAGAAATTTTCTAATAGGCTATTACAGACTATCACATTGCTTATTGAAGATCATAATTCCTTGGCATTGCAAATGTTCACTTTCACATTATCAACATGAATTTTTATTTATTGGTATATATCATGTACCCGGGGGCTGTTGACCTCAGTCTCTGATGAGATGTGTTGGCATCGAAACCGGTCATGTAGATCATGACGTGGAGGCCCCCAATGGCCATGTTGCCAATGAACCCTCAGCTTTGGTGTTGTTGCGCAAGATTCCAACAATCACTCTTCGTACCCACTACGTCTCTGCTTGGCTACGACACTATTTCAATGGGGATATAGAGATCTTGGGCACAGTACTTAAAGTTGACTGTTGTGAAACAGTGTCTATCAAAAAGAAAGGCTATACGGTAGACCAGTTCGTTCAGCTGCTCAAGGTACGAAGGCCTCGCCCTTCTTGACTGGCTTAGTAAATGGCCGCTAGAGGGACCTAGCAAGCAGGTGCTACTGCCTGATCCACTGATGTCATAGTATTATCGATACTTTGTAATGCTGACGCTCCCATCTCAGGCTATGCCTACAACTTATTTAGTATGAATGCTCCGCTTGCTACTAGGTTGAACCTACTTCCATATTGGGGCATTCCATGGTAATGTGGACATGATCTTCAAAAATTAAAAATAGTTGAAACTTGTTTGTATGTAAAAAGTTCAAAGCAAAGATGTTACATTTAGAGAAGCGGAGATGAATTTTCATCTCGTGCCTTCATTACTTTAAATAATTCAAATTAAATTTGTGTTTTAAAAAACTGGCGGCGGACAGGACATTACAAATTATGTTCTATCTTGTATGATTTTGTGATTTTCTGCAAAAAACTTTCTAGACAAATGATGATAGACAGTGTTCATACAGATTCATGAAAAGTAAATTCAAGGTCTTTCAAGGACTTTTTCAAGCACTTAAATCAAGTTTTCAAGGACCAGATCCAGCAATAGAACACAACAGACAAATTGTTTAAATCATCACATTTCAACCCTATACTAATTAGATCAATCCACATTAATCCACATTTTATTCCAACCATATATGAATCAGACTCAATTTTTGAAATTGGCAGTAGACTTTCCACAAACTTACAAAGAAGCCTATATGTGGATCATATTACCGAAAGTCCTTCTCAAAGATAAATTCAATATGGATTATTTTATGAGTTTACTGTGACTTATGTAGGCCTTCAGCCAGTATGGGTTCAACCCAGAAATACAACCTGGTTGTATTTCTGAAATTGACTCTATCTAGTCTATAAAACTGCTACCATTATATGTGGGTAAAATTAGACCTGAAGATGTATCTATCCCCATGCACATTTTTCACAAAAATGCTCCAGTTTCTTTTCTAGGAAGGTGATGTACTTTATTACCTGTACGTCTGATACAGTGTATTTGTCCCTGAAAGTAGGCTGTACATGTAAATTAGGCTCACATAATTGGTTAGCCTGATTTGATAAGAACAGTCAAACCTACATGGGTTAAAAGCAAAATGATACTTTGTAATTTGCAGTGTTACATTTTGACAAATGGAATTTGCCAGCCACTTCAAAGGAAAATGACAGCAGAATGTGTTCATCTTAATGTGATTTGAGTTCATAAATGCTAAATCTTATGGAAAATGTTCATATTTCTTGGCAACTTGCCTCATGGGGTGATGCTTGAAAATAAAATTCAAGGACCTTCCCAGGACCTTTGTCCAAAATTCTGGATTTTCAAGGCCTTGAAAATGAATGTAGCAAATTCAAGTACTTTCAAGCACTTCAAGAACCTGTGCGAACCCTGGATAGAGTAGGTGGATATCAAAAACCTTGTTTGACCCAGAGTAAAATTCAAATTTAAAATTTTAATGAGTGTCAAATGCTTAAATTGTCCTGTCCGCAACGTTTGACTTATTAAAGTTAGCCTCATGCAAAAACCAGAACATATTTCAAAAAGATATTTTGGATCCTTTAATAACACCATAAGAACTATATAATAAAACTTAAAAAAAAAAAAACTAATTGAATAAATTTGAAGCCTGGTTTAAAAAAAGAAATAAAATGTCACAGAGTGGACAGCTTGCATGGAACACTGCTATATGTATGGACAGGACGTTACAAATTATGTTCTTTCTTTTATGCTTTTGTGATTTTCTGCAAAACTTTCTAGACAAATGATAGACTAGGTGGATATCAAAAACCTTGTTTGACCCAGAGTAAAATTCAAATTTAAAATTTTGGTAAGTGTCAAATGCTTAAAATGTCCCGTCTGCGACGTTTGACTTATTAAAGTTAGCCTCATGCAAAAACCAGGACATATTTCAAAAAGATATTTTGGATCCTTTAATAACACCATAAGAGCTATATAATAAAACTTTTACAAAAATAATTGAATAGATTTAAACCCTGACTTTAAAAAAAAAATGTCGCAGACGGGACAGCTTGCATGGCCGGAACACTGCTATATGTATGGACAGGACATTACAAATTATGTTCTATCTTTTATGCTTTTGTGATTTTCTGCAAAAATTTCTAGACAAATGATAATAGAGTAGGTGGATACCAAAAACCTTGTTTGACCAAGAGTAAATCTAAAATTTTAATGAGTGTCAAATTTTTAAAATGTCTGAGCTGTGCTTTGTTTGGTTCATATAAATCAAGTTCACTCGTTCATTTCTCTTTATTTATCTGCTTGTGATGATATTTGAAATCATCTGTTGGGAACAGTTTTTACTGCTGACACAACAATGCCTGGCAATCACCATGCAGTAGCAGCAACAGAGCAGCCTTAAGGCCGTATGTGTACAGGAGTCCCTACTTACTGAGGCGAAGAGTGTTAACAATTGTTTTGTCCACACATAGCCTCCAAACAATTGAATTATAAATGCATCTAGGTGTCAAAATATGTGTTATTAATACCATGAGCTAAATGCTTGGCAATATAGAATGGTTCATAATGTATAAATTTTGTCAATTAAACTTCAGTCTGTGAATTACCAAGTTTTTCTATCTTTGGCTGCATGTGGACAAAAGTGTCCCGTCCGCAACATTGGATCCTGTCCCATCCGCGAAGTGGCTAATTTGCATTTTTCTAAAGTATGAAAACATTTACAGTTGAATTTTTTGTATAAATAATTGGGAAAACATCTCAGTTATCTTATTATGGACTATGAAATGTGAAATTATTGGACACAGGGCAGAGTTTTAGACTTCAGTTCTTCAAAATCTATGTCCAAAATGTGTCCCGTCCGCAACACTAGTGTTTTGGGGTATAAAATGAAAAAAAAAAAAAAAACCCTCAAGAAGTTTTTTCTCTTCATCAGTTATCTTAAGGGGGTCATATAGCTACCTTGGTAAAGAACAAAGAAGTTCTAACTTGAAAATGATGAAGCATAGGAAATAACAAAGTCTGCAAAATGTCCCATCCGCGACAAAAAAATACCACTGAATGCCCCTATTATCCTCAGACTTTGTAGTTGGCAGTTTCTATTGTTTTGCATGAAATTTTGTCCTAGGGCACAAGAAAACAAGGGGCCATTCACATGGCAACCACAAATTTTGCTATTTAATCATCTGCTGGAATCTCATTTGTAGGCCTATCTTCGCCATAATGACTAACGTTCATGCAAAAATGATCGTAGTAGGCTCCCATGTTGCTTGGTCTTCTTTTTAGTGTTTTTGTTTGCCTGCGCATTTATGAATTCTTCCACTGTGTAGGAAGGAAGGCTGGCAAAGCATCCTGTGTGGGCACCAACATCATCTTAATAAGCTCCTCCTCTACTCAGCGCTCGTAAAATGTCAGAGGCAAAGTTGCTCCAGTTTGGAGATGACATCTTGGCTTGTGTTGACAAAGCCGCTTGGTTTCTGATGCTGACACCTGGGCTTGGGGTGCCACATGAAAACTTTATTTCACTCATACAATACTTTTTATGGTATACTTCTGTCGGTATAGAGCACTTTTCCTGGTTGTGCCTGTACGATACTGGTATTAAACATACCTGGTGTTAATGGATGCAATGTATAGTACCAAATATATATATATACATATGTATGTATGCATGTATATATTACAAGTCAGTCTACATTCAGGATTACTGCTGCACTCGCTTTTTTTATGGTATTTGATTTGTTCACAATATTAAAACATACAATTCGCCCAATATTAGGCAATAAGGCCAATTCTCCTTTGGCTTTGAGTTTGAGTCATTTACAGCCGCTGAACGTGACGTTTTTGACAAGACTAAAACGGAAAAAACTGCCAGGGCCAAGTAGTAGGACACTGTCAGCATCATCAGCTGTCGCGCTGAGATTGCATTCCAGTCTTACCTCAAGTGTCACATGATTGGCACCTCATCGTCATGCTGACATTGCTGTATATTTCTGATTGCCACTGTCATTTGCCAGTGACAGTGTCACTGGTCATTGACACTCACCCAGTTCAAGAGAAATAGCAACATACATATTCCGTATTAGACAAACCTTGGTGTAATCTATCCCTGGACCCACAAGCGGTAGACCGTCTGCATCCATTTTGAAGGAGATGTACGTGAAACCGCCTTATTTTATGACCGTCCAGCACAACTCCCCCTTCCTCAGCTTGTAAACTCCGCTTCTAAAGGTGAAGGTCGTCTTGTATTTACAGTCCCACAGTAAACGCATGTTGTCATCAACATTGGTTATAAAATAATGTAAACAATCCTAAACTTTTGATTTTTTTGTTTAAAATAAATCTACGTATCTTCATAAAATAAACTGAAGCATTAAAATCTGTCATATCATGATAATCACTTTTTTGGGGCAATTCGCTGCGTTCCTGATCCGCTGTCTGTATGTCGCTCGAACCTGACAGGTGAAACTCGCCGTGTTCTAGTCCCAGTTTGCAGGCTTCCCAGGTGACAACCGGTAGATCTCAGTCCTTGTCCTGATAACCAAGACCAGGATGGAGTCTGCACCGTCATTGGAGACGGTTTTCCAGGCGCTGAATGCCTTGTACCATAATCCAGATACTGGGGGTAAAGAAAAAGCGTCGGTGTGGCTGGGCGAACTGCAGCGATCGGTGAGTTGAAGTTCCCGCGAATTTTTCAAATTCTTTCCACTAATTTTCACATTCTACTACTGAAAACAACAAAATGACAAGCACGAACCTTTGTTGTGTTGCTGACAGATCGGATCGGACAATTATTTGGTTTGGTGTTGGTGTTTTTATATTCATTTTTAACAGTCAAGTCCACAGATGAATCGGTGGACTGGAGCAAGAACACGTGCATGTCTTCAGGTTGAGGGCTTTCGATTTGTTGTCATTTTGACGGTCACACACCACTTACGGATATTGCAGAACACGTCGAGCAAGTCGACTCAATGATCACGTCATAAGCCATGCTGGCTAGAGATGTGACAATTCTTGAGAAGCATTACTACAATTACAAGATTACAAGATAATTACTGACAACAGGGTTTATAGAGCCTCTAGTGTCAGCTCCTATTAATCAAAGTTGAACGCTTATTGTATACAGTAGTCCCTGTCATGAGAGACCACCCTCTTATGAGAGACCACTTTTCAGATTCCCAAGTCCTATACTTCCCATGGTAATATACCTGTCGTGAAAGACCACCTGCTTCATAAGACCACTTTTTTTGTTGCTGTAGGGGTGGTTTCTGGTGACAGGGACCAATATTTCATACAGTGCATAAAGGGTGGCGTTAAGTCCAGTCTTTTCCTGCACGTCTATGTCCAGGCTGTACATAACTTCGCTGTCTTTCCACAAAAAGTCTAAATTCTTTTCAAATTGTCCCACCGGTCATTCACTCTCAATCCAAAATAATATTTTCTAACATCTAATTTAGACCTCTTAAATATGGTGTATCTATGATCTCTTATTGTAGATTGCTGCAGGGTCAGAAGTCCCTCAGTCACAGTTTTGTCGTAAATTCCTTTGATTATCTTAAAAGTTTCAATCATGTCACCCTTATACCTTCTATATGCAAGTGCCGGTAGATGTAGTTTTCTCAATAATGGTTTATACATGGTTATGGGCAGAAATAGTGAAAATGTTGAGCACCATTCTATCATTTCAAGATTCTCTAGCAGGCCAGCCTGGAAAGTGAGCGTAGCCCAGTAATGCAACATGTTTTTTATGCAAAACTTTAAAATACATCAATGAAAGCCGTAAATAATTGTATGGACACCTTCTGCAACTGCAGATGAGTTGGCAGCACCCAGCGAGTATTGGGCATCTGACTGAATGGTCAATGGTGAGAGACAAATTATTATTGTCCGTAACCAATCATATTCAAGAACACCGGAAGTCTCAAAATAAAGTTTAACTGATTTGATATGAGGTATGTTACTTTGTCAAAATTTATGCTGTTGTAAAGGAGATTTTACTTTTGTCAGACTTTGAGGTTTGAACATTTCAATGGATGTATGAAACCCTGCAGTTCTTTGCAAATCATGGTGGAAATTGTGTCACACAATCTCTATGAATTGCTGCAGAATTGAATGATTGGAACATTTCAGGGTACAAATGTTCATGCTCATCTACACAGAAAGATATTCAGAGCCTTCAGTGGGGCCATAGACAAAGTAAGAATGACAGTCACCCTTTAATGCATCATGGCAACAGCACATCTCATGGGCTATGGGTAATATTATCGCTGATAAAGGATTCCACTTTTGGGAGAGTGAGTTAACAAATTTCCTGGACACTTTGCACTGTGGGTGCAAAGTGTCCAGAGTGTGTCAGATTTGACTTATGGCATATTCTTATGACAAAAAAGTCAGACTGTATATGTGAGATCTTTGCAGGTATGGATTATGTACCTATTATCAACATGTTCCTATTGTCGATAGGGTGGGCAAAAACACTGTTATTATTACTTGCTAATCTATCGTTATATGTGATGAGTTGCCGGTCTCTGAACTGTGAAATTTTGCGCAACGATGTCTGGCTCCGTTTCCCCAGTGTCTCAGTTACGAGGATAATTGCCGGTAAACACATATTTGGATTCCTTATGTTAAGTAAAAAGCACATTTTTCAGAGAACACACACATTTTATATTTTAATTGTTGCAGACATCCTAACTTTTTAGATTTTTAATAAACTGATTTCATGTTTACTTATACAGAAAATGCTTGCCCGACTGACCCACTCTGAACTTTATCTGTGTGGAGTTTTCAGCTGCTATATCGAGAATAGGAACATTGTTTTTACAAGTTTGTCACCAGAATTGAAGTGACATGTCTTGCTCAGACCACCTGCATTCATCAAGAAAAGATTAGTTTGTTTAGATTTTACCATGGAAGTACAGCTTAGAACTTGAAGGCTGTAATTTATAACAACAATTTTCTTATCTGTGGTCAGTGACGTATTGTGCTGCATTTTTACAAACCGCACTGCTTAGCCTATCAATAACTGGTACATTGTGCATACTTATCAATAAGAAAATTGTACACGCTGATGCAGATACATCTGCGTGGTGTAAACCCATTGTACAAGAATTTGCGGTCACACGCATAGCCTTCCCACAGGTTGTTTTGTCACAAAATCATGGTAAAAATTGGATGGTATCATATAATATGGATACACCTACAGACTGTTGGCTGGGAGGTTCAGTTTGTAAAGCACATGCAGCGACATCTGATGAGGGACTAATCATCACCTTCCCAAAATAGTGCTTATGTTCTGGCCCATGTTGGAATCTGACCCAAGTTGGAATATTCTAACATGGGTCAGGCCCGTGTTTGAATTCCAGCATGGTACATGTACGGCCATGTTGGAATGATGCATGATACTTGATAATGCCGTACATGTATATATTCACAAATAATTGTTGCCCTGCAGTACAGTTTTCAAATACTTTGACGTTAAAATATGAAAACTATTTTGAACATGTAAAAGCACAAAACATTCACTTGAATTAACCTGGTTATGAACGAAATAGGCCTTGGCTACTTAGAACCTTTTGATAGGTAGGCCATCCCATGCAATGCCATGTTGATCAATCTGTGCAGTGTGGGTAGCCTTGGTTGGCAATGTCTTGCTCTGTATCCAATCATTGACCTCTTATGATATTTTAACACCCACCCACATACACACAAACATCACTTAATAGCATTGGCTCTTATTCGTTGTACAGGAATCTTAAGTGAATGTAGCTGAAATCCTCATTCATTTTCACACTTTATCTGATATTAGCAAGTCCAACCCCACCAAAGTTGAAAAAAAGTGAAGCACTTAGGCTCAAAAGAGAACATTTTTGGATCCGCAGACTCTGCACCATGGAACCGTTTGGTCTCAATGTCATGTGGAAATAGCATACTTGCCAATGTTTTATGGTAAAATTTCCATGTTCTATGCCTTTTTTCCCCTATGACCATAAAGCAAACCATGTATAAACACCACTTTATACTACATGACAGTTAAAACTCATCACAATTCCGCTTTCTATCAACAAGATTAATTTGATTGGAGAAATCCCACTTTGGATTCCATGATTCAATTTATTTTGAATTTCATACCCCATTCGATAACTGTGGAATAACTGTATTCCCTATTATTATGTGGGTACATATGACTACTGGAATTAGCCAGTAGACCATCCTAGCTTTGGCCTGTGACATCACAGACTCATCATCATGGAAGCACGTACCAACAGAGATACAGCTTCTCTCACCACGTCACTCGACGGGTAGACCGTTATTTCTTCCATGCAGAGAAACTTTCTTCCTGCGTTTGACGTTGCTCACTTTTCGTTAGCAACGCCAAAAGTTATACCCGAGTATAAAAACGCAAGTCTCAAATGTCATGACCAGTACCTGATGAGCCCCACTGGAGGCGAAACCGGTCGTACTATTACTTTACTACTGCTTTACATAGTATTCTTAACCTCGGAAGCTGTCAGGCCCTTGCCTGTGTTTCCTTATATTGAATATTAGCAAGACCAAACTTTCAGACATGTTCCAAATTTGAGTTATTAACATGCATTGCTATGGGATCTGCACTTGTTTCTAGCCCTCCAGAATGTTTGGTATATTCAGTCAAATATACACTTTGTGAATGTGACAGTGTGACTGTGATCATTACATTCAAGGACTATGCATACAAATACATGAAACAATAATTATAATTCATCAAGGCAGACAGAATAATTGAAATTGCCTAGTATACTTTCAAAAATGACTTTTTACCAGTCATTCTAAGTACCAAGGAATGTATCTACCTATATGATGACCTTACCAAACATTTAGTGACTCTCTTCTCAGTAAAGCCAGATCGTTAAAGCATGGATAGGGCCTGTATTTTTCCGTTTGAAAATGAGTGTTTTTCCGTTTTGGGAAACTACAGATTCCGTTTCATTTCTGTTTCACTAATTCTAGGGCTCGATTTAAGCACTGGTCAATAAAAAAGGAAAAACAGTTGATCTTATCGTCTCTGGAAAATGTTGCTCCATCGATGAACGGCAAAGTGACTCCACATTGTTTACTATGTACGTTGATAGCCTCCACCTACAGACGGCGCTATTATCATTGTCCCTCTGTTGCGCGTTATATCTATATGCCATACAAATGAATAGTATATAGATATGGTAGTAATGGGGTCTATAACGCGCGGGTGTCCAGCCTGTCGTTAACTTTGCTCCACGTGGTATCGATAACGCCGCCGACTCGTCAAATTTGGATCTAAGTCCATGTGGTTTGCTTTATGCAATGACATGTGGTGATTTTGAATTATTTGAGAGGCAAAATTAACAAATTCCGCTTAATTTGCGTGGTGTTTGCCTATTTCCGTTCCAAATCATAAATTCCGTTTGAGATCATAGATTCCGTGAATTCCTTCCGTTTTCCGCGATCGCGGAAAAGTACTGGCCCTACATGGAAACAAAATCCAAGATGCATGGGCATATATGATGGGAAAATTCTTATCAAGGGCAATGTTCATAAAAAATGATACCCATTATTACAGAAGAGTATCTGCTCAATTTGACTTCAACAATGCATTCTGAAATGACAATCCAAGTCAATGACAGACTTAGTTGTTCCTCATACATTGGTTTATGCTCATAATGCTTTTCTGTTTTTACTCATATTTTGCACCCAGTATTCTTACTATTTTTTTCACATGGTATCACAAAATTTGGTGGTGAATATGGATCACATATTTCACTCTTGCTCATATTTTCCTATCAGCATATTGAACACTTTCTTGCTGGTTGTCTATTTTTATATCTGGTGTAATTATAGCCTAAATGTGATTTTATCTACAATTTTGTGACCAATGCTTTTTCAAATAACGGTGAGGTAACCCTGTACCATGAAAGACATAATTTAAGTCTACTTATCTGTCTATAATGGTCTTATCCTAACCTTACATTCAAATTATTTTCTGTATAATATATCAATAATTACACTGTATTAGTCCGTCTTTTAAGAGGACACCGCTAGGGAAGGTTTAAATCAAAAGTGGTCACATAAAGCAGGTGGTTTCTCATTGGAGGTGAAATAGCATGGAAAAGATAAACTTGCCCCGTAAGGACCTGATTCGTGTGTTCTGAAAAAGCAGGCAATCTTTTGGAGTTATAAAAAGCCAATATGATGGTTTTCATATTTTAGACTCATTCCGTTTTTTAAGCACATATTTGAGAAGATGACAAGATAGATAGATAAAAAAAACAAACCCCAAAATCCCAGACAAGCTTTTTTGAGCCACGCTAGTGTTCATTATTCATTTGAAAAGAATTTGAATTAACGTGAGAAAACTTACATCCACATATGTCTTGGGGTCTGATATTTGGCTTTTTGCCAGAGGGAAAATAAAATGAACATACGGTATTTGGTGCATGGAGAAGTGGCCTCTGTAGTGGTCTCATCAGGGGAGGCCTTACTAGAGGGGGACCGTTGTACTTTCAAGTCTATGAGCCTTGGCAAGAAGTTACCCAAAATACCTTTGGTGTCTTTCCTGTTCTTAAAAAAGAAAACTGGAGTCAAAAGTATTCTTCACTTGGTGAGTGCTTCACTGAGTCAATGTCAAGATCACTCTTTTGATTTGTAATCAATGTTTCTCTCTCACATTTACAGCTTGATTAGTGCGCTAGTAGTGGTACCAAAATCCTTGCAGCAATTTCAAGACTACACATGCCAACAGATGGTGCAGTTTTTCTTCTACTGTCTGAACAGTTCAGTACATATTTTCCACATGAAATTTACTTGTTTAGAATGCATTACTTTTCAGACTTTCTAGCCCAGGTGACTTTATTCCACTAAGGTTAACACATGGCATGTCACCTGTTGTCAATTCATGCACCCACTAACACCAACAATATGGACTTTTCCAAAACTGTCACAGGTTTCAGATCTATCTGTATTCAGGGCATTTGACTGCTGTTTGTTCAGCTTGTTCTGAACAAATCTGATTTTTATGCCTAAGATATGGACCTTTCCTGGACCAATTTGCCTGTGATGCAAAAGAAAATTGTTCAAAATTGCCCTGAAGTAAAACATGCCCAGCAGAAACCTGGACACACACACACTCTCTCTCTCTCTCTCTCTCTCTCTCTCTCTCTCTCTCTCTCTCTCTCTCTCTCTCTCTCTCTCTCTCTCTCTCTCTCTCTCTCTCTCTCTCTCTCTCTCTCTCTCTCTCTCTCTCTCTCTCTCTCTCTCTCTCTCTCTCTCTCTCTCTCTCTCTCTCTCTCTCTCTCTCTCTAAAATATATATATATTATTTTTAGGTGGGAATCCTTTTTGAAACCACCTTCGGAAGTGTTCCGTGTAATTTCAAGCCTTGAAATTGCAAAGGGACACATCTAGGTAGCTTAACCCTTGAAGTGCTAATCACTGCTGTAGTTGTTTTCTCATTACCATTAAACATATAATGGTTAAAATGTATTCAAATTCCTAATGAAGGTACCTTTTATTCAAATACCAGCAAGCCTGGTCTAAAGCAAAAAGAAACCTTAGTCAACAGCTTTTCTGCGGACACTTGGTGCACAATGCGTGCAAAGTGTCCTGAAGAAAGCTGTTGACTCAATCTTAAATCAGTGCTTTAAGTGTTAAGACCTTCATTTGTTCAATAGTTGGCATTGTATTTATTTTAAAATTAATGTTGGTTTTTGTTATTTATTAACTTCTGTTCCCAAAATATATTCTGTGTTCTCTTCAAACTTGGTGGCTTGACCCAATTTTCACCAAACTTATTCACTAAGTGGGAGCGTGTGTTTGTATGGTACAGGAATACTTGTGGACATGCATGTGTATGTAATTTTCTCCAAAATCGTTTATCAGATACATGTCAAACTTGGTGGGGCCATCCCCTGGGGGATTTCTATCAAATGCATTTGAAGGTGACGTTTTAATGCTTTTGAAGTGATCCAGGAAAGCGTCTGGGAGCTGTTATGCCTTATTTTTTATTTTATTTTATTTTTTATTTGTTACAACTGGTGCGCTTTTTCATCTCCCCCCCCCCCCCCCCTTCAATTTATGTCGGTGCAGACTCGGGCTTTTTTTCAGTATTTTTATTTATTGCTTGCCTTTTGTCTTTCTGCCACTTGAGGTTTCTGGATTTTTTTTGCAAGTAATAGTGCTAGAATCTCCATATTAGGTAAAAATTTAGTACCAGTTGTGAAGTTGACCCTCTGATATTGATAAAGTCATATGCAGTTCAGACATGTACAGAGTTGGGTTAGTATTATTGTTTAAACATTTGGTATGTTTTTTTCTTTTCTGTTTTTGTTTTTTTTTTTACACCAGAAGGTGTTGTACTTTCCTTGTCATTTAATTTGGTGCTCGATGGCACTTGTAAAGGAAAAATTACTCGTATGGGTTGTTGTGTTTATTTTTTGATTCACACCGCAAGTAATGCACTTCTAGATTTCCCTTAATTTACATGTTGTGCATACATTTAAAAGTATGACTGTCCACCCTCTAGTATATTTGTCAAAGGTGTCTTATTCAACAAATTGCAGATTGGATAAATATGTTCCATCAGTTTTGTCCCTGTGTGCACATACAAAAAATAATAAGGATAATCACAAGTAAACTGTCCATTTTGGTCATGCTGTCACATGAAAAAATGGGTATCTGGCATCTACAATGGTTGTGTTTGTAGTTGGTTATACTGATGGTGCTTCAAAGGATAATGGAGAAGAGAAAGAATAAAAGCTGTAGTGGGCTTTTCAGTCAGGAGGGCTGGAATTTTAATGTATTGTCATTACCTACCATTGTAATTTGCAATAACTTTAAAAGTAGTAGCTGTAGAAATACCAAATTTGCAATGGTAAATTTATGTGTGTGGAAAAAAGTGTCCTGAAAATTATATTTCCTTGGCTGTAATAGAACCAGTTTTTAAGGGCCTGCCCCATAGGCATGATAGGGGGGGACCCTTTCTGTTTTTGAGTCGTCCGTCCATCCATCTGTCCAGATGTGCACATTCTCATCACCACAATTTCTACAGAACATCTTCATGTATTTTGCTCAAATTTGGCAATATGCATACCTTACCTGGCAAGATGAGCTTATTAGATTTTGGTGTCACCATGACCTAATTTGAGCAAATGCCCGACCCTTCAGTCAACGCTTGCGTTGAAGGTATGTCTAGTTAAAGTCTACTGTAACATGGAAACTAATGAGAAGACAGACCATAAGTCTGCAAGAATTTTATTTGTTGGGTTGTGTTTTCAACTGAATACAGTGGTACCTGCTGTGTGCAACCACTGCCGTGAGTGGCCGCTTTGCTTTTTGTGGTCACTAGGCTCTGACATAGGAGTCAATTTCTTTGTAAAATTTACCTGTGGTGACAGGTCACCACCTGTGTGTGGCCACTTTTTCTTGGCAGAAGGGGTGGCCACATACAGCAGGTACCACTGTACACATAACATTGCATACTTTGACCTCTCCTATTGGAGCTTAATGACAGGTCATGATGGGGCAAGAAGAGATGCCTCAGGGCAATCGGGAAGATTAATAGCTTGCAGGCCAGGTGCAATAATTATAAAATTCTACCCCTGCAAAATGTGAAAAAAAAAAACAAGCTCAAGGTGATGGCAATAATTATATCATTTCAAGTAGTTTTTATAAAAAAAGAACGGGTCATTGCATTCAATAAAATGCACAATATCAGTCAATAGGAATTTCAATATGGCTGTATGTATGATGATCATGAGATGACAATAAATGTGTCTGACAACATATTTACGTGTTCTACATTTTGTTGTGGAGTGTGAATGAAATACATATTAATCCTTGAACAATCAATACTTTGAGAAGGTACTGGTGTTGTTATCATTCATGTATTGTAGAGCTGACATTTATTGTTAACCCATTTTACAGTTCACTTAGCAGAGTTGAGGCACATCTCTGTTATAGTCTGCTTGTCAATAAACAACAATGGGATAATGATAAATTTCAGCACATTCTTATTGTCAGACAAACTTAATGTATATGGTTCTTTCTGATATTTACACGAGCTACTGAATGGAAGCCAACCAATGGCCAGAGGATGTATGCCAGATTACAGAGTAACTAAGGCCAGAGTTTTTTTTCTATTTCGTTTCACAAACTGCCAACTCCATAATTACCCAAATCAGAAAAAAAAAAAAAATAAAATAAAATAAAAATGGAAATGTAAAATTATCTTTTTCTTTTTTGTTTTATAAATTTGCTGACCGTGGATAGGACATAACCTTTTTAAAGTTTCTGCGAATGAAATCTGCATGTGAATTCCAAAGATACACTTCTGCAGCCGCCGAGACCTTAATTTGTTCAACAGGTGGCCTGCGATTTTTTTTCTATTTTGGTATTAATTTTTGTCTGTTAAGGTTATTTTGGACCTTCCCAAAACCTTCATGCAGCTTGTTCTGAAACCTGGTGGAAATGTAGCTTGTGGGAGGATTAAACAAATTGATCACCAGGTGATGATACTGTGGATCCCAGATTTTTTACGAATTTTTCAGTTAGGGTACCTGTCTGTAAATGTCTGCATTTCAATTGGAAATTCACTTTTTCCATTTCCTCTCCAAAACTGTTAATGAGATTCACTTCAAACTTGGTGGTGATGTACCTTGGGTGGTTCTCTACCAAGTTTTTTTTCAAATGGTCTTGCTTCATTGATTCTTAGATATTCTATGTTTGTTTGTTTTTTGTTTGTTTAGTTTGGCCAGCCTTATAAATATTTTTGTTTCCAGTAACGCAAATTTTATGAAGTCATAGGGTAGGAGTATATCTTTTTTACCTCTTTAATGCCAAATTAAGGGTAAACAAGCAAATTTCACCATGAAAAATACAAATTAAGGGTAAAATTTAGATTCTGCACTGTTCAGCCTGACAAAAAAGTCAGTAGAAGCAAACTTTTTTTTTTCTTTTTCTTTTTTTTCTTTTTTGCACTATGTTGAACTTCCATACAGCACTTTTTGGTCATGTTTTCAAGCCAGCAGGGATGTATATTAGAAACAAACATATTTTTATGGTTGGCCTTTCTTGGCAGAATTTCAAAAACTCTCCAAAACTACCGAGCCAATTACTTTGAAATCGCATAGGGACACTTCTGGGGGACCCCTAGAACTTAATTTGCTCAACAGTTGGTGCTGTGATATTTTTTTTTTTTTTTTTTTTTTTTTTAATTTTATTGGTGTGGTCAGGCTATTTTTGACTCTCAAAAACTGTCACTCAGATTGTTCTGAAACCTGATGGAAATGTAGCTTGTGGGAAGGTTAAACAGACATGTTCAGTAGGTGGTGATACTTTGTATTCCTGATTTTTAGTGGATTTTTTAATTTCGGTACATGTCAGTCAATGCAGGCTTTTCAATTGATAACCATGCAAGTTTGTCGGGGATTCCGAAGGAAATTCACATTTTTACTCTCCAAAACTGTCAAACAGATTCACATCAAACTTAGTGGGGAGGTACCTTAGGTGGCTAGCTCTATATCAAGCTTGTTCAAATGGTCATGCTCCATTGATTATTATTATCATTAATTTTTTATTTTTGGTCATTTTTTGGCAAAATCTTAAAAAATCTTCTGCCAAACCACTCAGCCAATTGCTTTATACACCTGTAATTGCATAGGACACTTCTGGGGACTCCCAGACATTAATATTTGTTCAACAGGTGGCACTGCTTTTTTTTTTTATATAATTTTTGTATGTTCTTGCTGTTGTCAACTTCTGCTTTAAAAGTGTCACTTGGTGGTGATACTGTGGGTTCCAAATTTTTTAAGGCATTTTTCAATTCATGTACCTGTTGCTCAATGCATGCATGGGGATTGCAATGGGAAGTCACATTTTTGACTTGCTTTCCAAAGTCCTGTTCACCTGGACCAGAGGGGAACATATGGGTTGAATGTCAAAGTCAGTGGAAAATGGGCTCATTGTTCACACAGCCCTTTTGTTTGTAAAATATGGGGACTACAACTTTCTAGTGTATTCTCGGTAAAATATGAAGAGAATGACGTTCCACTGTATTCTATGTAAAATATAGAGAGAATGACTTTCCACAGCATTCCCAGTAAAATGAGGAGAGGACAGCTCTCTATTGTATTTGTATCAAATGCCAAGAGAACAAAGTACCCATGGATACCAATTCTTTACTCAAAATTAGCCAACACCATCAGATTTTGATAGGACTCCTGAATTTGTTGTATCCAAGGTAAAGCTCAATCCACATGAATCATTGCTTGCTTCCAGGATGAAATAGTCAATCGGGATTTACATGGAATTCCTGTTGTTAATTTTGGTGAAAGTTTCAATTTTAGAATTTTCTTAGCTGTTTGTTGTAGTGAAAAATTGGGTGCAATTCAGTGGGGTGCCTTGAGGGATTCCTCAAGACTTCTTAATGTGCGGGCAGTTTGCACATTTGGAGCCTAAAAGAGTCACTTGTTGACATTGATGTGGAGCTCAACAGTACGTGATATAGAAATAATCTGGACTTTGATGATGGGCGATATCATCAATTGAGTGAAAATTTGCGAAGTACATGTATTGATAATGAGTGGCCCACATTGAGACTCATTTGGGACAATTAGGCATGGCTAAATGTGACTTTGTATAGAGAAGCATAATCACCATTATATCAGTGCAGCAAGTGGGCTGTATGTTACACATGTAGGTCAGTATTGTACATAGCAGGACCATAACCAGCCACTGGGTTGCAGCCAAGGGAAATACTGACTTCCCAAAATATTTGCACAAAACCAATTCATCCGGTCTGCATCAAATTATTTTTTTTTCTGCCCGTAACATGAAACTCAGCTGTTCCCCTTGGAAGGCCAGTCTGTTGTAACTTTAACAGAAGTACTGAGCCTGGTTTTAAGAGTTCAAATTCTTATCTATACTTTATTGATGTAAACCTTGTCACAAAGTTACAGTCTGCAAAAAAAAAAAAAAAAAAATCGAAAAAGGGGAAAAAAGCCAAATATCCCAGAAGATGGCTTAAATGATGGCTGCATCCAGGTGTAAAAGATGTAAGGATGGACCAGTATGTCATATCTTAACCCAGTTCCACCATGTCAATGAATTCATATAAATAAATTTGTATTACGCGAAATACAAAATTGATCATTAGGGTATTAGGCTCATAAATCATTTCTCAAAATAGAGTGATCCAGACATAGGATGCAGTGATATATATGTATGTATATGTATATGTATATGTATATATATATATATATATATATATATATATATATATATATATATATATATATATATATATATATATATATATATATATATATATATATATATATATATATATATATATATATATATCCAGGTGTAAAAGATGTAAGGATGGACCAGTATGTCATATCTTAACCCAGTTCCACCATGTCAATGAATTCATATAAATAAATTTGTATTACGCGAAATACAAAATTGATCATTAGGGTATTAGGCTCATAAATCATTTCTCAAAATAGAGTGATCCAGACATAGGATGCAGTGATATATATGTATGTATATGTATATGTATATATATATATATATATATATATATATATATATATATATATATATATATATATATATATATATATATATATATATATATATATATATATATATATATATATATATATATATATATATATGTATATCCTATGGGTTTATTTTTGATGGGTGCTTTCAGGTGAAACATACTGCATGTGTATTATATTCAGCTAAATTTATTAGTGTTATTTGTATTGGTATTGTGTTGCTTTGTGTTAGACATTTGGGCTTATATAATGCTATGTATATATACACACACACACATGTATGACCTAAAGATTTTGTATGTGTATAGTGCTTGGTTATACATGTACTTTTTATCTCTCCATTCTTTACATGTATCACATAATGGACATTTGCTCAGTTTAAATGGGGTTTTAGACTGCTTGTTGTGACCAGTCTTAATAGCCACAGTGTGTGCACTTATTTATTGAAAGTAAATATGTAGAATACAATAGTGTCATATATATATATGTATATATATATATATATATATATATATATATATATATATATACTGCATGACCTAGTTGTGTCCTACATATTTATTTTTCAAAACCCTACATATTTACTTTCATATATATAATATATATAGTTACATGTATGTCTTGGGTGGTTTATGGGCAGAATTGTAATGCTCAGACTTTCTGGTGGGCAGTTGTTCGGTTTCTCAGCAGTTGAAATATGCCTATTAATCATTGGGTTTCAGAAACATACAAAGTAGCAAATCTGCCCAGATATTATGGGAAGCTATAAATGTCCAGAAACTGTGGTAAGCTATACTTGGTGTATGCTGCCTATGGTCAGGTTCAAGGATCACAATTGACCGGCAGACAATGTCCATAACCCACAAACGGGCTGTAGGACCTATTCCATTGTGTAGATTTATTGTGGGCAGTTTTTAATTGCCCATAAACCACCCAGAACATATATATATATATATATATATATATATATATATATATATATATATATATATATATATATATATACTTTAGGAAACACCTGGAATTTTCTGGAAAGTGTTGCAAGTGGTAATCTTCATGTCTGAAATAAAGTGTTGGCTTATCACACATGTGCACATTTGACATTTTTGAAGATTTCTGGGGTCCCTGTAAGCTTGGATGGTTTTTCCGTTGTCTAGAGCATCACACAATGTTAACTTGGATCTCTTATTCAATTGTGTCCCGTGCAAGGTCTGTTTCAAGTAAGTTTCACAATGTAAGTTGTGTGTGTGATTGACTCTTTGTAGAGGCAGTCAATCAGGGCGAGTCGGACTGGATGAACAACTTTCCTTTTGTGGTGTTTGGGTATGATAATGGAACATCAGGTTACTTCTGTTGAGATGGCATCTCAAAAATTATTAAAACATAGTTCACTCAAATTTTGCACTGGGACACAGGTCAAAGGGCATGGGTGAATGGATCAGATTTTTCATTCATCACTCAACGTGTAGTTTTGTGCTTGTCTTATCTTTTCTTACAAAATTAGATGTATATTTAACCCATTTTCTCTGCATTATGATCAAAGCCAGATTTACCCTCTAAACAACAAAACCCGTCATGGATGTCTTGAAATATACAAAAGACAGTACATTGTCTTATTAAGAATAGCATTTTAAATTTTGTGAGAAAGGAAAGCTGTGTAGAGTCTTTCTCTGAAAGAGTATCATGTGCTTCATCTATTTTCTTTATCTGTAGACATTCTCAGCCCAGCATGGACTCCTTGTATGTTTGCATGTAGTGTATAAGTGAGTGTCAAACCTTGACTTTTGCAGGTGTTTGCCTGGCAGATTGCTGATCAACTGCTGCAACTCAATCAGGATGTGGAGTCCTGCTACTTTGCTGCACAGACTATGAGGACCAAGGTAACTGTACACAGGCTCTGTATATACATATACACATACAGTCCTAGTCAAGATACCATATTAGTCCTGTTAAGTGCCCAGAGCATTTGAAATGTAACTGTACCAGGCGCTGTGGATACATGTACAGCCTCAATCAGCATAGTGCATTAGTCATATTAAGTGCCCAGAGCATTGGAAATTTTTTTTAAGACAGTGAGTCTCCATTTCAGGCCAATAATCTAAATATTATAGTGTAACAGTTTTGTGTTATTAAATGAGAATATTTACACTGACAACATTTTCTGGGTCATTAAAGAGGCAGGAGGCAGTTGAGAAACCAGGGTACCTAGGAAAGGACATTAGTATAAGTATAAGGGAGCAGGTGTGTCTAAGAGGGATAAGACAGTAGTATAAGTATAAGGGAGCAGGTGTGTCTGAGAGGGATAAGACAGTAGTATAAGTATAAGGGAGCAGGTGTGTCTGAGAGGGATAAGACAGTAGTATAAGTATAAGGAGCAGGTGTGTCTGAGAGGGATAAGACTGTAGTATAAGTATAAGGGAGCAGGTGTGTCTGAGATGGATAAGACAGTAGTATAAGTATAAGGGAGCAGGTGTGTCTGAGATGGATAAGACAGTAGTATAAGTATAAGGGAGCAGGTGTGTCTGAGAGGGATAAGACAGTAGTATAAGTATAAGGGAGCAGGTGTGTCTGAGATGGATAAGACAGTAGTATAAGTATAAGGGAGCAGGGTGTCTGAGAGGGATAAGACAGTGGTACATGTATAGTTGAAAGGGAGCAGGGTGTCTGAGAGCGATAAGATAGTGGTATAGGTAAAAAGGAGTAGGGTGTCTGAGAGTGATAAGACAGTGGTATGGGTAAAAGGGAGCACAGTGTATGAGAGCGATAAGACAGTGGTATAGGTAAAAGGGAGTAGGGTGTCTGAGAGTGATAGGACAGTGGTATGGGTACAAGGGAGTAGGGTGTCTGAGAGTGATAAGACAGTGGTATGGGTATAAGGGTGCAGGTGTGTCTGAAAGTGATAAGACAGTGATATAGGTATAAGGGAGCGAAGGTGTCTGAGAGTGATAAGACAGTGGTATAGGTGTAAGGGTGCAGGGATGTCTGAAAGTGATAAGACAGTGGTAAAGGTATAATGGAGCAGGGGTGTCCGAGAGTGATAAGACAGTAGCATAAGTGTCTAGTGCCAGTGGAAACTCAAATGGACCCCATCAAGTTTACAGCTATATGACGTTGTACCCTTATCTGAATATAAATAGTAAAACTGTTTCATTGTGTAAGTTTATGTCGGACAGGACTTGACAATATAGGTAGAAGCCGGGAAAGGTATGCCAGAATTGACCTTGAAGCTTGCATCTTTCCAAAAAGTAACTTTTAATCCTGTATCATGAATCTCTGAAGCTCAAAATGTTACTTGTCCAGTTGGAACTAAACTTGTTCAGGGCTGTGTGTGGCTTCATTGTCATGAGAACTGCTTTCCTGTGGTTGGGTCATTATCAAAACTTTACAATGATGCTTTGACACAGACCAGGGGTACCCAGCTAGTTTGTGATAAATATGCAGGTTTTGATTATTATTTTCAGTTTTTCTTTAATTCAAAAGCTTGAATAAAGAATGCTGACATTTGCTACAGGATAAAAATTCAAAGTGGTTTTACTTTTGATGTACATATACTGCATATTTGATACATAGAAATTTTGATGACGTTTTCTTTCAACCATTTTTTTCTGGTTTCTATTTCACTTTTTTTCAGTCAGTTATATTTCATACAGGTAGCTGTTGAGAGGTTAGCGGTCAACTTTCTCTATGTTACATCAGACAGTGTAGTAGTAGTAGTAGTAGTAAACCTTATTTATAGAGGGTTAAACCATCCACATGTGTGTGTGGGGAGTGAGTGCATTTCTTACAGCGGCCACTACTGAGGCAGGAGACTCGAGGCCTCCGTCATTGACGCTGATGTAATCAGACACAGGTGACCCAAACATGTCCCACCAAGCCTTTGAACAGTTAAGTGGTCACTGCATGTGAAGAGCCAGGGACAAATCCCCTTGGATCGACTGGGAGTTGAACCCCGTACCCCTCGCACACAAAGCAAGGACCGTAACCGCTTGGCCACGGCGGCTCCTCAATGTGTGGTTTGTTCTTGTGTTTCTGTCGAAATGGGTTGGTGTATGTCATAAGTTTTGTACACTTTACGATTACTTCACCATGATATTGAAAGAGAAACAGTCATCATGTACCTTAATGTGATAATGCAATGATATTTTTCAATACTGTGTAGATTCAGTATGCCTTCCATGAGCTTCCACCAACCTCCCACACGTCACTGAGGGACTCCCTCACCAGTCACGCAAGCAAGGTCAACCAGGAAACACCCCAAGTTATTGTCACACAGGTAATAATTGGCATCAGTGCATTAACACAGGCAAACCTCATTCTTTGAGATGTCATAAATCTCCACAGGTAATGGTGAACATTGCAGGAACACAGGCAAATTTCATCTTTTGTGATGTCATCAGTCTGTACAGTTAATGGGTGACATTGCATTAGTGCAGGCAGATTTCATGGTGATGTCATAAATGTGCACCGGTAATGGTTTGCATTGAATTAAAACAGCTGGATTTTGTTGGTTGTGATGTTGTAAATCTATACAGGACATTGTGGTGGGAATCTACAGGGAAAAATTGGGATTGAGTTGAATTGAAAATTATCGTCTCTGAACTAGCTGTTTGAATATACATGGCATTCAACCTGGCTTTTTTTATATCAGATACTATTTATGAGAGTAAATACATGCAAACTAAAACTGACAGTTTGGATGATTCTGAGATGCTGTGGGACTGCTAAGTTTGTGCACATATGAAACATAAAACTTCATGAATGTTGCTAAAAAAGGAAGATCCATGGCTTTTAACGTTAAAGTCATTGCTGAAACTAATTGATATATAAACAAATAGTGGTTCCCCATTTGAGAGACCATCTTTGGACGGATCCAAAAGTGGTCAAATAACATGGAAAAGCTGGTACTAGGAGTCAGGTGAATGCAGTCCTTAAAGCTTGCAAAGGTCGTCTCTCAAAGGAGGGACTACTCTGTTCATGGAAATATGTTATTGTCATGTGATATATACAGAAGTATATATGCATACAATTTACAAAGCAAACAAATTAGAATTACTCAATTTTCAATTTAATTTTGCATACAAGTGATAACTAATTATTTAAAGGTTGTTTCAATTTCATATGCTCTGGTAAATAAATTAGCCCTGTGACTTAAGGGAAAGAGGTTGTATGCACAGTTTGTGTTCTTATTGTTGTGGCAGTACAGATTTTACTCAAAAGTTGTGTGTTTTATGTGACGATTTATTTCAGTTGTGCTTAGCCTTAGCAGACCTCGCATTACAAATGGCCACATGGAAAGGCGCCACAACATATCTAATAGAAAAGTAAGTACAACTGGCTTTTTATATACTGATCGTAAAAAGTATGTCTGCCTTGTCCATGTCGTATTATACACTGACTCAGTTCATATACTGACTGTGAAAAGTATGTCTGCCTTGTCCAAGTCATATTATACACTGACTCAGTTTATATACTGATTGTAAAAAGGATGTCTGCCTTGTCCATGTCATATTATACACTGACTCAGCTTATAAACTGATTGTAAAAAGTATTTCTGCATTGTACATTCCACAATTGTACTCAGACTCTGTTAAAATGTTTATACTAATCACAAAATTATGTCTTGTTCCTGTTACAATTGTACTCAGCCAGCTGAAAAGATCATTTCTGATTATATTAGCAGCTTTACATTGGTAGGAGGCCATATATAGTCGTGTCCAAATTCTACATATGCCATCATTTTTTTTTTTTTTCTGAACCATTTATCGTCATGTTGCCCTGTGGAGGGTGAGAGACATTGTTTTTATGTCTGTTCTGTCCACTTCCTTTTCTTTTTCTTCTAATTGTTTTGTAAACCTTCATTAAACTTGGTGGGATAGAGTATCTAGGAGAAACCTGGGTTGAACTTGTATTTTGGTGATGTTGACTTGATTCTTAAGGGCACAGAGCCATTATTATGAATTTCCGAAACTATAAGCATTGTAATTTTTTTCTTGGGAAAAAAAATTCACTATTTCTTATTTATTCTGTGAGGTTTTTCACTGCAGAGCATACATGTCTTGTGTAGACCAAGTTTGAAAGTATTTTGGTTTCTGACTGTAGATTTGGGAGCAATGCCCAAAGCCTTCACTTTCTGCTGGAAGTGCTGACTGTGTTACCAGAAGAGGTAGGTGGTGGTTGTCAGGGTCTAGTGCCTGTACTCTCTTGTGCTGCTCCCTCTTGTCTTTAGTCACATTTAATGGCCATCTTGGCTCTGTTATAAGTATCTACAATAGTTGCAGCATGGACCTTTGTGAAATATATGCTTGGCAACATCTTGTATAAAGTGTACAGTATTCATTTAATTTTTACCTCGACTGACTTGTCAGTCAGCTGAGGTTATGTGGTGGTTAGGTGATCTGCCATCCATCCAGCATCGTCCACAATTGACATTTTCGACTTGTTGTCCCAAAACCATCAGATAGATTTACTTCAAACATGGTGGGAACGTCTCTTGTGTGGGTCTGCACCAGGTGTCTTCAAATGGGCATGGTCCATTGTTTTTGTATTTTTAATGATTTTTTTCCCTTCACTTTTTGGCAAAATCCCCCCCAAAAAATCTTCTCCAAAACCACTCTGCCAATGGCTTCAATATTGGACAAGGACACTTCTGGGCACCCCCAGCCCCCTGAATTTGTTCAACAGATGGCACTGGATTTTTTTTTTTACAAATTTTTTATGTGTTAAGGTGCCATATCAAAATGATTGTACATGCAAGATGGAAGAAATGCAGACAAAGGTAAGCGAGACGAGACGAAGCTTGAGCATGACCCAGCTGGAGCTTGTATCAGCAGTGCTTCCCCCGTCTCACACACACTGATTACATAAGCCAGACGAGCGATGCCAGAGCCCTGCATTAGAAATGTAATTGAAAGCCAGCCGAGCGATGCCCCAATTACAAACATAAATTGCCAGACAAAAGCACAGAGTGGAGCAGTGGCTCGCCTCATTTCCAAATGACAGTTATAGTGTGTTCAGTCCACTGAATTTAACACAAAAATGGAATAAACCAAGAACTGAATGCACAGGTTGAAGCTGTTTCAATGAAGACACAAAAAAACATAAATAAAAACATTGCGTGGACTTGTGCAGGCTGCTTTTACAATGCAACATAATAAAAGTACAAAACAACATCTGAACATGTGTGGTGATACCAGTGAAGGTAAGATTCAGTGGTGTGCGCTATTATATTCACAGTTACAACAGTACGCACTGTAATGGTGGGTTTAATAGTAACCAATGACAGACAGGTATGGGACGAATATTCTGCTGGGAAAAAGTGGCGACCGCGGTGCACTGCATGCACTAGTGTTAGCTCACACGTGATCAGGCTGCAGGTGCAGCCTGGACGATGGGCAGACGTGAAACTGGCGAGGGATGAAGAGCGACTTTCACGCACTGTCCGCCAGTCTTCCCTGGAGACAATGGACAGAGAAACTGGCTCCAGAGGAAGAGTGACTTCCACACGTGACCAGGCTTTAGTTCAGACAAGGCATGAATCTGGCTCAGGACAAAGGTTTATGTGCATAGACAAACAGGTTCCCAAAGGGAATGCATTGTCCATTCACAGCACTCGTGCTTATGTGTGAGATGGATGGTCATTTTGATATGGCACTTAAGGCTATTTTTGACTTCTCAAAACCATCTATCAGATTGTTCTGAAACTTGGTGGAAATATAATTTGTGGGAGTGTTTAACAAAGGTGTTCACCAGGTGGTGGTACTCTGGATCCCTGATTTTTAATGAATTTTTCAATTCAGGTATCTTTCGGTTCATGCATGTGTTCCTGTCGATTACGGTGGTCCCCCTCTTATAAGGCCGCCCCAAAGGCACTAAAAAGTGACCGTATAAGAGGGGTGGCCTCTCATGAGGGGTAAAATATAATGAAAATGCCATACTTGCTGCATGGAGAAGTGGCCTTTTGTAGAGGGGGTGGCCTGTCTTCAGGGGGACCTTATAAGAGGGGACCACTGTACCATATAAGTCAATGGGGATTGCAATGGAAAGTCACATGTTTTAGTTCGTCTTCAAAATCTTCAGCCCCTAGATCAGAGTGGGACTTATTATGGGTTGAATGTCAATGTTAGCTGAGGAGGAGCTGTTCACACAGCCCTTTTGGTGTATTTTATCCTGTACATGTGTAAAATAATGCTTTGTTGCCTTGCAAGAATAAGTAAGTATATATATATATATATATAAATGTACATATAAAATGCAAAGGTCTGTTGTAAATCATTCCCATCGAAAAATGCACATATGTTGGTTACGGCCAATAAGGTTGCAGTGGTTGTTAGTTGTGAGCTGCTCTGTGTCACATTTTCCGCCTTTTTTTTTTTTTTTTTGTAAAATGAGCATGTTGTAATGCACGTTATGTCTACACATTTATTTAGTAGCAAGATGGCATGTACAGGACATCTCCACTGATCCTTCAGTACATATCCCAGAGTACACCTGTGTAGTTTGTATGTACATATCACAGAGTACACCTGTGTAGTTTATATGAACATATCCCAGAGTACACCTGTGTAGTTTGTATGAACATATCACAGAGTATACATGTGTAGTTTGTATGTACTTATCACAGAGTATACATGTGTAGTTTGTATGTACAGATCCAAGAGTTTTCCTGTGTAGTTCTTATGAACATATTGCAGAATATACCTATGTAGTTTTTATGTACATATCACAGAGTACACCTGTGTAGTTTATATGAACATATCCCAGAGTACACCTGTGTAGTTTGTATGAACATATCACAGAGTATACATGTGTAGTTTGTATGTACTTATCACAGAGTATACATGTGTAGTTTGTATGTACAGATCCAAGAGTTTTCCTGTGTAGTTCTTATGAACATATTGCAGAATATACCTATGTAGTTTTTATGTACATATCACAGAGTACACCTGTGTAGTTTGTGTGTTCATAGCACAAACTACACTTGTGAAGTTTGTATTTACATATCAGAGAGTATACCTGTGCGGTTTGTATACATATCCAAGAGTGTACCGTGTAGTTTGTATGTACATATCCAAGAGTGTACCTATGTGGTTTGTATGTACATATCCCAGAGTACACGTGTGTAGTTTGTATGTACATATCCCTGAGTGTACCTGTGTAGTTTATATGTACATATCGCAGAGTTTACCTGTGTAGTTTGTATGTACATATCCGTTGTAGATCAACAGTCGATCACTGAGGCTGGGAGCAAACCGGCGAGCTGAAATCACAGAAGAGCTGAAACAGTCCTCCCCTGTCATGCTTCAGCTGCTGGTGAGTCTGTCCTTCGTCCCTCCGTGAGCACCACCTGATCAGAAATTAACCCTTGCCCCCTCAAAATGGCCAAAATCAACTGGTGATGAAATGCGTCAATGTTTTTAACTCATTTCAACAGTGCTGACAAACAATATGACTGAGAATTGTAGGTGAGACCTACCAACATAACCTGCCTCAGGTCAACAGCTCTCTGTGGCATAGGTTGGGCGCTTTGTGTCCAACCCATGCCAGGGGAATTTGTTGACTCAGTCTTAATTCAAGGGGAAAAGGTTTAATGAACTGGCACGGGAGCGCCACAGTCCCTTGCAGCATTCAGGTCCTTTTCTCCGAAATGTGTCACTTCTTTGCAGTAGTAAGAAATCACATTTTCTTCAAAGGGTTGTGAAGAACCAAAAAAGATGTACTGCAAAGCAAATCTGTCTGTGTCAACATGGTAGAACAAGGTTGAAGGTTGGAACGTCATAGATAGCTGCAATACATCTGGGGAAATTCAAGATTAAAATTTGATTTGCATAATTACTGTGATTTAAAATAGAACTTTTGTTCAGTATTTGTCAGATGCACATTGTCCTGTCAAGTATGGAAGTTGGATCTCTGTAATATTGTTAGCAGTACTCAAAATGTGAAATATGAAATGCCAATAATTAGAAAAAATTAAAATACTGACAATTTTATTTCATATTCATTAGTTGCACAATGGAGTAGCATCTCTTATAAAATGGTCCCCTTGTAATAAGACCACCCTCTCTACAAATGGTGACCTGATTAGAGGGGGACTAACCACTATATACACTTTTGCAGATATTCAAGGTTTGAATTACAAGTGCTTCAAAATTAAGATAATTAAAAATTCAAAATCTTTTGTTCAAAATTTCTAGGATTTACAGTGATCAATAATGTGTGGAACTTAAAATGGGATATATATTATGGCATTGAAGATTATCAGCATTAAATTTTAAAATGCCTTTAAGTGGCACAATTTTGAATGCCACATGTTTGTTCAATATTCTGTGTATGCCCATTGGTCTCTTCTGTATAGATAGAAATTGGAGTTGCGTCTCTTTATCTACTATAGTTTTCATGATATCATAGATTAAAATTGAGTGCCCAAAATGTGCATAATTTTTACCATGTTGACTATGGTAAATTTTGCTTGTAAATGAAGAAAGAGGCAGGGAAAGAGGAAGGAAGGACCATATATTGACACACAAACAAGATTAATGTTACTCATTCTTTTTCAAATTACAAATATAATCTTATACATGTGATACACTTTTTTTTGGTTAATCAAGCACATTTTATGCAAGAGAAGCCACAAGATTAATGGATGACTATGATGTTGCTTGCCTGCAGAGCAGACCAGGGACGAGAAAACTTAGAACAGTATATGGGGTAATGTTAATGCGAATACGAATTGATTTGCAAAGATGGCAGTTAACCATTCATTTAAATTGTGCAAAGGTTACATTACAAACTACACATTTAATTGCAGACAAGTGTTTGTGTGATTTCAGACTGCATGTGTAGAGAACTGTGCAGCAGATATGCGTCTACAGTGTAAACTGTTCAAAGCTCTAGGCAGCTGGTTCAGCATCAAGGTCATCCCACATGATCTTATAGTCAACAGCAAGCTGCTCAATGCACCCTTCCATGCACTGGTAAGTTTTGTCTCAGTATGCTGCTCAATGCACCCTTCCATGCACTGGTAAGTTCTGTCTCAGTATGCTGCTCGATGCACCCTTCCATGCACTGGTAAGTTATGTCTCAGTATGCTGCTCGATGCACCCTTCCATGCACTGGTAAGTTTTGTCTCAGTATGCTGCTCAATGCACCCTTCCATGCACTGGTAAGTTCTGTCTCAGTATGCTGCTCAATGCACCCTTCCATGCACTGGTAAGTTATGTCTCAGTATGTTGCTCAATGCACCCTTCCATGCACTGGTAAGTTATGTCTCAGTATGTTGCTCAATGCACCTTTCCATGCACTGGTAAGTTCTGTCTCAGTATGTTGCTCTATGCACCCTTCCAGTGTAAATACAGGTTTCTACATTGTATGCACAAATTTCTTAAAATCACTGCTGACCAGGTGCATGCCTGTAAAAGACTTGTGCATGTGACGTCTTTTGATCTGGCGACTTCTGTCTCCAATAGATTGCTCACTACACTTTCATGAAATGGCAATTTATGTCTGCAGAGAGGGGCTCATGCTACCTCTCCAACCACTGGCAGTCTGTGGCCCATGAGTTACTTTTGAAACGTTTTTCATTTTTAAAAAGTGTGTGAAAGGCCTGACCAGCAATATGCATCATTCGATTTAAGTAACAAAATATCAATGTGACTTTGGACTATTATATCGGGGGAAGAAAGAAAAGCATACATGTAAATGTTATGCACATAATTGAAAATGTTTTTACCTTACTGTTTTTTTTTTTTCAAAAGGTAGTTCTTGTGACTTACCTAAAAAATAAACATGCAAGAAACATGCATGTTAACAACCTGTTTTTCATTTAATTGTATGAAAGGCTTGGCAGTTAATGATTTCCATTTCAGTTTTCCTTTCCCAAAATTGCAGTTGCTGGCTTTTTTCACGTAGTGTACAAACAGTTTCTGCAGTAAGTGAACTTGATTAGTAAAGAATAAAGATGAGTTTGAAATTTTGACTGTTTTTTTTTTGTTTTCAGATGAACAGAGAATGTCCGTCACCTCTACACGAGGCGGCCTGTGATTGTATATGTTCAGCGCTGTATGCCTGTGAGGTATGTTGTGTCTGCAGATCACCTCAGTTCAGAGTATCATGACAAAACCTGTCTCTAAGGTACTAAGTAGTATGGTGACAAGAAGGAAGCTAAAGGGAATGGGACCCAACCTGCAGTCTTCTAAGGACTGAGTCAACAGCTTTGCCTGTTGCATTGTGGGTACCGTCTTCCCAGAATGCAATGGGGAAAACAGTGGATCTAGTGAACTGATGACCTGCATCATCCTTGATAAAACAGGGACATTTATAACTCTGGACCATTCGTGGAATTTTCAAGGAGAAAGTTGTCTTGCTGATACTTAGGTCTTAGGTCCAGTATAATTATCAGTAAGCATAATGGGGTGAAGGAAGCCATTTATAAACAGTCCTGGAGACAACTGATGTATCCCACAGGAAACATCACAGCAGAAAAATATTCCAAGCTGTATTATTAAAGTGCAATGTCTGTGAAAAATTTTAAGTCACTTTCAACTTCGCATGCTCAGCAAGGTACAGCCTCTATTTAGGTCCCCCAGTCACTAGATGCAGCTTTCTCTTTATTAACCTACAGAGGCCAAACTTATATCTATATTAAGAGCTTTTCTGAGTGAGATCTTGGCCTGCTAGTGTAGTGTGAGGCTCTATTGTCATAGTTTTTTTCAAAGCAGTTCAAAAAGTTGATAATAGAGAGATATTTGATCCTGGTTACTACGGTAACTTGACCCTTTACCCCTTAAACTGGCCAAAGCTGCCTGGTAGTCAAATGTCATCTACTTAAGTGTTCTCAACTGATGTCAACAATAATAAAAACAATCTGACTGAGAATTGTAGATGAGACCTATCAAGATCACATGCCCCAGGTCAACAGCTTTCCTTGGCATGGGTAGGGCAATTAGTGCTGTTGACTCGGACTTAATTCAAGGGGGTAAGGGTTCAAATGTTTAACAGGAAAAGTTCACTTCCTGAGACTATTCCTGTTGTTACATTGCAGTTCACCTTGATCAGAGGTTTGGTATAATTTAATGGCATTTATCACCACTAGGTGGCAAGTAGTACTAGTAATGCATGTCTTGTGTGAACAGTTATGAATTTTTCAGTCTTGAGATTTTTTCTTGTTGGGTTTAGTTTCATTTAGATGGAATATCAGTAATTGTTTACAAATACATTCATACATGTAATTTACTTGTATATACAATGTTTATAATTTACTGGTAAATACATGCATATGTGTTTTCATCATACTTGTTTAACAAGTGTAAATACACATGATTTGAATCATAATGCTGATATAAACATTTGCAAAATTGTACATTGTCTGGACAAATAAATGATGGTGGATGTCTTTGACAAAAAGTAGTAACATACATATGAAATTAGAAAAAAGAGTATTTCATGTTTTATGTGTGTTTTCCTGGCCAGGATTTAGAGAAGTCCCAGATGTTGGCCCTAGCGCTGTTCCAGGGCGTAATGGCTCTCCCTGAGGCCTATCACATATCAGTGGCTGAGGAGGACATTGATAAGTATGTCTGGATGTCGTTTGTTTTGTCGCACCTCATCTTTTTTCAGTGCATTACCCCTTTATTCGTTTGCCATTCAGGTTTTTTTTTACCCAGCAGAATGACAATGTATAATCCCAGTAAGATCACATTGTGACTAAATGGGCTTGTCACTTGTCTGGAAAGTTTTTTGGTGGTGGTGGGAAGTGTGTGTATGTTTTTTTTCCTTTGGGGAAGGGTTCATGACAATCAAATACAGAGATGGTGGATGGGAAGAGTTGTACTGATAGATATATCAGTTTATTGTCATAAGATGATATTTCTGGCTAACCGTGGAAAATGTTAGATATTTGCATAAAAATCCTTAAAAGAACGTTAACATGTATGAAGTACATGAAGTATTTACATAATGTAACCTGTTAAAATAGTATTTATAATCATTTCTTTTGGTCCAAAATGTATTGGGGGGGGGGGGGGAAACTCATGTTATGGTTTAATCTGGACTTCCTATTGATACTAGTTTTCATAGCTTTATTTCATGGAGTTCAAGGGCAACTTCATTTTCATTGAAGAAATTCTACTCTTCAGAACTTTAAACACTTGATTTTACAACCTGGAATGTTTATGTTTATGACAGTAAAATGGATTTATACATGTACCTAGATCAAAAGATTGTAAATATACTTGCAGATCAATAAATTACTGTAGGATATTCACTGAGATGGCAGAATCGTTCATAGACGTAATAGTGGCGACACCAAATGTTGTAAGTTCTTTGTGTTGAACAAGGGAACTTGTTCGTGTTGCGTTTAAGAAGAAAGGGTTTCAAAGTAAGGTATAATTGGGAGTGACTTCCAGCTGCCTGAGTTTATGCCTCGCTAATGGTCTCCCTCAAAAGTAGCTGGTTTTTATTTTCTGTCTGTCTGTCTGTCTGTCTGTCTCTCTCTCTCTCCCTACCTGTCTGTCAGTCTGTCTTTTATCCATTTATATCAGCTAGCTATCTCTCTCTGTCTGTCCGTCTGTCTATTTGTCTGTCTGTCTGTTTGTCTTGTTAGACTGCTTCACATGACATACCATATTCTTCCCTGTGAGTCCCCTTCTCTTATGAGAGTGCATTAACCCTTGTTGGTATCAGAAATAGCTAAGGTAAGACAAAATGTTCTTCATTTAACCGTCATAATTCACATTATTTTACATGTACCAACAATGTTCACAAAACATTCTCAAAGGAGACTCTCATTGAGAAGAATATGGTAATTTAAGTTGTAATTGTTAAGTGGCATCCCATATTTTGATAATAGTTCATCTCATACCCCTTGTACATGGGTGCACCATGGACAGGTGCACGTCCATAATGCACCCATGACAGGTTGCAGAGTACAGGACCAAACTGCAAGTTATAGTATACGATACATGTACAATGATCAAATGCAAACTGTTTTATATGCCTTATACTCATAATAGTAGGCCAGCTTTAAAAGACCATTTCCCAGCATACGCAGAATGTCATCAAAGACAAATCATGGACTGAAGTTGTAGAATTAAACCTTTGATTTTTAAGTTTAAATGTTTTGTGTTGCAGGGTTTTGGTGATTTTAGAACGCTGGAATTACTGTTGATTTGTGTAGGGCATCACCAGTATGAGGTAAGTCATCAACTGCAAACAGACCAAGTGTGGACAGCTTTTAACTGTACATAGAAGTGCAAGCCACATCCAAATGAGTTTTTGTGCTTCTTTATTGCTGACTTAATTCTTGACATACAGCAAATTATTTATCAGAGGTTTCCCGTTGGGCATTGTGAAGTTGTAATGATACGTTTTTATGGAGCAATTTTACAAATCTGGCTGCCCATGGTGATATGATCGTGGCTCTAAAGTGGCTGTGTGGACCATTGAAAACACTCCAGGGTCATGTCTGTTTGCGCCAGCAGGCATTGTCGCTAGTAAATTGGAATCATTTTGCAGAAATTGCTTCCAAATACTGAAAGACTACCTTTTAATTGCTACTTGTGCTCAATATATACAGGATATTGAGGTTGCAAGTTCATTTAGGCCAAAACGTGTTGTCCGTCACAAGTGAATTTCTAGTCACAAAAAAAACTAAAATGCCCCCCCCCCCCAAGACTGAGCTGTATAGATTTCCATTTTGTGGTAAATTGTGATGATTGTTTTGAAGCAAACGTAACTTAATACCAAGCCATTAGAATGTGGTTTGCATTTGTTAGCATGTTTTAGATATAAATTAAAATAGTATCTGTGTATTTTTAGTGTCAGACCTGTTGTTCAGCCAGTGTGTGCAATATCTTTTAGTCATGATGAGGTTTTATTACATGGAGAAGAATTTTTTTTTACATACTTCTGCCCAGGGGAGAATAAATGCATAGCACAGATGCTGGCTCATGGTACGAGATAGCTCTGACTGCATGCATGTACAGTGATGCCCTCTCGGGGGCTTCACAGGCATTAAACAAATTTTAGTGACAAATGTTACATACCTTAAGTTATTGGAGTCATTGATAGTTAACATGTCTAATAAATTATTGTAATCAGTCTACTAAACTAGCAAACAGCTGCCAGCATTAGTCGAGTAACTAGGTGCAGCTCCAAGCACCACGGAAAATGGTTAACAATGAAGGGTCTTTCCTAAATTTTTTTGTCAATTCTTTTCTCCATTTGTTATTTATGTATGAGTGTTGGGGAATTTAATCCTGAAACCAAAACACTTCAGTTCCAGACCTGACAGAAATACATGTACCTTGACCAGTAGTTTTGTGTTCAATGATGTAATAAGAATTCCTTTAATGTGTTAAATGGTCAGTGAAAAAACATCCCCAGCCGTGTTAAAAGTTGTGAAAGACATTATGAAACACAGGTTCTTCTTGAGCTTTGCTGCTGCATGTAAATGCGATTGTTGTTATATCAGATGTACTATAACTTCACACCTGCATCCCAACTCCTGAAGGCTTTAGTAGTTCAGCAACAGGCCTGTTATCAGATCCTGTAGCAATACCTAGCACACAAAAAGTGGTCAGGCTGCTTAGCCTAGGGATGAATTGCAATGCGTTTGAGTTCGATGACGAGGGCATCGCTGTCACTGTCTTGGACGCAAGAACAGACACTAAGCCCATTCCTGGCAGAATTGGGACAAACTGTCTCCTCACATATCCATAACAGCCTTCAGTTTTGGGGCTTTTTCATGTAGGATTTGAAAAAAAAAATGATGATGAGGACATTAGGAGAGGGAGAACTGAATGATTTCATCCCTTCCCGAGACCCCTGTGACCCCAGCACAACCCTTTCATAGTGTGGGTTGAGCATTTAGTGTCCAACCAAGGCCAAGGAGAGCTGTTGACCTGGGTCATGTTATCTTCATATTTTTCATCTTTTTTTTCTCTTAAATTGCTGTTGAAATTGATGTAAAGTATTTAAGCAAATGACATTTGAACACTGGCTACCTTTGACCAGTTTAACTCATTTCTGGTCCAAGTATGACTGAGTCAATAGCTTTCCTTGGTGCCGGCTGGCTGCTCTGCACCCAACCCACGTCAAGCAAAGCTATTGACCTAGGGCATGCCATTGTGAATGGTCTTGTGTAGAAATTTCAGAAAAGTTCTCTAGTAATAAAAAAATTGAGTATAGGCTTTAAGGCAGGCGACAATTTCATGGGTCAAAGTTTTCAGTCAAGAGACTGAGATCAGTAAAGTGGAGACTGACCTGTCCATTATAAAGTATGGGGGAAGGGACATGTTCAGTGAATTTCAATAAAATGTGGTGCAGTAAACTTTCACCCATGCAATTTACATCCATGTGCTTTTGGCCAATTTGAGCAGGAATGCGTTCAGGGGAGAACGGCTAGTGTTCACTTCATATCTCTTGTACACATAAATGAACTTTCTTGACACCACATTCAAGCGTAAAGATGAACATAAAGCTTAGACTATGCTATAGCTACTGATGCAGTTTGCAATCTACAGTGAAAAAAAAAAAGTCTCCTCCCTGGATAAGCCAGTCTACTGTGAAACCAACAAGTAGAAGAAAAAAGATCAGGATAAGCTAAATGTATTGCTGATCACCCGCTACATCTCCTTCACTGCTTCCAATCAGGGAAATTATCAAAGATGACTGAAAGATGTTGGAAGCCCTGTGCCATGCTGCCTTATTGATTGACAAAGAGCCGGTAAGCGGCTTTAGACATGCACATGTGCACAACATCAAAGATATTCTGGTTCAATCCGGACTCTGATGGCCAGATTCTGTCCTCCAGACCCCGCAGATTTCAGATTCCAAGCACAGAGATATTTTGTATCGACAAGAAGATGGAGATACTGCACCTGCCTCATCATGTGTTGACGGGCCACCAGCGCCTAACAGGGAAGCCTTGCATGACCCAGGCCATATTTATTGTGAGGGTTCAGACCTTGTTTACCAGCAGGTGAAAGGTGGTAAACCATTCAACTGCTGCGAAACAGACTGCGCCAGCACCTGTGTCAAATAGGGAACAATATGGAAAACAACCACTGGGCAAACATTTTTTTTCCATTTGAGGACAAAGTGGACTGAATATTGAGGTCCAAGTTCTTTTAATACAGCCTTGTATCATAACTTCTGAAGTGTTCGGAATTTTTACATCTGGAAAGGGAGACATGTTGGATTCCAAAGCTATGCAGCATTCAGGCATTTAGCTCAATATCACTCACTTTGATTCTTAATAAAAAATATGTACATTTACCCTAGGAAGGATATGAATATTGACACAACTAACTATTGTACAGTGAAGTCTCTGCAAACCCAGAAATTGTGAATTTCTGTTTATGAGGCTTCTAACAGAAGCAAAAAAAAAGAAAACACCCAGAGAGGTCAGAAGAGTATGATAACCCATCGTTATTCATGGACTGACTTTAAACAGCCAGGGTTTAGCTTCCCATGCTAGAAAAATAAAATAATTTCAAAGTGTGTTTGAAAATATAAAACCATGTCACAACAAAGTTCTGGTACATGTATATCAGGAGTCTATAAGCACGCAAGATGCCTTGCACAACCACAGACCTGTTTTCCCAGACCGTGTACAGATGGCATGTCACGCCACTCAACAGTCCCGATGATATCCCGTATGTCTGAAACATAACGGCTTCTGTTTGCCTCAGTGCAGCTTCCTGCCTTGTCTTGTATGCATATCTATAGGTCCATGGAAGTAAAAAGTATCTGTTAAAAGCATTGAGACCTGTTACAATTTTATGTGCATATCTTTTCAATTTAGCCATATATATGCTTGTAGCAATAACATACAATAGAGGTACAAGTGAAACATTTCATTATCCTTCAAAAGTCCGTAAGCATCCAATTTTTGTTTGGATATTTGATCTGTTTTTTCTTGTATATACTAGAGTTCATGCTTGGTTTTAATTTTTTTCCAGGTAGCAGAAATCACATTCAATTTCTGGTACAGATTGTCAGAGATTCTGTACAAGCAAGACAAATCAGAGTTAAATGACATGTTCAGGCCGTATATTCAACGACTCATCATTGCATTGTGTCAGCACTGTCAGATGGACCCAGATCATGTAAGCTCACAAGCATAACTCTTATTGCTGCTGCACATGAAGGATTGGGCGGTACTGCCCTCTGGTGACAGATTTGATCATTAAATTTTGATACCCTGTTCTGACTGTGCATAACCATGATATCTCTTCTTAAGATTTAACTTCAAACAGCAATAAGATATTTTCTTATAGTTTGTCTTTATGATATTTTGACAGTCATGGTTCATCTTCCTTTTAACATCTGACTTTAAACAACAAGATATTTTCTTACAATTTGTCTGTATGATATTTTGACAGTCATGGTTCATCTTCCTTTTTAGTGCTGGTTTATAAGTTGTTAGAAAACTTAATGTTATCTACTTATGCCTGAAAAATAAAAAAAAGATGGCTTTCAAGTGAACATTTTGCAGTTGACAAATCTGCTTTTGTATCAGTCAGATGTCCATGAACAGGCTACCATTTCATTGTCTAGTGAAGTGAAAAAGGTAGAACTTTTTTTTTTTTTTTTTTTTTTTTTTCAATTTGTATTTAAATGGCGATGCATATCCATGACTGCCTTGCTAACTGGTATCTTGAATATCTGTAAGCTGCTCTGTGTTTCCAGGAAGGAGTTCCGGATGATGGGGACGACTTTTCAGATTTTAGAATACGGGTGTCCGAGCTGATCAAAGATGTGGTGTTTATTGTTGGGTCCTCCACCTGTTTCACACAGGTAAAGTATACAGCTTATTTTTAGTTGATACAGCGGTCACTTTCTTCAGAGTAAGCTGCTATTGCCACCAATTATCTGCCACTCCTGCCACCAATTGTCAGCCACTCCTGCCACCAATTGTCAGCCACTCCTGCCACCAAAAGACCCTTTTATGACCCCAGAGGCCAGCACTTGAGGGTGATCATTTGCATAATTTTACTTATCTGCAAAACAACAAATCCTTTTGAAGCTTTTGTTGAGCAAATATCCAAATTTATAAAAATGAACACCATGAAGTGCTACCACCTGGGGTCCTAAATTCCACTATTGTCTGCCACCCATTGTCCCTCACCACTGCCACCAAAAGGTGGTCTGTCAAGGGGGTGGTTTGTCATTATCACGAGATGTATAGGATCTTGGACCTTGTGGTTCAGTCTATCAAGAGAGGGTGGTGTTTCTTAAATGTACTTTCCCACATCAAAGAAAAGCAGCAGCAGGTAAAATGTCATGTGCTTCAGTCCTTTTACCTAATAATAAGTTGTGGTATTACTGGGAGAAGGGTGAATGAGACTGTAGATGAGTCCTGGCATCGACAACTGTCCTCATGACAAGCATGGCACCCAAACCACCCCAAGGAAAACTCTTTGACTCCCTCTTAATTTGAGGGGGGAAAAGGTTAACCTCCTGATCGTTCAACAGAATACAAAAGTATGTGAATCCCCCAAATAATTCCAGATTCAAATTGCTCATAAAAAGATTTTTCATTCAAGTATCAGCATACGTGTAGTTCCAGAGAGATGAGGATTCTTCCCGTCAACAACTGTCCTCAGTTTTTGTGCCCAGAGTGCACAGGGGAAAGCTGTTGGTCAAATGTTCAATGTTAAACGAGGACTGAAAGAGTGAATAAGAACCTTGTAAGACATGGTAATTGGAGGCCCATTGTGTTAGAGTCACTGTGTTGTCTTGAGGCCAAAGCCAACGTAGACATTGTCATATTGCTTAGCACAGAAATGGTGTTGTGGCTTCACCCGCAAAAACAAGTGTAGCATTGTCTTTATTGTACCGAAAAACAAGAATTGAACAAAAATTTACCATTTTGTCAGACCTCCCTTGCTGTGTCAGCTGGCCTTGTGTGTGAATAATCCATCCGCCTACTTTTGGGGATCAAGGTAGGGTCAGATGTATGCAGTGCCCCCCAGTGGCAAAATGCACAGTGGTGAATAGTACAAATGCTACAGGAAAAAACTGTTAACCACCTGCTGAGCCAATCACAAGACTAGATTTACATGTATATCAGAGGAATAAATATAGAATCTGCCTGTTCAGACGACTCAAGGGACTTTAGAAAATAGGTCCTAATAGAGGGGTGGTCTTAGTACAGAATACAAAGTGGTAGATATAAATAGAAATGTAACTGTGCCATGTAGGTTGTAATCAGGGAATGGATTCTTTATGGAGAGCCGTCAATGGGAGCTTTGGCTGTACATGTAGTTTTAATATTTTAATCAGTTTCACAGAGGCTTGCAGGTTTCAGGCCTACTGGCCCAAGTGAAAAAAAAAAGTTTATTTTTGTCATTTTCTATAATTTAGGACATGTGATAAAGGCCCTCTTGCCCCTCCCCGAAATTTTCTGAACAAAAGGTGCTTCCTAATGTTGATGCCAACTGTTCAGACTTGTGGTACCGTTGGAGGAACAGTCACTTTCAAAGTGACAGTGTATCCACTGGGCTGGTTATTTTTCACTTTTGGAGAGTTCTTGATACAAAAAAAGGACAAATAATTTACATTTGCAAAGTATACATGCAAAAGATATCGAAAGTAACATGGCAATGAATCTTCCAAACTAATTTTTGACAATTGACAATTTTTGGTCATTTTAGATACCACATGCTTACAACTTCAAGTAACCATATATTCCTAGTAATTTAGTGCAGATCACTTAGGAACATTACAGAATGTAGACCTCAAGGTCAAACCTATGTTTTGAATGTAGTAACGTCATTTTGCATAATGAGTCAAAATATTTAAGTTACTGTGGCAATTTCAGAGTCAAGAGTTGGGGGGGGGGGGGGAGGAGGAGGGCACTAAAAGGGTGTATAACTGTAAATGAATGCAGGATGTTCAGGAAATGCACAAACAAATGTACATGATGCGAGTCCAGCATCCAGCATCGTAAAAAAAAAAAAGGGGGGGGGGGGGCAGGGGCTGGCGAGGGCATTTCATTGTAATATTTGTAAAATCAGTATGCACATGTTGGATTAAAATCATGATCATTGCCGAATTATGTTTCTACCATGTGCATGTCAACTGGTGCAGCATTACTCCTGACCTGCATTGAAAGGCTTGATCATTCTTAGAATAGTGTTGTGCAAAACTGCGGTTTGCTTTCGTGCAGAGACCTGCTGAGAGAGCAGTGACAATGAACCGCAAAATTGCTTAGCTTGGGGTGCTGGCGCAACAGCGATCAGCCCTTCAGTGTCTGCAGCCAAGGGAAGGGGTGTGAATCCCCATTACCTCTGCTTTATAATTGAAACCTAATAACTTGGGGATGGGCAGCATTGAGGAAACAACAAACTTCTCATGATGTTGATTGTTGAATAGGTACAGATGAAATGCTCGTGTTACTGATTGAGCCTAAATTACAAAATGATGCAGTTTTATTTATGCATCGATGTGTATTCTATACACATGCAGTCTAATCAGAAAATGCGACTCAGCCCAGTAAAGTGGTCTTCACTTTGCAGATTTTTCGGGGCGTACACTCTTATACTGAGAAAATGTAAAAATTTTGGTTTGATCCCCTCTCCCTTACACTGGTCAAAACTGGCTGGTGGTTACATGGTGTGCACTTTAATCATCCAACATTAATGAAAAACAACTTGAATGAGAATTGTAGATGAGACCTATCAAGATAACATGACCCAGGTCAACAGCTTTCCTTAGTGTGTTTTGAGTGGTCAGTAAGCAGTCATGTCAAGGAAAGTTTTCGACTCAGTCTTAATTCTTGGGGAAAGGGTTAAACATATTTTATGCACAAAGTGTTACAAAGAAGAAGACAGTTTGGGAGTAGATATCGCCCAGACGAATCATGTTTGTGGGGTAAGAAGTTTATTTCTATCAAAATATTTTCCCAAGTATTTAAGACATTTAATGCATGGGTGCTGAAATGTTAAAAAGAACATTGATGGGATATGTGATTCTCCACTTGCATCATAAAATAGCCATATAAATGAATTTGTGGTCCTACGATCCATTGTTATTCATGGCAACATGAATTGATGAAGTGAGCTACAAAAGATACACGAAACTGGAAAGGAAATGACACAATGTAATATAACCACAGGGACAAATGTGATGTTTTGTTCAAATAGATTATTGGTGATAAAAGTGCTTTGATTAGAGATGTAATCAAAAGGATGTAGCAGCTTTCAGAGGTGAATAGTCGGTATGCAGTTTTGAGACCATAAAACGTGAAAGTGAATCCTCAGATACAACACTGGACTGATGATAGTCTTGCGTTCTTCAAATATTTTTTTTTTTTTACTTCAGAGAATTGTGTGCAGAGAAATGTGATCAGCAACGCGGATCATTAAGTCCTTTGTGGCTGAACAAATGGAGGGAGATTTTAATTGGAAAAGAAGTTCTTTGATGAGAAATGGAGAAAGTGCCTCCCACGATAGAAACCATAATTATGACACTAATCCAAGTGGATCAAGTAGCGTTTATATTTCCATAGCAGCTTATCCCATTCGCCTTGAACAACTCACAAACAGTTGCCGAAAAGTTACTTAGTAATAAAGACTTGCCAAATCACACCCAATTCTCTTTCAAGTGAGGAGTATTGTTGCAGGTCCGTTGATTGATGGATCATTTGTATGGAGTGCTCATAGTTTGGCTGGGGGGATGAGTTGTGTGTCGTATTGACCTGCTGTCGGTCACTGTGGGACACCAGTCAAGTGATAAGAGGCAATGAATTTGTTCAGTGATGAATGCTCGTCTGGATCCATTCAGTTACATACTCACCTCTGTCTTGTGTTTGGTTTCAGTGTTCATTAGGGTCTCAAATTCTTTTCATAAAATTCTGAATAAAGTGCCATTCGGGGGTCTGCAGTTATTAATCAAAGTAATCTAGGATGCCAATGATGCATTGAAATTGAACGAGGTGTAATCGCCAGTGCTTGAATCATTACCAAGGTTCCGTGCATGGTTTTGCTGATGAAGCGTGTGTGATGATTTCTTTAATGAAATGTGCCACTTCATGGATGATTCAACAGGCTAATTAGCTGTCTGGCTGTCCCGTCCTGCATTGATCGCCCACAGAGCCCGAGAGTCAGGCAGGACTACTTAGCAGGTAGTCACTGACTCAAATTATCTGTAATCAGTCCTTTCTGCGTTCTGTATTACTTGAGACCGTGTCCATATGCTGTGAAACAGCGATGCACGCATGAACGTTAAGTAACTGTTTAGTTACAGGTTTCAGCATATTCATGCACATTAAATTCAAATGCCTGCGCGTTTAAAAGAAAAGAAAAAAAAAAGAAGTTTTTAATGAAATAGTGACAGTGCATTGATGCTAATATCATCCAGGTCAGGGATGAAAGTGTTAATTATTTTATGATAATGTAGAATGGAGTACATAGTCTGAAACTTACTTCAGCATAGTGCATTATATTTTGCTTTGGGTCGTGGCATGAGGGCGCCTCCAAGGGCCTCCTGGTCATCATTTTCACTTCCTATGTCTAGGTCAGCAGGGCGCTTCTAATATGGTCATAAGGAACTGAAATTTGATGTGCAGGTCGCGTCATAAAAAGTAAATGGATGCAGGTCACAAAGTCACCTTGTCACAAGTAGTCATGTACCCCTGGGGAACCCAGGACATGCAGGGCCGATTTAATGAACAGGAATCTGTGGATCCTTCAAATGACAGTCCTATTTCCCTGACCGTTGTTAACCTTCCCCCCTCTAAGATGAGGTCACAGGTTTCATTGATGTGGTGTCGGAGTAAAATGTTACTTGAATCCAAGGGAGAAGGGTTAAAATATTAACCCAATGCACCTTTCATATTAAAGCATGCTTGGTAAAGTGTATTTCTCATAAGTCCTATTTATGGCCCAGGGTATAATGTTAGAGTCGACAAGGGTCTGGGTTTGCCGTAAATATTGTGTCAGGATGCACTCTTGCTGGGCACAATGGGTATTGAGAGGCACAGATAAACAGATTTTAGCCTCATGATGACCTCCAAAGCAACACTGCTGATTTAATTGGAAATATAGGCATAATTAACAAAGTTTCTGTCATGGCCCTTAAATAATTCAGCGTATAATATTTTTGCCATTTACACATTTCTTTAGTTGGATTCTGGAAAGATTAGCATTTGGCAAATTGTCAGAGAGGTCCCTGCTCTTTCAGTGCCAACCGCGACTTAAGTCAAACTGCTTAAAACGAACTGGTCTGAATTATAATAAAGATGCTAGATTCATGTTCTTTGTAAAAAGACCTTTCATTCAAGTACCAGCATGCCTGTGGTGACATAGAAGCTGATAGTCCAGGTCAACAGCTTTCCTCAGCGCACTGTGGGAGCTGTGCCCAGGAAAGCTGTTGACTTCATCCAAAATGTGGCACTAAAAGAGTGAACTCCTGTGGTTTGTCGGAGGCATCACAAGTGCCGTAGTATTAAAACTTTGCTCACATTATTTGTTGTCAAACACCTGGGACTTGTAGAACTCTTACATAGTTTGTCACTGCTGTCAAGATTTGGATGGAGTTTGAAGTTTTGCTGTCAGTTCTGAGTTCACCTAACCTGAATGCCAATAATTGATTTCTGTAACCACAGTCCCCATGTGATGTCCATCAATATTTGCTCCAGCAGGTCCTCTTCAGCCCAATTATATGCACCCTCAATCCACAATAAAAGTCAAATTCTCCACTCAGTTTTCTTTGATCAAAGCCCTGATCTGTCCGATCAACTGGCAGTTTGAAACCTCTTCTCTGTGAAGGAAAAGGCTTGGTGATTATGCAGGAAGCATATGTCTAACAGAACTGCTCAGTGGCCTCCACCTTGTTACATTACCTTTACAGAATGTCATGTTCAGATGCTCAACTTTTAATGTCCCCCCCCTCCCCCCAATAAATTACTGCTGCGGGTATAATGGAGTCCCTACGCTTTAGATCTGATGGCTCAACGCTCTCCCCCTTGAATTAAAACGGAATCCATAACTTTCCTTGGCATGGGTTGGGCCCTAAATGCCAGCTGATTTGGGTTGATTTAAGGAGTAAAAGGTTCACTAATATTTTAAGGTGGAACAAGGGGGCAGATTGGCAATTACAAGTGCACATAGGGCATATTGGCTGTCATGTGATCCATTGTATAAGAAAGCGAATGATTGTGTGGAGGGAGCTAATTGTCTGACTAGTCTGGCCTCTTCGCCCATTACTGTCCTTGTACGTGTACACATATCTGGGTCATATAGTATCTCCTCACACTGTCCAAGTGATTGGATCCGCAGGCTATGCTTTGTATTCAAATTCAAATAAAAGGCATTCAGTCTTTAATTAGGAACTATATTAATTTCAATAGTTGAAGTCTGTTGCTTTTCTTGTAAAGAAATGAGTGGGAACTACTTTTGTCAAAATTTTTGATGATTTAATTTTAATGTGAGAGTTTAGAGTTTTACTAAATTTTTTTTGAAGAAACAGTTTGTTGGAGCAAACTGATTGAAAGAAACACAACGGATAGAATGGACTAATGATGAAACAATTATTGTGTTCTTTTCAGATGTTTGAGAGTTTGAAGAACCAGAGTAGCAGTGCATCATGGGATACATCGGAAGCTGCCCTGTCAGTGATGGTTGCCGTTGCAAAGAACATACTTCCGTAAGTTTACCATGAACAAAGCAACTCAAAAAGGACTGTATATATTCAGTTTATTTTTGAAAAAAAACAAAAGTTAAGTTGCAAGACCAACACTTGCGGAGGTGCAATCTCCAAACAGGATCGGAAAACGATGCAGGGGTCCACTTAAAAGTTACTGAAAAGTGAGAAAAAAGGAAAAGAAGCAGACCAACTGTAAAGAGATTGAGGGGAGCCTCCCCTGGTGTTTCGACCCTAGAGGTTCGACCCTAGGGAACCCCCCCCCCCAAAAAAAAAAACCCCGTAACATAAAAGATCTTTCAAGTAAATCACTCTTTCAACATGAAGACCTAAAAGATGGCAAATCATGGATAGACAACCATGTATTTAAGCAAAGCTAAATAGCTTTGATGTTCATGGAATCAGAGCCTGCACTGCCAGTGAAGAAGCTGTGAAAATTATATTAAGCCCATGGTCAGGTTATTATTTATGAGCAGGTTATTATTCATAGCTGTTAGATCTTCTCAGTCTTAAGTCTGCTGCTGAAGTGTACAGGTTAGCTGTGTGTTTGATATCACTTCAGTGAGCCCCCGGGAAGAAATGCTGGGAAATCCATTGGGATTTATAATTAAGTGTCTTTATTTGTTGGACAAGGCCATTGAAAGTGAACACAGAGAAGCATTAAGTGTTGAGCAGAGAACATCCTTGTTATATCTGATTCATTTGTTTCATTTTATTCCATTTCCTGGCCTACCTAGCATTTTCTGTACCTCTGACAGGGGCAGAGCGGTTGTCATATCGCGGGTAAAGTAGAGCTATAAAACGTAACTAATACCTGCAACAATGTAATGTAATAGCCTTTGTGTAAGGGTATTACAATGTGGCAGTGGACCATTGTACAAGTCTGATTATACAGGTTCTGCTGCTTCCTTGGCCAGTCAGAAACTCATCACCTTGGGCGTCTGGCAATGACAAGCAGTTCTACTTTGTAGTGGGCTTTACAAGGGATGGTCAGACTGTATTTAGCAGGGAAAAAGCTTCTTCTTTTTCATTTCATTGTGCATGATATCACAAAGAGAGATGCTGTAGCTTGATTGGTGATTGGGAAGGCCATCGCGTTGAGTATCAGGGAATAAGGCTCACGGGGATGGTCATTATTTCCCCAGGGGAAAAAAATCCTGTTCAGTTTTCTCACGTAATTGCAATTTGTTGAAAACTTGGCCTGATTCGTGAATTCCATGTAAACTTTGGTAGAATTTTAATTCTGTAAAATAAAATTGAACATTCAGGCATCCGAGACCCAAGTATTTAAAAATGTAAGATTGCTTGATTGATTTATCCATCCATCCATCCATCCATCCATCCATCCATCCATCCATCCATCCATCCATCCATCCATCCATCCATCCATCCATCCATCCATCCATCCTTTCATTCATTCATTCATTCATTCATTCATTCAATGAATCCAAATACATCTATGTGACTCGCTAAATTCCATGAGTCATAATTGCTTTATGCTGATGGGTTTACTTTATTCAATGTGTACACATTTTTGTAAACAATTGTTCAATGATGATGGGATTATTTTACTCAATGTGTACACATTTTGCAAACATGCCTCCTTAAAAGTGAAGTCCATGTTAAAGAAAATCTTGAAATGATTGAGGTGAGTCAGAAACAGAATCTAACATTAGCTGACCAGCAGCTGCTGACAAAATTGGTGGCACTCGTTCAGTTGTAAACTTTTTGCACTGCAGACCTTGTGTAAACAAAAACAAAACAAACAAAAAAAAAAAAAAAAATCCAGGAGCTTGTGGCACAAATGTTGTTTGCTACTGCCAGTCAGTGCTCGGTTCCTGTGTTTGCCAAATATTGCCAGATAAAGTGCTCACTCAGCTGGAAAAATTGGATCAATAACAATTTCCACATGTAAAACGAATGTTCCCTGTTAATATGGAACATGCATATTATTTCCCACCAACCTGTCTGACCTTGTTGCTAGGTAACCGTGACAATCAGGTGCCATGTTAGGTAGCGCACTGATTCCAGGATGTCAGTAACATTGATAGGATAAGGGATACTTATTCCAAAGATGACAAGCCCTTCTTGTATCAAGTTCAGTCTGTGTTTGCAGAACATGACTTTGACTCTGTACACAGGTAATTTAATCTCATTTGCTAGTGTTGCAGTAGTAACATATTTGCCATGCCTGATACAAGGATCAGCCCATACCTACAGGTACATTGTACTTCCTGGGTGAATGATACAGGCCAAAACAGGCCCACAGGTGAACAGGAATGTCACATGGTAGGATTTTCCTGCCCCCCCCCCCCCCCCCCCAAAAAAATAAAAAAATAAAAAATAAAACCCCAACAACAAAAACTATTTGGAATCTTTCCAGCTGTCAGGTTTTTCTGGGAGGTGCTTTGACAGCAGAAATAAGACTGTTGCTTTGTGTGGTTTGCGCTTCTGGAAACAAAAACCAAAAAAAAAAAAAAAAAATGGGGCAAAAAATCTTCACCAGCAGTAGCTCATACATTTGCCAATATTTAGCTGGATTTCTCTGGGAATTACATATGTTCAAAATCCTCATGCGAGGCACTTATATTCAAATCTACTGAAATATCAAGTTTGACAGAACCCTTTCCTTCTTAAACTGTCCAAAAGTGGCTGCTGGTCAAAGGTCGTCTGCTTCAGTGTTTTGAACTGACGTCAACAGTGGTGAAAAACAGCTTGACTGAGATTGTAGATGAGACCTGTCAAGATCACATGACCCAGATCAACAGCTTTCCTTTGTTTGGGTTGGGCACTTAATACCCAACCCATGCCAAGGAAAGCTGTTGACTCAATCTTAGTTCAAGGGGGAAAGGGTTAAGTAGTTTTGTATTGTACGGCAAATGAGGTTACAGCTGAAGCAGGATGTGTCAGGCAATGAAAAAAAATGGCACTGACCCACTTGGAAGAGAAAGAGTGAACTCTTCCAGTGCCAACTGCAACTTAAGTCGAACTACTTAACAAGAACTACTCAGAACTATGATAAGAATGCCAGATTCATGTTCCATGTGAAAAGACTTCATTCAAGTAGCAGCCAGTCATCCAGGTCAACAGCTTTCCTCGGTGCGCTCTAGGCACCGTGCACCCAAAGCGTGCGGGGAAAACTGTTGACTCACTCCAAAATGTGGCAGTGTAAGGGTTAAAGGACTTGAGTGTAGACTAAGCTGATGATGACAGGCCTGGCAGCCAGGGCCAGGGTTTTGCTACAACTGCAATCACTGTAACCAAACTACTAGATCTGGAGTTCTTCAGATGAATTTCATCAATCATGAAAATAACTTCCTTTCGAATCCACAAAAATGTCACGTCTCAAAGTTAACTTTTCTACGAAACCATGTGAGTACATTAATTACACTGCTTTATGGATGCCGTAGTCAGTTGTGGATATATTAAAAAAATATGTATTTCCCTGAATGACTTGATGTGAAGTGTGGGGCCCTGCCTGGAAACTTGATTGGCTTGTCTATCATGTTAAAGGCGCAAGACAATTTTGTCAGTCAGTACATGTAAGATGCATGACGTCTTTCTGTCATAAGTCAGGATAGGGAAATTCACTGGCTTCAGCTTTGACCATTTTGTGAGCATATGTGTCAGGCCCACCTCATCACAGAATGGGGTGCCGTGGAGGTTGAAGTTGTCTTGCCAAGAAGCGGCCCAGGCGAGGAGTGAAGAAAGGGTCTTGTTGTTTTGACAGGATTCTGATGCGGCCAGAACCTGTTCAAAATGACAAGACCCTTTGTTCACTCCTTGCCAGGGCTGCCTACAGCTCAACGCTATGACCCCCCCCCCCCCATCTTTTATTTTTAGAATAAATTAACTATTAGAAAAGGTCTTGAGCAAGACTAAGATTGAAGCAGACATTATGTTGCACCATTTCAGGAAACGTAGATCTGTGGGCCACTGCATATCAGAGTGGCACTGTTAGGGAGACCAGTGGATCACCGCAGTCTAGGTTGGAGGTCTGTGATGGTACAGATCTGGACCAGTCTGTTCAAGATTGCCTGTGTAGCTAGTCAAGGGTTATGCTGCCATAGAATGGTGTGTTATTAAGTGCATAAATCATCAGACTATCCCATGATACAATTATATTCTGTGCAGATGGGTATATGTGCCACCTGATTCTACAATGGTTAGCGTGAATGTAGATCTCTGGGTCATCCTGCACCAGGACAGTGTGGTAGGGAAATAGATTACCAGCATAGGTTCATTTGTTTGCCAGTCTATAAGTATTGAAAGGTAGGCAGTGCATGAATAGACCTCATGACCTAACCATGACCCAGGTCAAGTGGGGGTCGTTTATGTTTTAAACATTCGTTTTCCAAGAGCATAAATTCCTCCCATGCAGATGTAGATTACTGGCTCATTCCGCGCATTGTCAAAGTAGATTACTAGCTCATTCCATGCCAGAACAGTGCACTGTGGAAGTAGATTACTAGCTCATTTCATGCCAGAACAGTGCACTGTGGAAGTAGATTATTGGGTTACTCCATGCCTGAACAGTGCACTGTGGAAATAGATTATTGGGTTACTCCATGCCTGAACAGTGCACTGTGGAAGTAGATTATTGGGTTACTCTATGCCTGAACAGTGCACTGTGGAAGTAGATTATTAGGTTACTTCATGCCTGAACAGTGCACTGTGGAAGTAGATTATTGGGTTACTCCATGCCTGAACAGTGCACTGTGGAAGTAGATTATTGGGTTACTCCATGCCTGAACAGTGCACTGTGGAAGTAGATTATTGAGTTACTCCATGTCAGAACAGTGCACTGTGGAAGTAGATTATTGAGTTACTCCATGCCAGAACAGTGCACTGTGGAAGTAGATTATTGAGTTATTCCATGCCAGAACAGTGCACTGTGGAAGTAGACTACTGGCTCATTCAATGCCAAAATAATGTACATTGTATTGTGAAAGCAGAGTACTGGATGAGTTATCCCATACCAGCCTCTTGTTCTTGTGAAGTAGATCATTGAAACATGGTATATCAGAACAGCGGATAGGTCAGGTAGATCACTGGGCCATCTCATGGCAGAATATTGCACTGTGAATGTAGATCACCGAGTCCTCCTATGTTAGAACAGTGCACTATGAAAGTATATCACTGGATCATCCCATGCTAGAACTGTGTTCCATCCAGGTAGATCATTGGATCATCCTGTAACAGGATTACATGCTGGGCAGATAGATCAATCAGTCCCTCCATGACAGAATACCATGGAAGTAGATCACTGGGTCGTTCCATGCCAGAACCGTGGATTGTAATAGTATTTCACCAGGTCATTATGGTCATACCACATCGTAATAGCATTGTGTGTCAGAAGTGCAGTTCTCCACCATTTGTCTCACAGTTGCAGGCTCTGCCGGCCGGTCAACCGGCCATGTGTTGCCAGTTAATGTGCTGTGATGTAAGCGTCTGCTTCGCTGTGTACAGGTTCAGTGGCCTGTCCTTCCTGGACCATTGTTCTGTAAAGAGCTGACCATTGATAATAAGAAGGACCATTCTATATTTTGCCAAGTGTGTCACACTAGCATGTTATACAGGCCCAAAAAATTCTGTGCATCATGGTAAAGGCAAGGGATAGTATTACAAGACACTAAGTCACTTATGGGCATGGTACACTTTATTACTCTCACGTACAAATGTTTAATTTCTGTCTATGGATACCATCTGATACTCTGAAAAGTATATATATTTTCTGAAAGAAAATGTAACATCAAGTTTGATTGCAGCACTGAATATAAAATTTTAGTATTGCTATTGATGTAATTAAATGCTTATTAAAATTCTTAAAATTTGCATAAAATTTTAAGTGACATTTAAAAAAAATGAAGCTAATCTTTAATTTATAGCATAGTATAGTGTCAAACAAAAGAACACATAATCCTCTCCAAAACTGTAATTTCATCTTTTGAAAAAAGGGTTTAGTTCTGATTTTACTGCTGTTATTTTTGTTATATTTATTGTAAAATTCTGTAAATTTTGAACTGAGATTATGTCCAAAATTGAAAATGTGGTTTTGTTGCTAGAAGTGGTACTGTTTTATTTCCCATTAAAAACAATGTTTCCGTTTTTGGTGTTTGTACTATTTTCTTTTTTTTTATCCACAAAAACAGGTAAAATTAAAGCTTTTTAATTAAGCAATTCAAATTATATTTCTTAACACTTGCAGAAATTTCATTATTTTAATAGCTTAATTAAAATGTATAGTTTTAGAAAATATGTATAGTTTATGTGACCTCAATTAAGAATTCTAGTGTGTATAAGGAAGTGTTTGAGCACAATTGTGTTTTTTGTGTGAAGTGCTGTAAAAGTGTACCATGCCATTAAGACAGTATTTGTATAAAATTTGTTTAAATTGACTTAAAATGCAGTGGTGGTACACATTGTATCATGAGGCTAGTACCATCAGACATAATTTTTATGATTCTTAGCGGATCAAGTTGCATTCAGTTTGACAGGAAGACCTTGGTACTGCAGTTCGTGTGCTATGCAAGCAAAACTCTCACTTTATTGACAACATACTGTAATGTATACGTGTATAGAATAGCTGAATGATCAGTCTTGTAAAATGCAGGTTAAATATTAAAGAAAATAACGTTTTACCAGGTCTTGTGGCTTTTCTGTTGTCTTATGATTTTGTTTTTTCTGTGCAAGGTTCAAATTGAAAAAAAACTAGATTAGTGAAGGTTAAGCTGGTTGTAGTCGGCCAAGCCTAATCAGATTATTGCTAAACTGATTAGTACCTATGGCAGTGCCCCAAGAACTCCTTGGCACGGGGGATTTACTGGTAACAGTTGCTGATGTCATTGAAGACACTGTGTATTGTGTATCAAGTATTGCGGCAGGTAGAATTGGTGTCCAATTCTTCCTGTGTGTAGATTACAGGGCTTTGATACTTGCAGTACTGGAAACAATTTGGATGTTAATGATTTATTATAGGTGGAGCTTGTTAAACCTTCTGCTGGCAGAATTGGTGTCCAATTATTCCCGTGTCTAGATTAGAGCTCTTCCATGCATACAAGACTGGAAACATTATGGACACTAATGACTCATCATAGGCCCAGCTTGTTAAAATCTTACAGTGCAAGCATTTATAAATGTCCTCTGATGCACCTACCCACAAAATATGATATTTATTGACTACATTACAATGGGTAGGTCATGCAGGTGATATCCAGCATTCCTTGTGGTCTCCTGGATGCCTTGGGTAGGTATAAACATGACGCCAGGACGCCAGGACTGGAAGCTGCTGTAAATTGCTTTAATGTTGCTGTGTTCTTATTTTTGCTTATTTCACTGATGGCGCAAAACCATGACAGTAAACACAGTGAAATAGTATTTGAACTTTGTTTGAATAATACTTATGTCCAAGGTGGTGAAATTTAAAATACAGTGTACTGTGAAATGTCATGACATGAAAACTGTGAAAATTCAAACCTGCACAAGTAAAGCACTGCAATTTACAGTACATGAATATAGTACTGGTGCCTATAGTGTCATGTCCAAAATAGCGAAATTAAGAATACTGCAAAATGTCACGATATGAAAACCATGAAAAGTTAAACACTCAAATAAAATAAAGCAAAGCAATGCAATGTACAGTAGATGGTATTGATGGGTATAGTGCTCCTAGTCTCTAACCCACCTCAGCGCCAGGTGCTTCAGATCACTATGTGTTTGTTGATAACTTTCACTCTTCCTTCACTTCCTGTATGAAAATCCCTGTCTGTTTGGCAGCACTTGGACTGTCAGTTTTCAAGGTGCCAGATCGTTTCAAGATTTCACAAGAAGGAAGGCATCCAGTCTCTGTTGGCTTCATCAAGCCACAAATTCAAGGTGTTCAGTAGTGTAGCTATCGTCCAGCTGTGGACTGGGTCCAGGGACTGGTTTTACAAATCACAGAAGTGTTTGCTTTGCTGATTCTGATTCCAGTCATGAAAATAAAAGCATCGCCAACAATATTTACACAAAAGTGTCGTTTCATCTTCTACTGGTTGGTACATGTATTGATATTGCACGTAGAGTCAATATAGAGCACTGTACAGAAGTCGATACAGAAGAATGTATGGGAGTCAACATAGAGGACTGTATGGAAGTCAATATGAAATACTGTACAGATGTCAATATAGAGAACTAAGGAAGTCAATGTACAGCATTGTATGGAAGTCAGTATAGAGGACTGTATGGAACTCAATATGAAATACTGTACAGAAGTCAATATAGAGCACTGTACGGAAGTCAGTTCAGAGCATTGTATGGAAATCAATATAGAGCATTGTATGGAAATCAATATAGAGCATTGTATGGAAATCAATATAGAGCATTGTATGGAAGTCAATACAAAGGACTAAGGAAGTTAATACAGAGGAGAGCATTGTATGGAAGTCAATATAGAGCATTGTATGGAAGTCAATGCAAAGGACTAAGGAAGTTAATACAGAGGGTTGTATGGAAGTCAATATAAAACACTACAGAAGTCAATATAGAGTTTTGTATGGAAGTCAATCTAGAATGGAAGTCAATATTGAGTTCTGTATGGAAGTCAGTATAGAACACTGTATGGAAGTCAACATAGAGCATCGTATGGATAACAGGTTAATTAATATATTTATTTATTTGTCAACAACAGAGTGCCAAGAGTCAATAACCAGTCTTGATTTCTAAGTCTAGGATGAACTTAATACTTCATATATATATATATATTTACACATGTGTATGCAGATATTTTGCTTACCCTTGCATGAACATGATGTCATCAGATATCTTTGACTATGTGATGTACACCATGCTGCCCTAAACTCCACACCTTGATTGTGTTCTAAGAAAAAAAAAGTACAGTGTATTAGTCTTTGTCAAACACTTTGTGGGCTGCATAGACATACGTCAGTGATCATCAAATCTCTGTAGGGTAGGGAAGATATTCATTATTATAAAATTCTGTATGTGCAAACTAGATTATTGCAGGACTTTTTGGAGAAGTGACATCTTCTGTACTATGCTGCTAAAGGTCTAGGTCACTGGTTCTTGTGATGTGTGGCCCTGGTGAGAGGTTCTTCAATAGTATGGCCCATGTCAGTGGTTGTTACAATGTATGGCCCATGTCAGTGGTTGTTACAATGTATGGCCCATGTCAGTGGTTGTTACAATGTATGGCCCTGGTCAGTGGTTGTTACAATGTGTGGCCCAGGTCAGTGGTTGTTACAATGTATGGGGCATGTTTGCAGCTTTGACAGCATTGGGTATGCCCCCTACAGTGATAAATCCCAATACACACTCTTGATCCATATAGTAACTATCACATGTTGAAACTTTAAAAAAAAAAAAAAATCTGTTTCTGTGAACAATTTGCATGTACAATCATCATAGTTCTTTGTCAACATATGGAGGAAATAAACACTGGTGTGGGATATGTAAAAAGAATTATTCTATTTTTTGTTTACCAGAAAGGAGAATGAGATCGTGCCCCAGGTACTACATGCCATACTGAATCTGCCAGAGTCTGCACACATTGCTGTCCGCTACACAAGTACTCAGCTGGTCGGGGAGCTGTGCGAGTGGATTGAGAATCACCCGGACTATTTAGGTAAGATTTTTTTTTTGTTTTTTCTGACATCACATCTACACTACTGAGATGCTAGTAATATTGCAAATTCCAGACCACTATGTTTGTTTGATTTCCTCTCTTTGTGACACCAACAGGAGACTTGAGTCAACATCTTTCTGTGGGGGAGGGTAAGGGGAGCCCCTGGTACACTGGTACAAGTAATAATTTTGCCTGAGTACAAGGTAGGGAAAATAACAAAATGTACAAATAATGGTTGGCAGGAAGTACGAAAATTAAAAAAGGCTCCCAGTATGTAAGTACGGCAAATAAAAGTGCCCAGTACGCCGTACGGAAAACCCCTTACCCCCCCTCTGTGACACACTCTGACCACAATGTACCCAGCATGCACCAAGGAAAGAGGTTAACGTGTTATATAGTTAATGATGATGACGTGGATGGCAGTAGCTGCATTAGAATCTTGCTGCTGATTTTTTAAGGATAAAATTTACATGTTGTTTTGGTTAGCGTGAGGTTGCTCAGGATCTTATGTCCAGAATGTATTGTACATTGAGATGGCCAAGGCTTTGGTCACTGGTTTTTGGAAGGGCTGGCAAGTGAGACTCCAACTGTCAGGACAGCTGGAGCACAGCTTACTATGACAGTGACATTTTCAATTCCTTTATGTCAGGCCAGTGGTTTTCTCAGAGTCCTTCAGTTCTTCTACCTCCACAGTTTGGTATATGGGTCTATAATAGACCACACTTGCTGGTGTTTAAATAAAAGCTGTTTTTATTAAGAATTCAAGTTGTGCAATTCCTATTTTGTTCCAGCAGAATTTATAGAAAATCCATCATAAGTATGGAAGGAATTAAACAGTAGGTATATAGACTATTGTTGAGTATGTACATGACAGCATGAAAGCTCACATACGAAGTCAGCACAGTGATGTGTTACACCTGGTGATTTAGGAAAGCTCTTTTTTTTTTTCAAAATGACACTGAGGGGAATGTCCTGTTTGACTGAAATAAATGATGATGGAGGAGGTATGGCTCAAAGGTGTCTCGTATGTCCATTCATCAGTCCTTTTGGTGAGTGGCCTCGCAACCTGGGGCAGATCTGTCCCTACTCTGCCCCTCTGCAGTGCATGAATTATATGATGGTGACACGTCAGGGTCGTTTAGTCACTGCTTAGGAAAGTGATGGGTTCAGTCTTGTTTTTGAAATATTTGCAAATGAAGATTGATTTCAAATCGGTGTCATTTAGAAGGCAGTTACTTTCAAATTGGTGTGGTTAAGCAGACTTGTTGTTTTGTCAGGAAAAGCTGGTGTTTGCTTGGAGTTTATTTTTCAGGTGGCTGTAAGTGACATGAGGTATGAGTTGTGTGGATATATGGGTGTCGGTGATGCAATGAATATCATAAAAAAAGGTGTGTTGGGGTGAAAGCCAGGCAATCTGTAAACTGAGAATTGTCAGACAGACTCAATATATAGCAAGGTGGGCAAACATGGTTATGGAGAGCTCTTTGATAAAGTGACCTTTCTCCCCAATTGATGCTTACGAGTTTGTTATGCTTTTCCCAGAACCTGGCATGTACATTGGAGCAAGAGAAAAATTAGTACACACCAAAGGCTTTCACATGTATTTATGTGTAGACATCAAAGAGCATTGGGTATCAATCTCTGTTGCATTATAACACACCCAGGAAGGGGAACAAGGTGAAATTTGTCAGAGTGTGGTCGGAACTATAAATATGCCGACTGCTGCAGGTTGATGTGATTTATTTGGCCAGTAAATATGTAGTACTCAACACCAAGCCCAGGGCATTGCTTTTCCAAATGGCTGTGAGAATGGTTTGCACAAAAAAAGAAAAAAAAATGCCACCCCAACTTTGTTGTCAGGGGATCACTTACTGTCTTTATGATTTGCGTGAGGCATTGAGAGAAGGCAACCCCCCCTCCCCCCCTTGAGGAGGTGCTTGGTGAAAGAAAAATAAAACATTGTATTTCTGAAAAGAAAGGTGACAAAGTAGTCCAAAATGGCAGCTGTCTTTCACTTTTAAGCAAGAGAAGTCATCTGCATGCCTGGAGAGGGTTGCATTGTGTCTTCAGTTACACCGCAACCCTCATTGTTCTGTTCTGATTGATCAACAGGCCTTTGTGTGATTAAATGGGTATAGCATGTCAAGGAGCGGTATTTGCCAAAATTACCAGCCACCTGACAGGACAATGTCCGCTTGCTATTGCTTGGGAAATTTTAACTGTGCCACCATGGTGGCTGGTAGTTTCGGCAAATACCCCTCTTAGACATGGTTTATGTGTATAAAATTTTCATATCAGTTGGTGGTACAAGATAAAGGTACATGTTTAAAAACCTGTGTGAGTCAAGTTTTGGCCAGTCATTTTTCTTGAGATTGATTACAATACATGTATAGTATTGAAATAACAGAGTTCTGCTTGAGTTTCATGTGTGAAAACTTACGACCGAAATGCTTGATCGGTGTTTCAGGGGAAGATAATTTAGTAGTCTTGCATGCTTTATGAGGACTCAACTCAAAGAACTGATAAGAAGAATGGGAAGATTAACACTTTCCAGTCTAAGCTTTATGTATGATCCTTGCAGCTTGTGTCTGCGGATCAGGCATGTTTTTTTTTTTTTGTTTTTTTTTTTTTTGAGGGGGGGCGGGCAAAATAGGACACCAACAACCCTATAAATGTTTATTTTCTCATGTTTATTCGTATATTTATGGTAGCATGAATTATTTAGCAAAATGAGCGTTGGATCTTGGATCATATCAGCTGACAGATTTGTTTTCATGTGAACCTGTTACTGTAAACTTTGGCAGGATATGTTTGTGCCATGGAGACCATATTTTTTTACACAAATTGTCTTAATTTTATTAAAAATGGTATTTTATTGATTGAAATACATAGAACATATGAAAATGTTTGAAGTTTTATCACCAACATATTTCTGTGAGTAATTTTAAAAGGCCATTTTGTTTATAGAAAATACACTTTCTACCTTATTAATGACAGAAAAGACTCATTTTATTGGTTGTTATGGAAACCAGAAGTGTGTCTGCATATATGCGGACATCAACGTCAAGGCATGATTGTCTGAATGCGCACATGCGTGGTCATGGACAGGAAAGTGTTAACTCTGGTGATGCTTGCCTGCAGTGGAACTGGTTACTAAGTAACAGTTATAATATAGTTTGTTTACTTGTCCAACAGTGCTCTGTCATTACTGAAAGGCAAGCCAATTTTCTTAGTCCTTTAAGTCAATGCAGTATAGATATTTGTCAAGACTTGTGGTGCATCTTTAATAGTGTGACGCTTGTGTGTTGGAACTGTGAGCTGTAGTTATGGATGGACATGGCAAAAACTTGGTCTGCAGCAGTTGATGTATAGAATGTTGGCAAGTACACATGAGCATTAATTAGCAAAGTGTAAAACCTGTGGGTCTCAGACCAGTAGCCTGTACTCAGGGTCACATGTTGCATGACTTTTGGTTCCCTTAAAAATACTACATCTCTGCTGGCTGGTGTTAAAATCAAACGATTAAAACAGGGTCATTTTTGTCCTGCACTGACGTGTCAGTCAGCGCTGTCTCTCTGCCAGAACTGCCCTTTCTCATGTGTCAGTCAGGTCTCTCTACCACTGTGGTGCCCTGTATCACTTGTCAGTTGGGTCTTTCTACCTGGACAGTGCCCTTCTCACTTGCCACTCAGCTCTCTACCGGGGACAGTTCCCTTTCTGACTTGTCAGTCAGCTCTCTCTGCCAGTACATTGCCCTTTCTCACATATAAGTCAGCTCTGTCTGCCAAGACATTTGCCCTTTCTGACTTGTCTGTAAGTTCTCTGTTCCATGATGGTGCCCTTTCTGGCTGTCAGTCATGTTTCTATTGGGACAGCACCCTTACTTGTCAGTCAGCTCTTTCTCTATTGGGATAGTGCCCAGTCTCACTTGTCAATCAGCTCTCTCCACCAGGACAGCACCCTTTCTCACTTGTCGGTCAGCTCTCTTTACCTGGACAGTGCCCTTTCTCCCTTGTCACTCAGCTCTCTCTAACAGGACGGCACCCTTTCTCACTTGTCAGTCAGCTGTTCCTAAAAGGACAGCACCCTTTGTCACTTGTCAGTCAGGTCTCTCTCCACCAGGACAGGGGTTCCTTTCTCTGTTCTACCAGACCTTCGTGCTCCAGGGCAACAGCTGTCCTTGGTCAGGCCTGGGTACATTGTGCCATACCCTTGCTAAATGAAGCTAATAACTTGTTGCTGCTGTGGCCAGAAAAGGGTAAAATAGAAATATGTCTGTGAGCAGGATGAGTCTCCACCTTAAACACAGTGAAAGTTAAACACATTCCAGGCACATACATATATGTACATGTATTTCATATATGCAAGCCCTGATCCCTCCCAGTGGGAGAACATGCACACCACATAGAGTCATGGCCTGTCAGAGTAGGAGTACATGTATACCACATGCAATCATGGTCTGTCAGAGTAGGAATATATGTATACCACACGCAGTCATGGTCTGTCGGAGTAGGAGTATGTGTATACCACATGCAGTCATAGTCGCTCAGAGTTGGAGTACATGTATACCACACAGTCTTGGTCGGTCAGATTAGGAGTACATGTATACCACATGTAGCCATGGTCTCTCAGAGTAGGTGTACATGTATACCACATACTGTTATGGTCTGTTAGAGTAGGAGTACATGTATACCACACAGTCTTGGTCGGTCAGATTAGGAGTACATGTATACCACGTGTAGCCATTGTCTCTCAGAGTAGGTGTACATGTATACCACATACTGTCATGGTCTGTTAGAGTAGGAGTACATGTAATTCACATGCAATCATGGTCTGTCAGAGTAGGAGTATGTGTATACCACACTGTCATGGTCTCTCAGAGTACGAGTACATGTATACCACATACTGTCATGGTCTGTCAGAGTAGGAGTACATGTATACCACATACTGTCATGGTGTGTCAGAGTAGGAGTACATGTATACCACACACAGTCATGGTCTCTCAGAGTAGGAGTACATGTATACCACACACTGTCATGGTCTGTCAGAGTAGGAGTACATGTATACCACATACTGTCATGGTCTCTCACAGTAGGAGTACATATATACCACATACTGTCATGGTCTCTCAGAGTAGGAGTACATGTATACCACATACTGTCATGGTCTCTCAGAGTAGGAGCACGGAGGAGGAGTGTCTTGATTGCCTTCTAAACCTGTCAGCTCGGAACATCAAAGAAACATTGGGCTCCAAATTACTCTCTGCTTGAAAACAGAATTGAAACTTTGTGGCTTCCTGGTGCAATTACTTGGACACTATCCAATTTTGCTGGTGACACAATTTATGTTTTCACCATGAGTTGAACATACGCCAACTGGCAGAAACTATGTTGGTTAATGAAGTTTTGTTTACAGGGATAAATCTTCTTTGTGTAATCCAAGCCATCATGCAGTGGTTGGTGGTGTCAACAACCCTGGTATATCATAGAGCTCAGTCAACCTGTGGGAACTGGTGGTTTGGGGGGTGGGGGGTGGGGGGGGGGGCAGCTCCAAATAGAAATGGTTTTCTGTATTGCATGTAAATGTAAAATAAAACATGTCACCCTGAAACAGGAGAGTACTGAGCATTGTGAACCATGGTCACATATGGATGGCCCTTGGATGGGGCTTACAATAATGCTATCTGATAACAATTAAACCTCTGCATATTGTTGACACCAGTTCTTCAGTGGTGTGAGGATCCCTGTACTGCCTCCATTATACACAGGAAAAAGTAGTGCAGGTGGTCGCGTGTTGGTCATGGCTTCCAGTGTGCTGAACGTGAAATTGATATGTTTAGACTGTGTTCCCACTTACAGACTCATTTCCATGACTCCTCCATATCTGCTGTTCTCTGGGTACTAAGCAAAATTACTTCTTAAACGACAATGGTGATGTCACCTCAAAACAGGTCAGGAGACAATAAGCACATCTCTCACTAATAGGTTTAAATACGTGGCCAGAGAGATTGTATTTCCTAATTCCTGAGGGTACACATAGGACGCGTGAACCTTGTATGGTATTTCCTGGGCGACACCTGGGAATAGTGGAGACAGGAAGAAGGATGTTGTGGCCACCGATGTCCCAATATGACTTAGTACATTTATGTAGCTACCTGAGCCTTTAAGGACTATTGTGGTAAAAGACCTTGGTCAGTGGTTTTTGCATTGCCTTGCAAGTCATACCGTGGCCATCCTGTCACATGCCAGGCAATGCAAATTCCAATGACTTGCCTGGGCATGTTATAGACCAGCCACGCCCTACCACTGCTGTATTTGGGAAGAAGTCTTCCTCTCTGTGAGCAAATTCATACACAAAAGAGTGGTAAATTTGATAAAGAAGGAATGTATTGCCCTGTTTAAGAGCAAGTTTTCTATGGGCCTAGTAATCCATGTAAGAAAACTTACTCTTTGTATGTTAACTGTAGGTATATAACTATCTGAAAAAATGATGGACTGGTATGGAATGAATAGGAACGGAATGGTTTACCAATGTTGTTTGCTGATATGATTTCCTGCCAGAAGTGATGTTTGACGTGCCTATATCGTGTGTGTCCAAGCTGGATGTGAAGGGGGCAGGTAATCTCCACACGGACGTGTGCGAGGTGTATTACGGCAAAACTAACACGGCGGCACTGCCTCGATGTCATCAGTGAGCTGTGACTTTGCTGTGGTGATTCCTTCGTGTTTGTCCCACACAAAGAAAGACAGTGCTCTATAGTGATAAGAAGCTATGCGTGATAATATTTAGACACGTATAACGTGGCACCGACAGCTTCCTTGACGCACAAGTCACTTGTATGGCATGCCGCAGTTGTAGGTTGGATGTAGTAATGTTCAAGAGCTTGTGTTTGGTGGGCCACTCCATTTAGAGAATCATCTTGTTATAAGGACTTGCTGCAAATTTGCCCTCAGCTTCTGTTCTCTCCTGTTGACGCTGCTGACTGATATGAACCCTGATAGTTTTTACTCAGTGGCTGGTATCTGCATTTCACAGCAATGAATTATGAAGAGGTGCTGGCAGATTGTCACGTTGTTGGTGATAGTCGAGGGAGCTTTGTGGATCAGCTGGCAGAGGTGTCAGCTGGTGGTAAACGCCAAAAGGAGGAAAACCCGAGAAAGCCGAAGTGCAAGATTGAACATATGAACAGCATTATTAGATTGTTCAGTGAGTGGTGTCAGTGACATAATACAATGCCGTTCACGTGACCCGTAGCATGCACCCTTGTCATAGAGAACTGACAAACATGTGCAGAGTTACCATGATGTACATCACTTGCATCACCCTTTTGCCAAGTCGTGACTGGGACGCTTCCACGAACAATGAAGCAAACATTGGTCACAAGAAATTACCTTCAGAAGCTTCTATGTCTGTTGTCACATGATAATTGATTAAATAGTCGGTTTATCTTCATTTTCTTCATGTCCTGTCATAAGTCGTGTTAAGGAAGTGGAACAACACAATGGTCAGAATGGGAGGGTAGTCATGGCTTCCTGATGGATCTCTGAAAGATGCAGGCTCCACTATGATTGGTCTAGTCTAAAGTCAGGCTCCACTATGTTTGGTCTAGTCTAAAGTCAGGCTCCACTATGTTTGGTCTAGTCTAAAGTCAGTGGATGGATAGACGACCTGGAGGCTGAGCTAAGAACAAACTGTTTTACAGAAACAACTACAATGAATATAGTTTGCAATTTGAATACAAGGCAATGGCCAGGACGGCGAGTGTGCCTGTCTGTGCCGCTGATGCCTGTCAAACAGTGAATTGTTTGGCTTTTCGTAGTCTGACCGGTTTCGTTCTAACTGAACTCTTCAGAGACTAAACCAAAGAACGCTGCGTTTGATTAGACCTTGATTTATATAAACCCATGTAACTTTACGTCACAACAGGAGTTTAACGTAACAACCATAGTTTTTTACGTTAGGATGGCCAACTGTCAAACTGGTCAGTTGGACTGGACCGGCCCACGTGTTTTGGCGTGCACGTGACTGTGTTTACTAACATTACGCCGTCACGGAGACGTCACGCCCCCGGAAAGAAAGTTCCTAGGTGTAGGATTAGTACATCAAGGGAGAATGTGTCTAAAAATACAATGCAAGCACAATGAATATAGGTTAAATGGCAAAGCCTCCCTCGACGTTTTTGAGCCCTGGGCGGCTCCTCCTCAGGATTGGAGGCGAGCTGCTAATCCCTGAGGAAGGGAGGCTATCCCCATTTAACCTATATTCATTGTAGTTGTTTTTGTTTACAGTTTCTTCTTAGCTCAACCTCTCAGTGTTGTCTGCTATTCATCTACTGGTGTTCTGTCGTTGTAATATTTGTTTCTTTGGTAGGTGAAAGAGGAGATTTCATGAATACAGTGGTCCCCCTCTTATAAGGCCACCCCAAATGCAGCCAAAAAGTGGCCTTATAAAAGGGGTGCCCTCTCTTGAGGGGGAGAATATAATGGAAATACCATACTTTCTGCACAAGAATGCTGGCCTTTCAAGAGGGGTGGCCTCTGGTGAGAGGGGCCTTATAAGAAGGTGACCACTGTATGGTGTTATAGGTAAAACACACATCGTAAGGTTGAAAGTCAGGGGGCATTTGTTTGACCTACATGTTGGTCCTTGGTCCTTGCCAACAGTTAACATATGAGTATTTTGCAATTTCAATTTATCAATTACACTGCCATGTGGTTGAGTTACAGGTGATTTATAGATGTAGCAGTTTAGTGATATTTGTGTCTTTTTTTTGTTTGTTTTTTTTTTGATGCAGGGATGTGACTTTTCTTCCTTTCAGTTACTTCTCTTTATGTGTTTAAAATGATTGTTTCAGAATGTCCCGAATCTTTCCGTTTTGCTACAGAGGATAGTGTGTTAGAGTGTATGTAGAGGGTGGGGTAGGGTGTTTTCCTCCTTTCCTGTTCCAAGTCAGTCACACACCTGATGATGTTATTTGCCCAAGACAAAACCTCAGGTTTTGGACCTGCTTGCTACTGGTGAGCAAATGTTTTGAAAGCACCACTCCTCCCTTTACCACCAGAGGGTGCTGACTGCCATAGGCTGGTTCCCAGGCTTCAAAAAGGAAGCAAGAGACAAGTTCACTTTTGGAACAAGGCCTAAAGGAATGACAAATATCTTTAATATGTGTAGGCTATTTAGCTGACACTCATGTTGTCAGAGAAAATTGCTGACCCCCTTCTAAATTAGACTGGAATAGGGTTAAAGCCTTTCCCACTGTGAAATAAATATCTTTACTTCAGTGTGCATTATGTGTGGGCCACCTACAGCAAAGAAAAGAACTACATGGGGGGAAAAAAAGCTGGAAATATCACCAAGTCTTTCAGTGTGGATGCACAAGTGATATCTATGTTTAGTGCATTGACCAGAATTTAGATATGCTGTTAAACTTTGGAGACTTAAATGAAAACCAGAACCGATAGGAAGTGGCAAAATCAGCATCAGTGTTGACAAACAGGGAGGCCATGTGGGCTGCTTTAGCAATAACTAGCTCAGGGAAGCGGGGCTACATGCTCTCCTGTTTTATTTCATACAGACGTTCATTTCGTTCAGTTTCTGTAATCTGAAAAATGGGGATCAAGTTTGACGTGAAGTGGATAGATGATGTGACCAGTTGCTTTGTAACCATGTATGTCATTACATAGCAGTTGCTTTATGGCCAAGTAAATCATTGCATGAACAAAGTTCATAAACATGTCTGATTTTATCAATTTCATATACTTCAATCCACGACATTTGGCCCTGAACTGAATTAAAGTCCGGGTAGTTTGCCTTTCAGACCGACATATACTCTGCATTAATTATGGCAGATGTGATGAATATAACTAAAAACTGTTGTTCTATCCATCCTAGCATGCATCCACATTTAATATTTATGACCTCTTCTCAAGAACTGGTCACTGGAACCTCATTAAACTTGATGAAGATGTACCTTGGGTGCATTGATACCCAATTTCGTCAATTAGTCATGCTTCAGTAATTTCTGGAGAATTTATGATTTTTTTTTTCCTGATGTTTTTTAGCTTTGCTGACCAAAGGTCACAGAGCACATGCCATCACTCAAGTCTGTCTGTCCGTCCGTTAACTTTTTGCTTGTGATCGAGTGTGATACAGTGGACAGTTTTCAAGATAGCCCCAGGACTTATCAAGTGTATGAAAATCTGGGTCAAATGTGGGCACACATTTTGAAAATTTTTTTAATCTGAACTGAGGGTCAAGGTTGAATGGCCAGTTGGAATGCAGGGGTTATTTTGTGAATGCTCTGAATCCCACAGTTTTTCAGTAAGGCTTCTATAACCTTTAACTTCTATAGACAAAGTGTATGAAAATCTATGTCAACATCAATGTTGGTGGGGCACCTGTAGTATCATGTAATATACGGGTTAAAATGTGAAAATCTTGTGACCAGTCCAGCATTATTAATTTCTTGTGGATCTTCATAAATGATCAGAAGCAAGTAGCTTCGGGTTCTGTGGTAATTTTGATGGGAATGTGGGTGTCAGTTTGTACTGTGCAACCAGGGTTAAATAAGAGAAGAAAAACTAGGCCAAACCATCAGATGGGGCTGGCAGGGTTTACCGCGTAAATTTGTTCACATGTCAATTAGCCTGCGAAACTGCAGATTTTCAAGGATGGTGACATGTCAGAAAATTGCCAAGTACATGTGGACTATATCACCTGAAGTGATAAGCCTATCCCTCAGGTTTTGATAATTGGAATTAAAAATTTTGATAAAATGGTTTCCTTATTGCACATAGATGGGAATTTTTTTTGAGATTTATGTGTGTAAATAGCTGCTGATAGGCCTACCTTATGTTAGTAGGCCTGCCATATTTTGTTACAAAACTGTGGAATTAGCTTTTATGATGAACCAAACAGGGTGAATAAGCCTATATCATGCATATCTGCATCATTCCTCTCTCGTCTCATGAAAAGAAAAAAAACCATGTGGCGATCAGTGACCTGTCTGTCCTGAAAATTCACCCAGCTTGTCCCTTTTAACACAGTTCACATTAAAACCCCATAGCAAAGTATTAGGGTGTTGGGCATGATATGACCCACTTGCCCATATTACCTGATATGACCCAGTTGCCCCGGTCTGTAACATAGGCCCTAGCACAACCTCCTGGACATGAAGTTTGATATGGGCCTAGGCCTACACCCTTCCTCCCAGACTTGAAAATGGTCGCTGCCCTACTCTACTGGAAGACACTTTCTGGAACAGACCTTATGGACAGCAGCTCTTAGAGTAGGTTTATATTGACTACAACTTCTTTCACTGCAATTGAAGGACTATATGGCTTAAAATCTACTCTGATCTGTGACAAGTGAAAGGAAGAATGATGTTCTTTAGGTGCGGGTCTATGGTACTATAGGCCTATGTAGTCTATCACCCATGTTAATATTGAGGTTGGACCCAGCCCAGGTCTAATACTAGTAATAGTCTAGTTTGATACGGCGCCCGAGGCATACATTTATCAACATGTTTTATCTTGTCACTAGTGGCATCAATTGCTGATGCACGTGATTTAAGTGCCTTCGATCATGTCTCATTTGTGTTAGTCCAGGTGGTTGAGGTGCATACAGATAAGGCCTGTTTAGCCACATTTCTATGATTTCTGCAGTACACTGTCTGGCCACGTGCTTGTTGTAATGTCTGCCATCTATGCAGCTGAACCAGTTGAAGAAAAAAGGTAGACGGGAACCCGGCTTATGTAACGCTTTCATACGCGCCTGGATGATTTATATTAATCACTTAAAATATGAGGTTAGAAAATATATTCTTAGTAAATGTATTTATTCATTTTTCAGACTCACAATAATAAATACCATTGTAATGTTTAAGTATACATTTATGCATTAATGAATGTTAATGAGACATTCAGGCAACCCCCCACCCACCCACCCCCAGCCCCACAGCATGGCTCTGGTTAGAAACTCAAAAGAAAAACTTGAAATACCACGTCTCGAAAATTGCCTTACTAATTGCTTTGAAAGTGAAAAAGAACTCATCTGGGCACCCATAGAACTTCATATTTTTCAACTGGTGATGCTGAACGCTTAGTTTTTAAATATATTATTGTAATTTGTCACCTCTCCAAAACCACCGGCTGGATTTTCTTCAAAGTTGATGCAAATGGACCTTTGACATAGTCTACATCAAGTTTGCTCACCAGATGCCACAGCTGTTATTTTCTGATTGTGTCAGGCATTTGAAAATTTCATCATGACCAGAAAAAGTGTTAGTGTGGTATGTTTTGTGATAATGTGACTGCATGTACACATAGGTGGAATAATTTTTCCATGTGCAAACTTTACCTGCTGTTCCTTTCTGCCTTTAGGTCAATTTATGCCATCCAGCATATGCTAATATACCGGTAGTCCTTTGAAATTAAATTATAATTCTTTCTGCATAATATTGGAGTTAGTTATTTTAAGGGATTTCATCCTTGAACCCTTGGTGATATTTGCCTGTTACAAAAAAAAAAAAAAAAGAAAAAAGAAAAAAAAAGGTGCTGGTCATTGCAAAAATTAAAAAAAAATGATAGGTCCTTCTAGAAAGTGACCAGAAAAATAAGCCAAAATTAGCCATCTTTATTTGTGTGGATACACAAACGAGGTTATTGTAAAGCAGCGTATTAAAGCATGTGACAAGGGAAGCACTGCTGTGGTGTTCTGCATTATAAGAGTTAATGTACATATTCCATCAGCGTGAGCAGCTGCTACCATCCAATTACCAACAGAAGTTTGTCATGTTTGAGTACATTTATCTTCACCATGACAGCGTTTGACATGGTCAGTCACCGGAAGAATTGTGATCGGGCCTGGAGTTGAAATTGTTGACGATGAAGTTGGACAAAGTATTGACCAAATGACATGATTTAATTTTTCAAAGTGCTGGCCATAATCAGGAAATGAAACTGGTGTCTGGTGCAAAATTCAACTGTGAACTGAGGTAAAGCATTAACCTGGTAACCTGTGGACCAGATTTTAATTTTCTGAAAAAAATGCCAATCTTGTCAACTCATGTAAATGGGGGTCACTGAAACAGAATTTGTCCCGGCATGAAAGTAAGATTCTGATTGTTTAATTTCATTGGCATGTCATAGTAATGTGCATATTGAGCTTCCTTGTTATCACAGGTGTACCAGAATACAAATAGAAACTGTATCTGAGCTCCATTTTGTCTGTGTCAGGCGGCACTCAGCAAAAGAGTGCGGCAGGAATAGGCCTCTTGTAAAGTGCCTCTGTGTCATTTCTTACACTCGTATTTTTAAGTTTACCGGAAGTTGGGAGATTCATGCAGATGGGATCTTGATGGCGTGTTACATAGAGGCAATGACAACTATAGCCTGGCTTTCCAGGCACACCCGTTACATGTATGTAAATGCGTGCATGAAGCTGTTGTGGGTGATGACAAGCTTAGCGCAGTATGTAAAAATGGAAGTGGAATGGGCCCTGAGTGGTACCACGAATAGCTGGCAAGATGGACAGATAAGGCTAGACAGATGAATGTCCACAAAACAAGTTTTACTAGAAAGAAGTGTTCCGACAAAAAACAGTATATTAAACAAAAAAAGAAGAAAAAACAAAAGGTGCCAAATACCAGAATAATTAGGGCCAGTTGCAGTATTCATGAGTTTGACGAGATGAACTAATCATCTAACTCAGTCAGACAAAGCCTGTCGTATTAAAGGGCATTCAGCATTGTCTATGCTCCCACAAATACCAGAATAGATTGGTGCTATGGCTGTGTTCATGACAGTGCTTATCGTGGAACATAGCAATACATACAGTACCTATCAACAGGGTACAATTGTGCAGTATTTTCCTGTATGTAAGGTGGACCGAGATGAGAATGGCATAGAGCTTTTTTTTTTTTTTTTTTTTAAGCACTAACATTGACTGGTTTGAAGTCCTTGGTTTTTGCATTGCCTGAAAAGACATGTTGAAGCTGCCCTGGGAGCAGCTGTGGCAGAAGCACGACTTTCCAGCCAATGCGAAAACCAATGACGGAAAGTACAATGTTGTGGTCCATCTGAAGGGAAGCACACACATTTGGGACAAACAGCCTCAAATCCTTGATTGCACCGAACTCTTCATAGAGATACCGCTCACTTTGCGTGCAAAGTGACACTTATTCAAGTTAGAAGCACCACAATACATTACTGCTAAGGGACTAGTCGGCATTGCTCTAAATGGATTCATTTCACTTGTGACAGAGCTAGTACCTGGAAGGATGTCAGATCAAGATGTCACCATGCATAGTCATCTGGTTGACAAACGTGATCCTGGAGATTTAATGGTGGCAGACCGTAGATTTCTGATCGATGACATATATTAGCAGGCAAAAGGGTTGGTCTGAACACATGCCCCTTCGTGAATAGAAAGTACAAGTTTACTCGGAAGGAAAGTGAAGAAACCATCAAAATTGCCAGAGCTCTAATACATGTGGAGAGAGTCAATGAGTGTGTTTTGAATTACAGAATTTTGACGTACATATTCCCCAACTCATTTGCTACAGAACTAAAAATCTGGACGATGTGCTGTGATTTATAGTAGATTTTTCATCAGAGCCTTTGCTTAGCCATTGAAAGGGACACATTTGCAAGCTGAAGCGATGTTACAAGTGTGGGCCTTATAAATCAGCAGTGACACTGTGTAGGTAGTGACATTTTTAGGTGGAAATGACATGTGGCAGTATAAATATACTGATAAAAGGCCTACAGCGGACAGTATCACAAAAGACCCGTCCTTATGTTGCCTGTATGGCATATCGTCTTACTTTCTTTTGTCTTCCCTGTTACCCCAATACACATATCTGTTTGAGTGTGGTTACAGCTTTAGACCCTGTCCGAATCTGTTGGTCATTAGCTCGGGAACAATGCATGTACCTTTCCTAGAAAAAGCTGAATACCTATGAGATATCCTCCATGTGTAGTACAAACTAGCAGCAAAGTTCAACCTCTGCATGCATAGTTCTTCCATATACATTTGTGTGTCCATTTGTCAAATAGACAATAAAGTCACGCCACTATCTGTGAGGCATCCCCATCTGGTGCTTCATTCGCATATAGTAGTGACGATTTTTGTTCACAGTCAGAGAAGAATTTACATTTTTCAAATAAAATGTTGGTCATGTGAATTTAAGTTATAGAAGAGAGACATTGTCTGTTGTGTAGCGGCATTTGACCTTGATGAGGCCTTCGTGACACTCCACAGTAGGGTCTACACAAAATCCAAAGACGAGTTGAAGCAATGAAATAAATAACCAATTCAAGCCTGTATATAAGTTTGATATATTCTTGTAAGTTTAATCCAACTTTCCTAGCTTCCATCCAAAAAGGATTGTCTGACTCTTTTCTTGTGGCTTCTAGTTGATTAACTTGTGGATGTGACATGTTGGAACGGGAACGTTACAGGCAAATGTATTACAGTTCTCCGCCTTCTCTGGGCTCTCCAGATGAGCACTGTCATGAACAGGCCAATGAAAGAACACAAAGAGTCGCAGAATAATTTAGTTGTGACAACACACACACGTATTAATGTCGTGCTTTTTATCACCTGCATGTTATTGTATTTATGTCTTTTCATCCAGGACCACTTCCTGGTAGTCATTACATTATTCCGCAGTCTGAACTCTTTACACTCCTTGAAGAGGCTTATGAAGTCTGAAGTACCTGTATAATATAAATGCTCATCACAGAATATACACCACTTGTTCTTCACGTTCTGTTTAACATATGCAATAGCTGATGTGTGCATATCAGCATTACCTCCAGTGCCCTCAATATTTCAGTGACCGCTTTTCCCATGATGCATTGTGAAAAAAAATTGAGCGCACGTGCAGTGGTTTCATGCATGAGCGATATTGTAGCATGTTTACCTCTATGGTTGTTGAACCGTATTCTTGTGTTATCTTCAGTATGTGCATTAAAATATATGTATACTTTTGTGCGAAAGGGTAAACTTTAGATTTTGGGTATCCATTGACTTCAGACGTTTACTTTCATCAGGGACATTTGGCCCTAAGTTCGATGCTCAAGTTTATTCAAAATACTCCTGGCACCAGGTGTGACAGCTGATGGTACCGCCAAACAGTGCTGATGGTAGATACTATCATATCTTAAGTGGAATCACGATTTAATCGGTATCAAGTATTTTCAGCTGTAGGAGTTGCATTGATACATTTGAATGTCAAGGTTAAATCTTGCCATGTGTAAAATGGCATAAGGTCACACGAGGAGAATACTTTTTATATCAATGCTCCTGAAAGTATATATCAACAATATAGGCTGCATACATGTGATGTTACAAAAACGGGGGACAATTTTGATGGTTTTTATAGCCGTAAATGTTTATAACTTTCTTCCCCCTAAGTGGTGTGTCTTACATTTATCACTGAGTGGGAAGGGTTGGATAAGTGTGGAAGTGTCGTGCCAGCCAAACTGATTAGGTAATCTGTCAGTTCAGCGGTTCAGCCTGGAGTTATGTGGGGTGAATTGCAACTCACCGTTTAATCACAAATGTTGTCCCACTGGAAATCTGTGTGCTGAATTAAAGTTGTAGTGGGGGGCCGAGGCAATTAGGATGCCCCGGCCGGCACAATGGCGCTTGTTTACTCAAACATGCCGAGTTGTTGGGGCCAGTTGCAGCTTGAAAACAGTTCAGCTTTGGCATGATCTGTGTCTCGCGTGAAAGTCTGTGTGTTTGATTCCTCATCTCCTTCGGGCACCGACTCCCTCCTGGAGCCTTATTTCCTCCCCTGCTGTGTCTCCCTTGTCTGTGGCTATCGAAACTGATGACCACGCCAGTCAAGATTATCAATCCTCAAACGCTTATCTCCTTTTCCTCGGAGATCCACAGAAGAAAAAGAGCATTGATTTTGAGAGGTGGGCTGTTATGGGGATCGCCTGCCGTGCTAACTTTACCAGATCCACTGGATGTGGTTTGCAGTTGCCACAAATAGTGGCCAATTTTGAGGCTCGCCAGATGTCTTCAGGGACGTGGTTTGGGTCCATTGGTACCGCAGTTATCTAATGCCCAGTGCTACTAACAGGCTGGTAAAATGAATCATGGTGGACTGTGAGGTCAGAAAGAATTGCCATTTGTCTTCAAATATGATTAAAAGCCAATAGATAATCTGAGTGGGATTACACACCCATTCCAGACAGATCTTCATTTGCTCTTGAGGGACCCCGGGTAATTAGAAAGGACTGTATTAAAGGGGTAGACAACATCAGGAGATCAGTTAGCTTGACTGTTGTCCAATATTTCACCTCTAATCACCGCAAATGGATGATTCTGTGACTTGTGTTCCCACCACACATTGTTCAAAGGCTTTGCAGATCCAGTATGTTTCAAGGCATTTAGATCTGTCATTGTAAAATGGTTTTAAAGATCTTGATGTTTGAGTCATGCTGTGTATCATCTTTGATTGTGAGAGCCTGGAAATTGAGGAGTAGATTAAAATTAGGAAAAAGAACTTTTAAAGGAGTGATTTTTTTTTTCAATCCAAGAATTATATTATCCACTTTAAATGACAAAATATTACTGGGTAGTATCACCATTCGGGAAAGTTTTACAGGGGTAAGACCAATATTCTGGAAGATAGTGAAAGTGAAAGTGTTGCTGGATAGGACCTCAGTTCAGGAAGGTAATGAAACTGAAAGTGTATCAAGGTGAGACCATTGCTTAATTAGGAAGACCAGTGAACTGAAATTATAGCAGGTTGGAATCACTGCTCAGGAAGATAGGGAAACTGAAAGTACTGGAGGCTGCGAACAGCATTCAGGTTCATGGTGGAATTGAAAGTGTTGTGGGGTTGCATTATGGTTCTTGGAAAACAGAGAAACTTGACCTTTTGAAATACATGTGACAATTAAATATCTTCTTTTTTAGCTCAGCTGACTTACTAGTCAGGCTGAGCTTTTAGGAGGCTGGGTCATCCGGTGTCAGTCCGTCCGTTCACAATTACATTTTACACTTCCTTTCCAAACTGTCAGCCAGATTCCCTTCAAACTTGGTGACAATGTACCTTGGGTGGGTCTCTACCAAGTTTGTTCAAATGGTGAGGCTCCAGTGATTTTTTGGATTTTTATGAATTTTTTTTGTCCTTTTTTTCTGGGCATATCTTGAAAAATCTCCCTCTCTGAAACTGCACACCCAATTGCTTTGATATCACACAGGAGCACTCTTAGGGACTTCTAGTTTTTAATTGTTTGCCAGGTGGGGCTGCAATTTTTTCTATTTTTTAATGATTTTTTTGTGTTTTTTTGCTATTCTTGACTTCTCAACCTTCACTCAGATTTAGCGAAAACTTTGTGCATATGTTTCTTGTGGAAAGATCAAACAAAGTTGTTCACTAGGTGGCACTGCTGTGGATTCCTGATTTTCAACAATTTTTTCAATTCGGGTACTTAATCGGCAAATGCACCTTTCCTATCAATTACTGTGTAAGTCATTGTGCATTCTTATGCTAAATCACATTTTCTACTTCCTCTCAGAAACCGTCATCCAGATTCACTCAAAACTTGACAGCAATGTACTGGGGTCTCTACCAAGTTTGTTCAAATAGTCACACTTCAGTGATTTTCGGACTTTTTATGAATTTTTTATTATATTTCTTGGGGCAAATCTAAAAATTCTTCTCCTAAACGACTCACCCAATTGCTTTGATATCGCACAGGAACACTTCTAGGATCTCCTATTTCTTAAATTGTTCACTTGGTGGTGCTGCAATGTTTAACTCAGCTGACTTCCGAGTCAGGCTGCACTTTTAGGAGTCTCAGTTGTCGGTCTTAGAAATACTTCCAAATGTCATATGCACTCAGCTAAACCTCAACACAGTTCTATTCAGTTGCAACCTATATAAATATATATATATATATATATATATATATATATATATATATATATATATATATATATATATATATATATATATATATATATATATATATATATATGTGTATATATATAATAATATACATTTATATATATATATATATATATATATATATATATATATATATAAATGTATATCATTTTATTTGCACACATACTGGTATATAATATGGAACAATTGATAATAAATACAAAAGCATATACATAGAGTAGTAGATTGAGTAAGGTTAAAATTTCAATGTGAGCTTGTACATAAAACATATGTCTTTTGCTGAGAATCCAGGAATATCATGTACACTCCCTGCCACCCCTGAAGTGTTTCAAAACATTTACAGTTGCTGCACACTTTGTAGTGTCTATCACTAAAACATGGCTGGGTATGTTGTTATGTAACAACCTTATGAGGTCCATTCCATATTTTTGGCTGATTAACTGCATATGTAGATTAGCTACAAATTCATTTTGTGACGATTACATTTTTTATGTAAAGAAACAAACTTCTTATACATTACGACTGATATATGTTGAGATCCTGATAAACCAGGGAGTAAGTTACAATGAGAAGTTCTTGGAAGATCCCAAGCTCTCTTTATTGCTATATTCCATGATGTGAATACATGTATATTATGAATGTCACAGTGAGCAAAATTCCAGGTTTTACAACCATACAGATGACAACAGCAAGACTGTTATGATTTTGACTGAACAACACTTGGAGCTGACTTATATTTGCTTAAAATATGGTTGCATCAACCAATAAAATATCCCATTTTGTGGCTTAGGCCAAAGAAAATAAATAGTGTGTTTGAGGTTACATGCCAAAAATAAATAGGGTAGGTAGGTAGGCTTTTTTTTTTTTTTTTTTAAATTTTTGCTCTGAAAACAGAAGAAAAGTAACTTAAAATGGCTAAATTGTACATTTCATGAAGAAAATCTGCCTAGATTTTTTTTTTTTTTTTTGAAAATCAATAAAAAGTTAGGGTAGGGGGGTTTGGGCAAGGGTCGGTAGGGAAACCCCAAACACAAACCTTTTTTTTTTTGCCTTAATTCTATCGTTTCATCGAGATTAAAAGTTAACTTGATACCCAGATGGTTGACTGATGGCATACACCCAAGAAGACTGCTGTGTAAATACAGTGAAAAATCTGACATACTTTTACTGCTTGAGAACCTTATACATTTTGTTTTCTTTTCATTATACAATACATCAAATTCTGTTCCATATTCTTCACAAATAGTGAGCATTTTTTGCCGACCTTTGACGCTAGGATTGAGGACGGCTGTATTGACTGTGTAACATATGGCACCAGCATACATATGACCAAAATGGCAACCAACATCACTAGTGCGGAGACATTTGCAAAGTTCATCTACATAAATAGAGTACAATAAAGGGGAAATAATGCCACCCTGTCTCACACCGCCCCGTACAGAAAAGTATTAAAAAAAGCTGTGGTTCCATGACACTCGGACCCTCTGTTTGTCATACTTGTCCATCAGAAGACGGATAATAATATGTGGTACATCTCTGTTATCTAGAATATTAAAAAGCTTGTTGTTGTGACCCTGCCGAAAGCTTTACTTGCATCTAACATACAGAAGACATCAGAGCCCTTGTTCAGGTAGTAATTGACTGTCTCAAGAAGACATAATTCACACATTACAGTGGAGTGATCTTGTTTAAAGGCAAATTATAGATATGATTTTTCTAATGACTTTGCGTATCTGCGTATGATAATTAAATCTAGCATTTTTACAACAGACGAGATGAGGGAAATACCTCTGTAATTAGTACTGTCACATTGATTTCCACTTTTATCCTTAGGCAGTAAAGCTAATGTGGCTAAACCATAAGTCACGTGGACTAAAACTGTAGATGATCATAGCAGTGTATAAGTGACTCAGAATGTCGTACAACTTTTCTGGGGCATAAATAATATGATTAGAGTTTAACCCCTTGTCACCATCATTCTTATTAAGCTTCAGTATTTTCACAGCATTTGCAACTTCTGATAATCTAGTCACTATAGTGATGCAGCCCTTCAGCGAATTGGTTACAGGCTCTTTCATGTGCACGATATTGTCAGGGTCAGAGGGCAAGGAGTTATAAAGAGAATCAAACTTTTCCCCCAAATGATCTGCTGTGCTGTCCGAGTTACATATGCTGTTGTTTTGCGGAGGGACAGTACATTTATTAACGTTTACTTTATTAGTTTCGGACCAAAACTGTCTCCGATCTTTTATGCATTAAAGTTTCAATCATCCTTTGTTTCCAGTTTTGTGGGACAAACTTAGGTTGGCTGAGCATGGGCTGTTTAGCGTTCACGCAGTCCTTGAGTTTTCCACTGTGACACTTTGAATGAGGCACTGTTTGGCGTGAGACACAAACTTCATCATGTCACTGAAACTGCCTTTTCCATGTTATTTATTGTCTTCTCCTGTCAGACCAGGGTTGGATTGCTTATAGGAGTGATTTCTCACAGGAGAGCCCACTCCGTATCTATGACATCAGAATTCTATGGTCTCACGCTCTGCTAATGGTTAGCCTTTTTGGTGATAATCACGGCAAAAGTCACACTCATTTGAAGTACTATAATGACTCCGTGATTTAAATTTGTCTCATAAGGACCTTTTATTCAGCTTTCCGTGACCGTTATTTTTGTCTCTGAGAAGAGCAACACCTGAATGAAAAGTGCTGTTGTGACAAATTTAAATTTGGAGACATTGTGGTGCTTCAGACAAGTGAGATTTGTTTGTGATTATCAACATGCAGTACAGTTTTGAAACTGAAAAGAGTTAAGTTGGTCAAGAACATGTTGTGCGGGAAAGAAACTTTAAGGTGGAAAAAGTAACAAATGAATATTTCTCGCAGAGCGGTTACATGTGATACATGTAACACGATGCTTTTTCAAACACCTTGCATATGAGCTAATTGGTTTTGTTAAGTGCTGATGTTAGTCCCTTGGTCGAAACAACAAGGGCAGAGGTAGAACAAAGATGGATGAAGATCGTGTGCATGGCTCAAGACCTGAATCTCATTGATGGGATTAGGGTGTAGCTAGTGACTAGTTACAAGTGTTTAGCGGAGATGCATGTCGTGTGGGCTTCCTGGCGTCAGTGGGTCACGGACCGACCACAGGGTATCATGTATACATTGCCACCATTAATGGGCTTGTCTGTCCTTCTGTGTGCTGGTCAGTTCGATTTAGACCCAGTCCTGTTATAGGCCCCCTTCACCCCACCCCTATCCCAATTATTGCCAGTGCTCTTAAACATGCCTCTCTAATATGTTGCAGCAATTGGGCAGATTAACACTTGCGGGGAGACTTGACGCCTGGGAACAGGTGGTTGTCTCTGTATGGCAGACTGAGAGGTTTGGAGTCATTGCGGTTAGTTGTATGTAATTTAGTGATACTGAAAATACGTTGGACATAACAAATGGAGAGGCTACTTACCATATTGAATGAACAGGACGAGGCAAAGGTCACAATGTTCAGTGGTGGTAAAAAAAAAAAACAACCAAAAAATACCAAATTGACTGCAACAGAAGTTACCTTCAGCCTGGAGTTAAGAGGGACCACATTAAATTTTGCATTTTCCCTCATATTTCTGGCTTAACCTGTTTGATAGTGACCAACAGTTTCACATAACATTTTTTTTTTTTTTTTTTTTTTGCCAAAGGTCTGTGACTGTTCACAAAAAAGCTGTGGGTTACAGTTGCATATAGAGAAATGCACCCGCTTTCTGTGTGTCAAGTTTTTGCTGGTGCATGTATTTTTTACATTCACAATATCCACTCTTCCTTTGATTCAAGCACTCTTTGTACGACATAATATTCACACACTTTTATGGCCAAGGTTCTGTCTTTGACTATTAAACTTGTGGAATAAAACCTGTTGCATTGTATTTTGCCTGTGTGTTGGGCAACATGTCCGTTCACATGCTTTCTGTTGCAGTATCACTTTGTGAAACAGGGCGGTTGGAAGCACACTTCACATCTACATCATGTAGGATATGCCAAATTCAAAACAGTGACAGCAAGTTGGCAATCTTCACTTCAAAGTTATTTTGTTCCGTCAAATTTGTTTCAATGGTTTGTGAGTAAAAGAAATTTTGTATGGCATGCATTTGGGGGTCACGTGAGCGACACTCGTGATTTCCCGTTTTTTGCATGATTATACCAGGCGAAAACTGGAATGTGTCACAGCTTGTATCACCAAGATGAACCCAGATGCTTTGCCCTACAAGATTGTATCAATTTCGGGCCCACAATGTGGGGTTCAGGGATACATGGCAATGATGGCCGCTCATGCTTCTCGTCAGCCATCTTGACAATTTGACCAGGCGATTGCTTGAAATCTCTTATACCTGGCCATTTGAAACTGAGCACATGACTGTCCTGGTCCTCTTGTCGACAGTACATATGTCATCAAGTTCAGTGACCTTTCAGTATTTGTGATTGTTATGTTATCTTGTACTACTTGCCTTGTGTACAATTATACAATGTCATTTGAGTATCATTAACCTAAATTCTAATTACATGTATAGCAAAATGATATTATGATCCAGGCACCGTAATGGACTGCATAAATATGAAAAGAGAAGAGATATTACAAATGCCACAAACCATAGCACAGAAGAATTGCAACGGACAAGCACATTTCAATTTGCCAGGTATTCATTTCAAACTGCAGCACTTGGGATTTTATCATTTAGATTGGAGCTTGAAAGATAAGTTGAGAATTGCAAAGAGCCCGGACATGCAGCTGATTTATATAATCAAAGTATTTCGAAAAATATAATTTGAGGGACCTTTGGAAGGCAGTGTTATTTCCAGTGCACTAAGCGTGTTTTAATGTGTTGTGTGTAGAGAGAAACATAAAGCAAGCCCCAGCCTGAGTGTGCAGAGAAGATTCATCAAGGGTATCCTCATCCACTCCGTAACAGCCATCATGTGCCTTGACTTTCACCTCACATGGCTTTGAAATAATACCCCCCCCTGCAAACTTTGTAGTAGATTATGTCCCCTAATAACAAAAGAGATGACTTAAACAAATGTTCACTCACTATATTGTTATTAAAAAAATGCTGTATTATGCACAGCATATATGTCGAAAGCATGTTAAATATTTCAAGCGTCAGTTCTCATTATGATTGAAATTTCATCAGCATTTGTTCGTTTGTATTTGGTTGTAATGAAAGACAGTTTAATTGTAGAATGAAGTTAAGTGTGATTAAGTCCTGAAAATTCTTCTAGGAAAGCACAAACGAAGTAGAAGGTTATAATGTGCCAAAGTACAAATTTCAGTAGAATGCGAGTATGTGCCAAACATGTTGTTGCTTAGAACTCCTGTTTTATCTGGTGGAGCAGACTATCGGCATGCATTGATGCCTATTTCACGATAAAGGTAGAACATTCCACCTCGTATTATGATTTATCTGTCTGTAATTTTGCCTGCGTGGTCACTTGGCATTTTGTATTTGGGCCATCTTGTTTGATTTACAAACAGACAATGTTTTTGCTTGAGCACAAAGTATGACACAAGTTCCCAATGCAATGTTTAGCCAGACAAGACAATGAAACCCAAGGAAGGATTTATGTTAGTAAATCAATGGAGAGAGCGAGAGAGAAAAAAACAAGGGACTGTAAAACAATGGCACTCCCAGGAGAACAAGGGTGATGAGGCAATTTGTAACCTGACTACATTATGATGTCAAGCCCCGCAGCACGGACAGAGATGAAGTGTAATTGGCTGAATTAATCATGTGTCACCAGATCAGGATTGCCATTGATTGGTGGGCTCAGTTAGAATCCTATGGTTGTGTCTCACAACCCAAGGACATGCTTTTCCTTTCTTCCTGTCTTTAAATTTTGATGTGTTCTTTAACAAATTTTCCCACAGTAAGGCCCGAAGGGGATTTTTTTTTAACTGTGTCTGGGTTAGTGCCAGCAGTGTGGAGTCATGTGGGGAATAATAGGCACTGTTTGCAGACTGATGAAAAGATCTACTGTTATTCTAAGACATAATGCTACCAGAGGCGTGACCACTGCCTTAACTATTGTCTTGCTTATCCACTCCCCAGCGAATTTCACCTGCCAGCAGTTTTCCACTCCAGTAGAAAAAAAGAACCAGAGGAAACTGAATTTTGAATATATCAGCGGAATTTTGAATCACCTGGGTACCTTGGCTGCCATTGAGATAGAATTTATGGTTATGGATGTTGTTCTCGGTAGCGTGAGTCTGTCGCACAGCCATGCTGTCATTGAACAGAACTGTCATTATGGAATCATGGCTTGCTCTGTTCTGGAAAGTCTGACAATCTCCTTGCATTTAGGAAAAGTTGTGGAGGTGAGCAATAAGTGCCCAACTAAGTTATCTTGACAGGCTTTATCTACAATTCCCATTCAAATATAGTAGTCCCTCCTTTCAGAGACCACCCCTAGTGCCACCCAAAAGGTGGTCACATAAAGCAGGTGGTCTCTCAAAGGAGGTAAATTCACATGAAAATTACTACAGAGAGACCTGACAATTGTGGTCTCCCAAAGGGGTGGTCTTTCGTAAGAGGGACTACTGTACTCCTATATTACTGCTGAAATTACTTAAAACCTTCAGGCAGATTACATTTTGCATGCAGCTGGTTTTTGTCAGTTTGGAGGGGTGGGTGGGTAGTAACTGACTTGAACTTATGCTCATGTCTGATTGGGGTGGTGGTGGCAGAGAGGGGCTATTTGGAGAAAAATAATACATTTGAGAAAATTAAATGAGCGGTTCATCATAGTGAACATCATTTTCAGCTGCTTTGTTGTCTTTGGTGGATAGGTATGACACAGCTTGGGAATTTTTGTTACTTGCACCCATTTCATTTTCTAAAATTTTTGGGAAATAGTGGTGGATTGAACTTCTCTTGAGCTCAAAATTTTTACTTGTGGTTAGAAATTTTACTTGTCCCAGACAGTGGTGCTTGCCTTAATGTCAAGCTTGGCATGATGTAAGATTGATGTACGCGTGTCAATTCTGTGATGATGGCCTGATAGATTTTATATTTCAATGAAATAAGAGATGGATCTCCATTTTTCAATCACAGAATAGATGGAAACGAAAATAGGGTTTGAGGAAAAGGTCAAAGTTTGTCAGAGGGGAGAAAATCGTGATGGATATGAAATTTCAGATTTGTGCTTGGGTAGAGTGTTTAAGTGTGGTCAGTGTAAATTGCCGGAACCGCGAACAGTCTAAATTACCGGAACCTGAAATTCCAACGCTTTCGTTTCTACACCTAAAAATGTCATAAAATTGATTGACATGAGTTGAATGTAAAGTAACATTGTGCATTGGGGCTGTAAATTTGACAGATGCCTGTATTAAAGTGGAGCACTAGGACATGATGTAATGCTGTGCTTCCATGTATTAACTGCCTTGTACCAAGGCTTTTACCACTGTGGGGAAGCATAGAGTTAAAATGTACAGGTTGATGTGAAGGCAAGCCCGGAATTCTGCTTCCAGTTACTGAGTAAAAAACCTAGAGATCGGATCAAAAGTTCATCTGGCTCGGGGCCCATGGAGTTTTTTTGCACCCACTGAAATATTATCTTTCATAGTTAGCCTGATATTGGATTTTGACTGGGTGCTTTTACAGATATGCTGGCAATAAAATGTATGAAACGTATTGGGGATGTAGTTCAACTTTTTTCCCTCAGTATAACCTGGTCACAGATTGTACGAAATAATGATTTTTTATGTCCGAATTTCTGTCAGAAGGAAGCAATAGAAGCATTATTAACGTTGTGTATGTGATAGATAGCCAGAGCCATTATGGTTTTCACACAGTTACTGTTGAGTCATTGGAATTTAGGCTGAAAGATTGCATGCATTAAACTCGGCCTCATATAGACCTCAGATGGATTGGCTTTAAAGTGGTCAGAAGTCACACAGCCAAATTTGATTTCTGTCACACTCAGCATTAGTTTGGTTTGGCCCATTGTTTCCTTGCATGCGAGCTGGTTGAGCATATTACTGCCATTGGAGGATTTCAGTTTAATCCAATCTGTAATGGGTTTCCACACATTGTACTGGAATTTCTGAAAAAACTCATCTTCTTTCAAAAATAAGTAAGTAAGTAAGTAAGTAAGTAAGTTAAGTAAGTAAGTAATAAAATAAAATAAAATAAAAATTAAATCACAGCATTGCCTGATGGGATTACTTTAGTGTCTACATGATTCCAGTGACTTTGAAAATGAGGTCAATGTCACCAAAAGGTAAGAAATGGTGCCAAGGTACAAATGAAGTGAAGCTGAGTTTCAGGGAAAAGGTATGCAGTAAGTCTTGAGATATCGTTTTCACGAGCAAATGGTGGATTGACAGAATCACAGGCAGATAGACCCCAGGACAACCCGAAAACACAAAGGGATCCCCAATGGCAGTGAAACCATCAAAAAAAAAAAAAAAAAAAAAAAGGAAAAAAAGAGACATTTTCACAACTATCAGCACACCAAGCTGAAAACTGAATGAGCTTTGCTCTGAGTGGCATACCAAGGTCATGTCCCTGCAGGGGTAGCTGGAGTATGACATGCTCACTGATATAGAATACTGACCCTACCAGGTCTAATATATTAACTTGTGTACCTGTATTTTTATTTTATTTTATTCATTCGTTCATCCATTCGTCCATCCATCCATCCATCCATCTATTTATTATTTCATTTTTTTTGGTGGTGCATGACAAGGCAATACTGGGACTAGGAGTGGGTTCTTCAACCCTCTTGATTGTACATGACTCGGTATAGGTTAATTACCAAGGAAGGCGTCATTGTGGAAAATAAAGATGCCGAGGCTGTCAGGCCTTGGCAGCACCATTTTCTGTGAGTGATGCTGTCACGAGGTGATTAACCAACTTAAAATCCATCTGTGACGTCAGTCTCGTCATTTGTAGAAAGTATGACGAGTTCCAACAATAGATTGACGTCACAGATGGATTTTAAAGGAGAGTATACCATTTGTTCGTACTTTGAACTTCATATGGTTCAATTACTTGTTTCTTAGAAACTGCAGTGAAGCACAAATTGTAACCTCTTCATGCACTCCTTGCATCCTCCCTGTGGAGGTACCAGTAGTTTGACCAACACAAAGAAAAGGGTCATTCAGTTGTGGTGGACACAATGGTGTAGTGATTGAAATGGGTCCTTTCAAACAAGACGCTTGTCTGGAGCCGTCGAGATTTGGGATTCCACTGGATCCACTGATTTTAATTTTTGTAAAACATAAGACACCTCAAATGTCTAGGTCCAGATAATGCAAATGTTGCCAAAGACAGAAGGAAGTAAGCAATGGTTGAACTGAAATGATTGAACAATAATCTACCTATAGGAACTATAGAAGCATGGTGTTAATGACAAAGAGAGCACTGGCAACTGAGAAGTGTGGCCTTGAAAGACAGGGGCTCTTCCACAGAAGGGTCTACTGTACATAAATGGGCATGCCAATTTACGTGCTGCTTGTAAAGAGGTCTTCTTTCTGCTCCGTTTTTGAGTGCAACTCTTGCTAGCACACGTACAGTCCAGCAATCCTCATTTGGTCTCTCGACACAAGCTGGATGGTTGTGCGCTTTCTGTCAGAGCTGCACGAGAAACCCTCTCGGTGACAGCAGTGATCAGTAATGGTGGAGGACAAATGTAAAAACAGCTCAACACTGGAAACTGCTGGAATCTCTCTTTACATTATCGAAAGTAGTGTTGTCATCTAAGTCGTTTTGAAGCCATTTTGCCAGAATGGAAAGAGAGACTGTGTCATAGACGTTTACTTTGATTGATGTCTAGGAGTCGGGCTTGTCATAGCTAATTGTAACGGGACCCTTGATCAACAAGCTGGCATGTATTGTTGGACGTTAATGCATATTCATGCTGGGCCAGCTAATGGACAGAATGCCTTGTCTTGTTGAACAGCTGGTTTTTAGCAATTTGCAAAGACTACCTAAGGTTGTGGGTATACTTTTTGGTTTAGGTTAATGAAATTGACTCGCCGTTCTTTCTGTCAGTGCTTTACGAGAATTGGTTATGGAAAGAACTGATCTGAAGTCTCAGGGTTGCATATTCTTTGACTTTGTTACAGATATCCCATGATGCCTCTGTAGTACAGACATCTGCTAGTTTCTTCTTGGCCAAATGAAGCATTTTAGTTTTACTGTTCTGAAGGAGTTTTTCGTCCCACAAAATGGACAGAAACAAAGGAACGTTGTGCAATGCTAGGGTATTGCATAAGACATTCTTACCTCAGAGAAATCAGTACATCTGAAGCATTGGTCTTGGTCTCATGAGATACCTTTGTGCCAATTATGGGTAAAATGAAGGGAGATACCCTGTTATTGGCAATTATGCCAACAAGATTATCACCAGGTAGCAGATGGGACAAACTGTACACAGACATGTATTGCTCTCAGGCTCTCTGTGTCATAGAGGCACAAATAGGTTTGCTAGAATGGACAGCAAAATTCTGCTAATTTGCAGCTGCAATTTTAAGAAATGTGAAAAATAATCTAGTATTAATAAGTGCATGTGACTATTTTTCTCAGGAGACTTTCATAAAACTCCATATCATATGGTGCAGGTTTCCCCACCAAGCATGTAATTTTGAAAATTTTGAGAAATGTGGCATTCATGCTTATATATTGTGAGGAGGTGACATCAAATGTGATAACCAGTGAAATAAATGCATCCTTTTTTCAAGATTAGGATAAAACTTATATCGAGTCAAGAACAGTGTCCTGTAATACAAGGTGGGCACTGAACTCCTAAATCGTGCTAGCCCATTCCCACTGGCAAAAAAGTGCTCGGATGCAGAGTGTTGCCTGGTTTAATGTTTTTAGATAATTTTCAAGCTGGTAGGAAATATTTTTTGGTGAGAATTATGGATGACACCTATCATAATGACCTGCCCCAAGTCAGTAGCTTTGGTTGGCTTGGGTTGGGCAAATTACTCCCGACCTGTCCTGAGGAAAGCTATTGACTCAGTCTTATTCTGACCAGGAATGGGTTGAGTGTACCTCGGGCATGCTATCTCAATAGGCAGGATCAATAATTCTCATTCAAAACATTTTAGTACCACTTATATAAAAACCCACCGGTACTTTCTGATGTGTAACCACTATCGGGGCAACCTTCTCTACTAAGCTCCATCTTTGACTCAGCAGCGCTCTTGCCTGCTGTGCCCAGTAATGCTACTTAATTCATAACCTGGGGGTGACTTCAGTGTATGATACAGTATCCCTATTCTGGGGCCCACTGTCACCAACAACTGGTAATTTTGAGCCATTGTATTTGCATTTTTTTAGGTAATGCTCACAATGGAAAAATCCCATTTTATATTTTACATTACATTCATTCAACAAATTAATTTTTCTTTAACAGTATAATCACATATATTTTGGATACTACCTCTTAAAAATATCAAATCAGGACTTAACCAAGAAACTTGGCAGCGATTTTAAAATTTTGGATTCCACACCTGATGGTTTGTAAATGAGGATAGTAGTATTCGGCCGATCCCCTTCACACTAACAACAAACATGGTCGGCGTGGCTGTCAATGCTCAGCAAGAAGCTCTACTAAATACCCCCGTTTTTCTCTGTTTTGCAATTTCAGCAGAAATTTGATTTTTACATGACAGATACATAAGATATTCACCCATACAAAGATCAAAAAACATTTTTTTCCCCGAAATTTCAGGTGATTTGTATCTCGCTACCTTAATTTGTTACCTGGGCACAGCCTAAGGGACATGTATGAGTGAGAAATATAAATTAAAATATAGAAACTGCCGACATTTGACATACAGCACTGTTGACTTCTTGGAATGGAAGAAGGCCAACTAAGCATTCCTGGTTATTTTTCAGCTGCCTTACAGGTGAGGAATAACCACAAAAAAATTGTTGACCTGGCCTGGGGTTAGGTACACTCAAGCACAAACACAGTCAATTTATCAGCTTGTTGTCATTGTTGAATGTATGGTAGACAATGTGGAGGCAGACAGTTACGATCCCCATCAGGCCAGGGATTGACCTGATTTATTGCTCTTAAGCAGACTATGAACACTGCAGAAGATGACAAGAATGTAGCCATAGAAAAGCTCAATAGCGTCAAACCAGCTGGCTTGAAAAAATACACTTTCAAGTCAGATGTACCCCAGTAAGTTCCTTACTCCCTATAAAGTGGGCAAGTGAAATGAGCAAGCTGATTAACCCTTTCACCGCCAATTTTGACCGAAGCTGAGGCGTTCTCAATTGACGTAACGATACCAGATTCATATTCTCCATAAACCGACCCTCCATCCAAGTACTGACCTACCGACAGTTGCAGACCCCATAAGAATGACCCAAGTCAACAGCTTTCCTCAGTGTGCTTTCAGGGCAGTGTGCCCAGAGTATGTTGAAGAAAGGTTTTGACTCAGTCATAACTTGGCACTGAGAGAGTTAATGTGAGGCAGCTTAAGTCTGGGTGGGAAGATTTCCATAGGTATTTCTGCGAAGTGAGGCTAAGTGCCAGAGATCTGCTTGGACTGTTCTGTAGAATGCTCAGTGGGGCTTGGCAATGCACATGCAAGGAAATAGACGCTGTGAGATCATGCGAATTTGATGAGGTTTTTGTTGAGATTTCATAGAGAAGGAAACGGCCTTTCTGTCATGATACTAGGATACTGCCGTGTCCCAGCAGTCTGTGCAGACTCCTGAACAATGCATGCCTGTCTCAGGTCATTAACCCTGATGCAATTCTTTAAGCCTCTTAGCTGTCAAGAAAGTTTGATATATATGTCTTCTTTTGTACCCAAAGTATTGAAGAGTGCTTTAATATCAAATATCCAGTCTTTTGTACATACAGTAGTCAAAGAGTATTTCAGTATCCAATGTTTTCTCTTTCATACATTTAACAAGCACAAGCATGAAATGCTTAAAGCACAAACTGATCATCAGGACATGTCAAGATGATATAATCTGCAGGTCAGTAACTTTCTTTGACTCACAGTTAGCGCCAAGTGCCTTCTTGACTTGACTCTGTTTTCGGTGGAAATAACCTCAGGAGTCAACAGTTTTCATCAGTGCACTCTGGATACACGAGAAAAACTATTGACCAATAAGAGCTGTTCGTGTATTAACTGTAGACCTGCTCTGGTCCCCTCAGTTGCTGGGCAACAGAACAATGCCTTCACCATGACGAGGGCACTTGTACCAGTTATTTTATTTAACCATCAGAAAATAACACTTTTTCTACCATACAAAATGAAACTTTCTACATATGTTAAGCATCTTGTTTGTTTTAAAACTTTGTGAATGACTTTTCAAAAGCTTTTTTTTTTGCTTTTCCAAGTTGTTACTTTTATCAAAGAAGCTCATTTGGTCCTGCTTAATGCACGAATCTGCCGTGTTACCTGTCAAGTTCCTAAAATCCTAGCTGCAGCCTAGGTGGCAGCACAGGATCCCAGTTAATATGAAAACCTCCTGTTGCTTGTATCATTCTGCATGAAGACAAAAAACAAAAAAACAAAACAAAAAAAAAAAACAAAACAAAAAAAAAAAAAAAATCAAACAAACAAAACAAAACAAAAAAAGAACAAACAAACAAAAAACCAAAACAATCCCCCCCCCCCCCACGCCCAAGTAGCATATGACATTTATGCCACTGGATTAATTCTGTGCTGGTTTCTAGTGGGAGCAAGTTTCATGCAGATACATTAGTATCAGGTTGGTTATGTACAGGCATAGGAGAAAAAGTGGATCAGCCTTACGTAAACTTATGCATTATTTGTTAATGTCTTTTGAGTTATGTTGATGCTTTTGTTATTATCCTTTTGATGATCAGTAAAATGTCCATGTAGCTAACTGAATTTAGTAGTGGGTGTAGTTCCAATTTAGGAAGTAAAAGTAATAAAGGTTTTTTAAACAAGGAAATGGTGACCATGTATACTTGATTGCATAAGTTCTAGCCATATGGCTTCATATATCATGATGTGTGTATGATGGGTTGATCTGAGTGGTGAATTCATCACTGCTTAACTTTCCTGCTTTGGTCATAAAACTTTATACCTTCTTTCCTTGAAACTGACCAAAAAGCATTTGGATGTTATGTGTCTGAGTAACTGCACACATCTTGGCTTATCTTTTGTACTTCAGTCATAAAAGTTGAACCTATTGCCCCAAAGTGCGATGCCATGAACAGAGTTTATGACATGCACACATTTATGTCAGCTTTTGTTTTTTTGGTCCTAAAAGTTAAACCTTATGCCCCAAAGTGTGATGCCATGAACGGAGTTTATGACGTGCATAGCTTTTGTTTTTCGGTCATAAAAGTTGAACCTTGTGCCCCAAAGTGTAATGGCGTCAACAGAATTATGGCACACTGCACACATTTCTGTAAGCTGGCTAACAAGTCAGCCTGGTACGTATGCCTGGCTTGTCACCCAATACCTCTGTGTTAGCTGCTGTTGACTACCATTTCTTTTTGTATGGTAAGTCAGACTATCAGACATTAGCATTTAAATTCAACAAATGTGCCAGGATCTCAAATGTCTGATTTAACCATTTCCCACCTCTCCCCACCTCCCATCCCCACCCTCTGAAAAAAAACAGAAACAAAAACAAAAGAAAGAAAGAAAAAGAAAGAAAGAAAGAAAGAGAGAGAGAGAGAGAGAGAGAAAGAGAGAAAGAGAGAAAGAGAAAGAAAGAAAGAAAGAAAGAAAGAAAGAAAGAAAGAAAGAAAGAAAGAAAGAAAGAAAGAAAGAAAGAAAGAAAGAAAGAAAGAAAGAAAGAAAGAAAGAAAGAAAGAAAGAAAGAAAGAAAGAAAGAAAGAAAGAAAGAAAGAAAGAAAGAAAGAAAGAAAGAAAGAAAGAAAGAAAGAAAGAAAGAAACAAACAAAGAAAATGAGCCTACCAAAAACAGCTGGCCCAATGTCTAATTTCAACAGTGATAAAAAACATTTTGACTGAGATTTGTAGATGAGACCTATCAAGATAACATGGTCTGGGTCAACAGCTGTCAACTTGGTCTTAATTCAAAGTGGTAAGAGTTAGTGTTCCGCCTGTTATTTAGTTGGGACCAGAAAACATTTTAAATGATAATTGCAGACATGACTAATGATAATAATAATAATAATAGTATCAGGTTAATAAGTTTCCTTGGCAAGAGTCTTATGCCCCTTTGAAAGCAGCTGACCAAATCATAACTCTTTCATACCTAGGTTTTTAGACTGCAATAGAAAGACTAGAAAATATTGGCTTCAAAGCAAATCTGTCTGTGTGCCTTTAAAAGTTGTAAATATTAAATGCTACAGCTTTTGTCCTTTGGTACTTTACATTTCATTAACCTTATGACCAGATGAAAATTTGAAAGTCCATATGACCTTCACCTTCGACCTTTAGAGGTCCCATGTAAATCACAACAATGTGTGGTGTTGCAATACCTTTAATTTGAGCCTGACATGACTGAAATTGGATGAAAATCGACCAAGTTTTAGCTAGATGAAAATGGAAAGGCCCAGATGACGTTGATTTTTGACCTTTAGAGGTCACATGTAAATTACAAAAGTGTACAGTGTGACAATATCCGTTTTTAAGCCCAACACGAACCAAATCAGATGAAAATTAACTAAGTTATGGCTAGATGAAAATTTCAAAGGCCAAATAGCCTTGACTTTTGACCTTTAGAGGTCACATGTAAATTACAAAAATGTGCAGTGTTGTAATATCTACAATTTGAGCCCTACATGATTAAAATTGGATAAAAATTGACCAAGTTATGGTTTGAAGAAAATTTCAAATGTCAAAATGACCTTGACCTTTGACTTTTAGAGGTCACACGTAAATTATACAGATGTGTAGTGTTACAAATGTATGAATCATATGGCAAAGAATCATGCTCCTGATAAGCCACTTATGCCTTTCAAAGGCGTCTACATCAAGGCCCTGTCCGCTAATGGGTATCGCCATGATGCTGACAGGCTACTATGCCGTGTGTTCACTCAAGTTCTATTTGAACATGGTGAAAGCCACCAGGAAAGGTAGCAACCATTTCTTCTTGTCGTGAAACCTAAACAGGAAGATATCCATGCAAACATGCTATCCAGTTGGATTACAAAGGCCATTAGGGCTGCTTACGTGGCCGCTCGGAAAGTCCCTGAACTGCAGCAAGGGCTTAGAGTCAGGACATATGCGGTACGGGCCATAGCGTCTTCATGGGATGCTCTCAAATAGGTGTCTTTTGCAGACATCATGGTGGCTTGCCGCTGGCGATCCCATTTGACGTTTTCTGACTTTTACTTGAGGGATTTATCCTTCATTGAGGGGGAATTACTCGCATTGGCAGATATTCCTATCCCGCCATGTGTTCACGCTGAACAGGACATAGTCATGTGTGATGGTGAACATATCTGCTCAGAACTTAGGGTGATATACCCCATCACCTGGGGTAATATACCTTAAATCACACTTCAGAAGTCTTACGTTGATCTAGTAGGATGGTTTTCATCCTTGTGAGGATTATGTATGTTTCTTGGGTTACTTAATACCGGCCTTGCTGCGGGAACAAGGTTTTCCTTTGGTAGAGAGAGATATTTTCTGACTCCATTCTTATGGGTTACTTATGCTCTGGAGGCCAGAATGATTGCCCACTGTCCAACTCTGGTGGCATCTCTTTCCATTAGTAGTTTATAGGTAATGTATAATGACATAGATCTGTAAAATTTACTTAATTTTCATATTTATTAGTAATAGTTACCTATAGATTACGTAGAAGCCCACCCAAACGCCCCACATCAGTTCATTCTGGGTTTTAACCACCAAACAGTAGCTACAGTATGAGGTCAAGGCACGGGGTCAGTTGCCTGGTATAGATGGCGCTGTGGCAGGCCCATAGCGTGAGTAGCAGTCAGAAACTTAATTCTAGTGGTATTCAACTGTGGAGAGACATGACCTGAGAGGTCATTACCCATTAGTACTCCACCGGTAAGTATTAATAAATATGAAAAATAAGTAAATTTTACAGATATTTGATCCCGACTGCTAATACCCTGGTTTGACCCTCTTCTTGCCATGAAATGTCTGTGGGGTTTACACATTTGCCAGTCATTTGCTATTGGCCCCAGTGAAGTGGTGTGGTCATCGTTTCTTAGAACTGGTGAGGTCTAGTGTTGTGGATAGTTCCACGTGAAAATGTAAATAAAACTGGAGTGTTAAGTCTGTTCTGACTACCAGCCTGAAACGTGTGTGGCTCCCGGCAGGTAGATGACCGTACTTGAGCCCTTGTTTGACTGTGCGCCAAGGCTTCTGTCAGCCCTCTATGATAGGAGAATGTCTATGTTGTGTGAAATAAACCATTCAACACGGGTAATGAGACACCAAACGGTGTGTTCATAGCCCAGTTTAGTCCACATGCTTGAGACGTGTCAAATACTGTGCATCATCCTCGTGCCGGGAATAATCTGGCAGCATAGCCTTGAGTGCTATGATGTACGTTGTGGATATGGGTCCTAAGGTTTTAGACTGGGTCAGCAGCTTTTGCAGGCTCTTCGTGCCCATTAGCATGATATGGAAAGCTTTTTTCCAAGATTGTTCCTATTTTGCGGAGTTGCAGGCATGATGGTACTTCCGTAAAAGGTCGTTGCATGAAGAATTTGAATATGAGATCATTGTAATAATATGATGAATATGGGGTTTGTTGTGATAGCAGGTAAAGTAGTAATCCAAGACTGAAATAAGTAAATAATGTAAAAAACCCAAGTGGAAAATGTAGTCTTTTTAGAGATTTCCTCTGATTCTTGGTAGAAAGATTTATCATGCGTCAAAAATTTATAGTTACAATTCAGTACAAATTAAATAATTGAAAACAGTTGAAGCATAACATAATGGACCAAAACCTTAACACGATGGACTTTACTGACTTATGAATGCCAATAGCTGTAAATAGAAAGCTGCAACTTTTCCTCAGTTTTGTAGTGTGGATAAATTTCTGGTACAAATTGTCGTGTTTTGGTTGAATGTTGAATAGTTTGGTCTTAACGCTCTCAAGGTAAAAATTTTTCAGCAATTTTAGAAACTGTTTTTAGAACAGCATCAAAGCAAGAAACAGTTTGCTATTTTGTGTCACTGTGGCAGAAAGGAAACAAAACTTCACAATTATCTCTTTCCCCTTTAAACCGGAGAAAACATGGCTGGTGGTCAAATGTGGTCTACTTCAATGTTTTTCACTAATTTTAACTACAAAGAAAGAACAATTTGAATGAGAATTGTTAATGAGACATATCACGATAATATAGCGCAGGTCAACAGCTTTCCTTGGGATGGTGCTTTATAATAATGCCTAACCCATGCTGAAGAAAGCTATTGACTCAGTCTTAACTTGTGGGAAAAGGTTTAAACCCCAATGAAACATTTATAGAATAAAACATTCACATGTAAATACAGTAATTTTGTAACATTAGAGTAAGCCTTTAGATAAATCCAAAATAGTCTTTTTATGTCAAATTACTGTGTAAACATGATACAATGTGAAGGATAGCTAATTTGCAACTATTTCCTGCATGTGGCAGTGTTGCAAGCTTTCCACTGTAATATATTACAACTATGTACGCTGAACAACTGTGAAGTGCTGGTCTGGAGTAACACTTTATTGCTCTGTACTTGAAGTTCTGCTATTATCTCGTGTGTGTGAGACTGTATGGTATGAGTCCTTGCTTTCTTGTGTCTGTGTGTTCTGGACAGCCAGCGAGTATATCATATCGCACTTGTCAGCCACAGACGTGCCGACAAGATCGTCATTTCCTGGATCAAGTGAGGAAACTACAGGTCTGCTCGAAACTATCATTTTGTTGAGATACCACATGCAGCATACTGTTCGTGATTTATGTGAGCAGGAATCCAATTTATAAAATTGATAAGCAGCCTGTGAGCGGGCGGGCACAATTCAAAGGTATGACCCCACATGATGGAACTTGGGGACATGTAGGGTCTAGAAGTTCGTAACCAACAATCTGAATTTTTGAGTGATGGGCCCTTTGGTACAGGATTCAGGAAAGAAAGTAAGGAAAGCAGGATTGATTGAATTTCAGTCCCAACTGAAAAGTAAGTTTATTGATGAAGAAAACAGATCGAGAGAGAGTAGGTCAGCAGTAATAGAGCTGAGTGATGGGTACCAGGTCCTAGCAGGTAGACTACGTAGTTGTGAAGCTGGACAAATGTGTAGTGTATACCACAGGTTTATTTATTGCCTATAACCAGTGGCAACACCTACCCAAGCCGCTTGAAGCTGCTGCAAAAAAAAAAAAAAAAGAAGCCCCCCAAAAGCACCCCCCCTCCCCCAATAAAGCTAATTTGCAAGTTTTCTCGAGACTTCTGTTCAGAATGGAATGGTAGCATTTGCCATAATTATCAAGTGGTGAGTCCTCAACTTCATTTATCTCATTTTGTGTGGCATTCAGAGGTCTTTCTATACCAGATTGGGGGATCATTTTAAATGTACCATTTTGCAGTCCTTTGCATACCAGATTGTAGCAGTCCTTTCCTGATTGGATTGTAGTAAGTGCGGTTTGGCTGTCCTTTCCAGATCGTATCGTATTAAGTGTGCCGTTTGGTAGTCCTGTCCATGCAAGACTGTAGGATCGTGTCAAGTGTGCCGTACGTTTAATACGAGACTTAACGAATTCATAGTACCTGCTTCTGCGGAATTCAAGCATGGCAGAGAGAGCCTTGATGATGACGTGCGTCCAGGAAGGCCTTCAACAGCAACCACTCCCGAAAACATTACCAGGGTGCATGACGTGGTGATGGCTGATTGAAGATTGACCACTTTACATATTGCCATTGTTGTGACCATCTCTCATGAGAGGGTTGAGCACATTATCACCAAGGAGTTGGGAATGACAAAAGTTTCTGCAAGATGGGTGCCAAAGCGCTTGACAGCATATCAGAAACGTGTCAGATTCCTGACATCCTGTGACAATTTTTGCCATTTTGAAGCAGATCCCGATGTTTTTTTTGGCCCGATTTGTAACCATGGAGGAGACCTGGATTCATCATTTTGAACCAGAAACCAAAATTCAGTCTAAACAATGGAAGCATCCGGGATCACCCCCCCCCCCCAAAAAGCCAAGTCGGTTCTTTCTGCTGGAAAGTTTGATGGCTTCAGTCTTTTGGGATTCCAAGGGTATTCTGCTGATTGACTATTTTGAAAAAGGCCAGACTATCAATGGCAGATATTATGCTGACGTGCTGAGACAGCTATCAAAGCTAAGCAGTGGGAAATGGTCACTAAAGGAGTCCTCTTCCACCGAGACAATGCTCCTGTTCACAAATCGGTGGTTGCCACGTGTCAATGATCCATGATTGTGGCTTCCAACTCATTGACCACCCTCACTTATTCACCAGATTTAGCCCTGTCAGACGTCCACCTGTTTCCCAAAATGAAAAATAAACTAGCCGGTCACGAGTTTCCTAGTAATGATGACGTCATTTCTGCTGTGAATGACTTTTTTCAGGGTTGCTGAAGAAAATTTCTTCTTGACCAGCATCCAGGCCTTGCAGCATCGCTGGCAAAAGTGTGTAAACATGGAAGGGGACTGAATGATGTAGAGAAATATCTGAAAACTATTGACTTTGTATGGGTCTTTTACAGCCAGGCTTAGAACTTTTCAGCCAGCCCTTGTAGTGTGTACCATTTAGTAGTGAATTACAGACTGGAATCCAGGATTACAGTAAGGCCTGAGTTATTTTAAGAGTTGGATTTTGAAACTTCTGCACTTCAAAATCAGAAAATTTGAATACAATTATAACACAAAAGTGTTGTTTTATAATGACAAAAAAATGTGCTGATAGACAGTAAAACTTTAAATTCAGAATATAAGTCGTGGGATTTTTTTATGAATCTATATGCTGGAAGCTTCAAAAACATACTTCCACTTCAGTTATACACTGGCGGGTGGTTTAACTAGGATAAACTGTCCAGCCAGAAAGGGTACATATTGGTTCAGGGGTAAGTCAAATTGTTCTTATCTGAACCTGTACTATACAAATTTAGTAATTATGGTTTGTTTGACAGGGGTTCTTCTTTCATAACGAAGCTCTGCATTTATAAGCAAAACTTCACGTATTTAGCTAATTCATCATTTGCCACGTTCTTATTTATTCTTTATTATGTGGGTTGTCTTTGCTGAATATTTAGCTTAGACAAGGAGCCGCTACTCACAGAGACATGTACGGGTAAAAGGCTCCGAAACATGTTGAGTAGTTACCCGCTGAAGACCCTTTAATTTATTTGGGCTGATACAGCCTATGTCAAAATTTTACAGAGGAACGTGTGCAATATAGACAATAGTAATTCCATATGTATACAGGTTAGACAGGGACAGGTTAGCTTATGGAGAGTAAAGAGTTCGAACTGCGGAATAGGATATTGACTACTAGGAAGTGGTTCTGGGCAAAAAGACACAAATACAATACCATAATATATATCTGGCTTCCAAAATATGATTCATAACTGATTAGATCATGTTGATCCACCGTAATGCTGGCTTAATATTTTTAGATGTATCTTATTTTGACACCAGATGGCATATTGGCCTTTGCTCATACTCATGTCTACAGTTGAACACAAATGTCATCATGGCGACTGTGACATGGCCAGCATCATCCAATTTGAATCAAATACATTAGTTGATGACGTTCAGAAATACATCCAACTTGAATTTACTACTCAACTCTGTAATGATCTAAAAAGATATCCAGCTTGAATTTCATATTCTATTCCAGTCAATAATAATAGAGACATCCAACTTTAAAAAAAATGATACTTTTAGGCTGTGAGGATTCAGGAATATATAATTATCCAACGTTATAAAACTTTGTCACCTCTTTCTGCATTGCCTTACAAGTCATACTGCAGCTTCTCCTGTAGGTGAAAAACTATATTTCAGTGCCAAATTTTGGACTCGGTCAACAGCTTTTCATGGCGTGCATTACACGCAATGCATGCCGAAAAAAGCTGTTGACCTGGGGTATTCTATCTGGAACTATAGGCATACTGGTACTTGAATGAAAGGTCTTTTTAAAAGGAATACGAATCTGTGATCCTTATTACAATTCAGACTTGTCTGACTGAGGTAGATCGACTTAAGAGGTGATTGGCACTGAAAGAGTTAACAAAAGCAGCTGGGGCAAGACTTGCCTGGCAGTGGCCTTTGACTTAGCATTGTGTTATTATTTTTATAAAAGCGTAAAGGTGTGCAGAGATTTTGACTTAATCTTGTGGGATTATCTTGTTATATTAAAGTAGCAACAGTGCTTGCTGAGAGAGGCTATAGTGTAATAAAATTTATATGAAAGTCATACTCCTTGGTGTACCATGGAAAATTTAGGGTTTCAAAATGCATTGATTATCAAATTTTTAAGTTTGCAAATGCGCTGTATGTATATTAATTTCCCACCACAAAGCATGGGGTTGATGCCTAGCGATCATGGGGGACGTGCGGGTCACATCACTGTCACAGACAGGGCCATATGCTCATTTCTCACAAAATTAGCATTTTTTTTTTAGAAATTTAAGTTCACAAATGCCAAACTGGTATTCATGAATGTAGGACTGCCCGAGCCATATATAAGAAACAATTTCCGTCTGCTTTTAACAAATATTAATTTCCAAAATAGTATTCATAGCCGGCTTGTCCTCACAGGTGTGTGCGGACCCGTATCTCACCAAGCGGGACTAGCCAATCAGGACTAGCCAATCAGGTATGCAGTTGTGGCGGGAAATATATATGCATGTTTCATATTACAATTGAAAGTAGTAGGGATCACATATACCCTAGCCCTGCAGACTGAAGACTGATGCATTAACAGTCAATGAAATACATAGAAGTCTGCATAAGCATTGTCATCATCTCCTCTGCTTGTGGTCTGATCAACACAAATATCCACACATTGACCTCTGACATGTGCACAGGGATCTTTCAGGTTTCACAACTCATTGCATGCCAATATATGCTTCTATTTTCTTGTCCTTTATTCATTTTCTGCAGTTTTTTTCCTCTATTTACAGTAATTTTCATTTTTTTTCTTTCCGTTTTAAAGTATCTAAGTGGTGAACTCTACCATGCCTGTCCATGCAAGTTGAGTTTTACGTTCACGGTTTTCAGTCAAGTCCATATTGCTTCGGTTGAGTATGTTCTCACTCGCTTCTGGTAGCATGATACACAATGTACTTATTGATCGGCAAGTTTTACTGCCTTAAAGGGCATGTTATGAGAACAAATTTAATGTGCAGATTTGCAGTGGCATAAGAGTTCACCCCCAGGTTTGATAATTTGTCTGTAGGCTGTTGTTTCCTGACCATGGTTGATCCATTTGTGTGCCTGGTAATGGAACAACTGAATTTTCTCTTTGTGTTCTTGTTGCTTTCAAAAACAATTTAAAGCTTCCAATTGGAGTGGAAATATAAGATGATTGGTGAAGACGTACGAGATAGAGCCCCTTAGCGTGACTTGCAGGCTGTGTGTTTTTTGTGTTCAAGATAGGGCAATACGGTTTTCAAATAACATGCACAGCAAAGCGAGTGCTTGATTGTCTAATTGCTTCGTGGAAACTTGTTTCCTGGTAGGCACAAGACAATGGGAATGTAGTCCATGTCAACAGGTAGAGGGGTCTTTGTTGTGCGTAGTGCGCCCGTGCAGTGCTGTGGTGGAATTGTAAGAGTGCTGGACGCAAGGCTGTAAAGCATAAAGTCTACACATTGCCTTGTTTGGAACTGGAGTCTATGTGCGGGTATCATGCAATGCCCAACACTAAATGCAGATTGCAGTGCGGTTGCCTCTCTTGCTTAGGCTTGATTGGATTCTCCCGTGGTTTAGCATTAGAGAGAAGTAATATTGCAGCCCACACACCCACACACACTATGAAAGTATGAAGTATATTAATAGTATGATGTGATCCAGGGGGCAAGGGCGAGCTATATTTCTTGTACTTGACCCTGCCTGCGGCAGGTAAGTGCTGGGACCACAGGCAATTGACCTACATTACAGGCAATATATACTGGTGACTGATGCACATCTCCTGGTTGGCTTATCCCCTGTAAGAGATATAAATCCCACGGGAGACTTATCTCCAAGCCTCTCACAATGACTCATCCAAACTTTGGAAGTTATTTCATGCCAGATCGTGTACATGCAAGAACTTTCTGATACTTGGAGACTTTCTTGAAATTATTTGAAGTGGGTCTTTTGTTTTTGTAGGCGAGGTAATGGTTTGAAGGGGATTGGGTTTGTAATAGGCTGGGAGGAAATGTGTGTGTGTGTGTCAGTCTGTATACCTAATCATGATGGTTTGGAGTTGAATTACGGTGTGTCATTTTGTTTGTTAATGCTTTCATGAAAGGCTCGCAAGGTATTTGTATGTGTCAGTCTGCTAGTCCTTGTATGATAGACTGGATTGAAATTAGTGTGTGTCAGTCTGTTATTGCTTTATAATAGACTGCAATGAAATTAGGGTGTGTCAGTCTGTTACTACTTCATGATAGACTGGAATGAAATTGGTATGTGTCAGTCTATTAGTACTTTATGATAGACTGGAATGAAATTGTGTGTTCATCTGTTAATGCTTTCACGATAGACTGGAATGAAATAAGTGTGTGTCAGTCTCTTAATGCTACACGATAGACTGGAATGAAATTATTGTGTGACAGTCTGTTAATGTTTTTATGATAGACTGGAGTGAAATTGGTGTGTGTCGATCAGTCTCGATGTTTCCATGCTAGGCTGGAAGGGAGTAGCAGTGTGTCAGTCGGTTTATACTTTCATGAAAGAGTGGACTGCAGGTTATGTGTGTCAGTCTCGTAAATGCTTTCAGGATAGGCTGGAATGGAATTTAAGTGAGTGTCAGTCTGTTAATGTTTTCATGACAGGCTAGCAGGCCATTAGTGCATGTCAGTCTGTTAAAAAAAAAAAAAGTTATTGTTGTTGCACATTTTCCCTTGATATTGGACCTTAGAATCTCCTCTAGTCATACACTGGTATGAGACAATGAGAATAACTAGACACTATGCCCCAGAAACTGTTTTAAGAACATTTCTAACCATTGTGGAATCACCCATATAAGGTCCCACATCACTCCACTATGTACAATGACTCATCCCACAGTCTATAGGTTTCTCTTTCCATATTTGGGAGATTCCATGTTCAAAGACATTTTTGAACTTCCCTGATGAATGTGAATAACCAATCACAATCAGGACGTCATGCTCCTGGCGTTATAAAGAATATACGTGAAGCCCTTGGTGACGGCAAAGTTACTGTGATGTATATAAGTGGGCTGCATGGCAGTTAGTCTCCAGTCCCTGATGAGATCCACCTTGATCGAAACCGGTCGGACTATAGCTCTTGTACCTCGAGTCACTGAGGCCCTTGCCCCGTCTCATTTGCCCAGTCTGTTAATAGCTTCATGACAGACTGTAGGAGGCATTGATTTGGTGTCAGCCTGTTAACTCCCTGGTAACAGGCTAGAGGTTTGTGTCTGTCTGTAAACTCTTTACTTCTACATTGTAGGCCTTTGCTTTGTGTCAGTCTGTGAACTCCAGTAATAGACTTAAAGGGGATTGTCATATTGTCTTTGTGTCAGTCGGCACTTTTGTTGTTAGTTTGCAAAATCTACCATGGCACAGGGAAACAGATTGTTTTTGTGTCTGTCTGCAAGCCTGTCAATGGTATAGGGGGAGCAGATTTGTTTTATTTCAGTATGCAACCTCTTCAATAACAGTTTGATAACGGGCTTGGCTTTTGTGACAGTTTGGAGAAGCATTTGGTAATATGCTGGAAGGGGGTTGTGTTTTGTGGAAGAGAGCTGGTTAATGTCAGTGGGAACTCTTTACTGGTAGGCTGTAGCTGGACTGGATTTGTGTCAAGTCTTTGAACTCTAGTTGTCGGCTTAGAAATGATTTTAGAAATGATTTTGTCTCAGTCAGGAAATATACAGTGACTTGATGGAAATAAATGATTGGTTTAGTGTCAGTGTATGAACTCAGTGGTCTTAGGGTAGAAATTTTATTTTTTTAATTCAGACTTGACAGCTTGTTTAACATTCAAAGCTTTTTAAATTAATGTGCAAACTATATTTTCACCTCTGTGCTTGTTGCTATAACATGGATCCTTGATTATGTGGGAAGTACATGTTGATTGGTGAATGGTTTTGAATTAGTACAGCACCCCTGGGAGAGTATATGTTAAAACTTTCTCTCAAGCTACAGTCGTCGTCGTTGTCGTTGTCGTCGTCGTTGTCCTCCTCCTCCTGTCTGTGGAGAGAACTATATGGGTCCACCAGGTTTCAGGTGACCTTTCCCCTTTAAAACAAAGACATGCATGCCCTTGCAAACATTTCTTATATGGAAACTTGATTTTCACGTGACAGAGTTTTCAATTTTATATACTTTGTACTGATTAAATTAGGCTGATTGTCCATAAATTTGCATGTCATTTATTTTCCTGACCAAAGGTCTCGAGTCAGATTTATTTTTATTTTTTGGACTTGGAAGTTGTGCCAGGCAGGTGTAGTCAAAAGCTAATCATTCATACACCTGTCATACATGGCCTTGATACATTTCCTTGTACACAGCGGGGTATTTGTGTGAAATATTCCCTGACACCATTTTATCAATCAAAATATTCATGTACTATGTAATCATCGGCTGTGTTTATACTTCTGTGAGAACTGTGGCAAATAAACTGATATTTGTCGCACAGTTTACGGATCAAATGGCTGACGGTTTTGCCAAGTGAATTAATGTAGTCTTGATCATTAGCATGCTGGTGACATCCCCTTGAATATCAAAATAAATTTTCTGCTCTACACAGATTCGCTTTATGGCTTTCTTATCTATCTCCTTTACAGTTAAAGTAGTCGTGTACAACAGATCTGTTACAGGGAAGTTGGAAGGCCTCATGAAACCAATCAGCTTAAAGAAACATCATGGAATTGATTAAAGCTAAATCTTGACCTGATTTGGCATTTGATGTGCTGGTAGCAAGGGCTAGTTTTATCCTAAGGGAGCGTCATAATCATGAATACAAGCAATAACTTGATATGCCATTTGGCTATGTTTAGTGGTACCAAGGCAGTGGATAATTTAGCCATTGCTAACAAAATAGAGCTTCACTTTCAGTACACATCATCAACAGAACTAAATCGCTATGAACAAGCACACATGCAGTAAACCTGTGTCGTGTATATCCATGTGCACAGTGTACGTTTTAGGTTGGGTTTCATGGAATGTTTTCGTGTGCAAGGTTATAGCAATAGCCTTGCTGTTATGCAAACCCAACATGGAGAAATGTTTTACCCTCAAAGGCAGAGTCAATAGTAACATTATCTTGCTTTTTTTCTATCCGAAGACAGTTGTAGCAGAAATAATTATGAAGAAAAAGTACAGCTCTAAGCCCAGTCGGGCAATAATTTGCAATTCATATTCTTTAAAAAAAGCCAGTGAAACTATTTAGCATGATAGCATCGGAAATAACATTGGATAGATTTACTGTCATATAGACGGGTGACAACTCATGTGGAAATATATTTCAAACGTATCTGTGATTCCCGCAACAGGAAAATACCCTGGAGGGTTGGGGAAACTATGGCATCGTCCTCAAGTAGTATGCTATGTTGATAATGATCGGGGCTGAGCATAATAATGTTAAAGCTCAGGTGTAAAAGGCTGGTGGTGTCTATTTGGTTTTGAATTTTTGGCAACAGAAATGAAAAATGTATTTTGAAGATGTGTCTATCTTCAAAAGGACACAGGTTGACTCATTAGATTTTGTAGTGACATGTAATATGGTGTGATTCAGTTGAGTTCAGATTCAGATTTATTGATGATATCATTAATTAGTTGATGATGCTGGGTAGATAACCAATGGGACTGAGTGTGACAAACCATGTTTGGCTGAAATCTCCTTCACTTTAACTACATCTACACTTGCGGTGCAGAAGATACATTTTGCTTTCCAAGAAAAGACTTGGACATCTTTCTAAAACTCTAAAAATTCATATTTTCATTTTTGTTTAGGTCTATTATAAAAGCTTTCCAGGAAGTTTTAAAGCTTGGCCAATTAGAAGTGAGAGCACATTTAATGAACGTCAATGTCTGAGACCGTACTTTCCAGTTCAGCCTCAGCACTGTACAGCAAATATAGGTCCAAGGTCTTCCACTTTTTTCTCCTCTGTGTTAACTTTTCAATGATTTTTTTTTGTTTTTTTGTTTTGTATTTTGTTTTATTATTTTTTACACACACACACACACGAACACACACAAAATGATCAGGGGAATGGTTTTGCAAAGCTGCCAGACTGACGTACAAGGAGCATTGTCAGTCACAGCACCTTGAATGTTTGGTCCTGTGAGTACTGCCAGGACAGCTGTTCAGTATTCTCCGTAAAATGCATCTTTGACTCTTTCCCCGTTTCATCAGTAAGCAGCTTTTCTTGCAGATGGGTTGGGCAGTAATACCGACCGGCCTGAAATTAAACTGTTCACCAACAGTTAGGTGTTCTGATAGGCCTCATCAATAATACTTATTTCATTTGTTAATGCAAGGATTAATGTAAAAAAAAAAAGAAAAAGAAAAGCGTTGAAACAGAAAATGTTTGATCTGCCGCCAGTTTTTTTTTATAATTTTGTGGGTGAAAGGGTTAATTTCCAGTTAACGTTTTGATCAGGCAGCAATTCCCAAAGTGTCTCCCATTCTCTAATCATCGGTTTGTCACTGCTGGACTTCTGAGACTGTTTTGTCCCTCGAGAAATGCATGGATTTATTTAATTTTCCAGTTTAATTACGGAGATTACCAATGATGGACTGAAAATAGGAACTGGAACATTAGCTCCATTAATGTGCTTGTGATCAAGGATTGCAAGCTGATATTTTCTGCTGTATGTGGGAAAACGTTTCTATAAACTTGGCAATCACTGGACTTTTTCTTGCCAATGCTTGATTCTGAGCCAAATGTAGATCTAAATGTATCTGCACGTAGGTGTATAGTCCTGCACATTGTCTGGGCCATATATTTGAGGCTTGATGAAAGTCTGAAATATTTTTTCTTTGTAACATAATGATGTTGTGGGTATGGTCACAAAGCTGATCTGTTACCAATTGAAACCCTTCTGGAAGATTTTTAAGGATGTTGAAAGGATCCATACTCCAAACACAGGATCCTCCCTGGGTAGCTGAAATGTTTATCTAAATATTCATGTAAGTGGTATTTTATTTCATAAAGAATTCAGAAAAGTCTGAATGAGAAATTTACACTTGGCAGACAGGATTTTATCTCGACCACTAGATGTCTCCAACTCCCTGCTTTTTTTCCCTTGAGAATTGAAAACAAGTGTTGAGCAATGCTCAAAATAAGTGGTATCACATTGCCATTTGTGATATAAATTGGTATATTTCTCACTCACCCAAAATGAATAATCCATGCCATATAGTGCTAGTCAAGTTTTACCTTTCAAATATGTTTGTTACTGGACAGTTTTGAGTCAGCCCTTGTTGTGTTCCAACACTGTGGAAGGAACTGAACTTTGAGACCTTTGTCTTCTGTTTTGATCTCACAAAGTTTGAGAATCTCATGATATTTCCTGTAGCCCTAGGTAATTGGTCAATTTGTCCTTGAAGGATACAGCAATTGTCACCCTGTGCTTTTTGGAAATAACGTGAGTGGCCCAAAAAAGCAAAGGGGCTGGCCCCACTGGCAGTAGGAAAGTTAAAATAATAAATCTACTGGATTAGAGTGGAATTGAACGTTAGATCTCCATGATGAATGGATAGATGTAAAAATGGACACTTCACGAGGATGTTTTTGTAAAAAAGATTCAGCACAGTGTGAAACAGACGTCCCATTTGTCTGCATGAAAAATTCAATCGTGCATTCATTTAGGGAAAAAGGAGTATGAATATTTCATTGCATCATGCGGTGCAGACTGAATATAGTAATTGCACGGTCAAGGGAATAAGTGGGAGTAAAGGTGGGGGGGGAGGCAGAAATCATATGAATAATTTGAAATCAGAATAGCGTAAATCATTGTAACATCAAGAAGAGACTGGTGCAAAATATGAATGTGTTGCAGAAATTTCGATAGGTAAGGTGGGTCCTCAGCCCGGATCACTCCTGGCAAGAGTTCTTCTAAAGTACTTAGATACTCGACATAATGTGCAGATGTGATTCTTTGTGAGGACCATTGCCTTCACTGTCCAGACCCTGCAGCCCCTCCTGACATTGTCAGGATGTTCCAATAGAAGGGGAACACGTGTACCTAATTTAGGTAGCTGGATTGTGTGTTGAAGTGTGTGTCTAGCTTTGAAACAGACGTTCTTACCCCATTGTCGCGTTGTCTCCTTTGTAATCCATTTACTCGGGACACAACTGCAGGCAGTTGTTTTTATGAGAAACTATACAAATGTAACTGTCTCATTGATGCATTGTTTAAAAACAATTAACTTGGAAGAAATTTTTATTCCAGATTATCCCCCAAGCTTTAAACATAATACGGCATAGAAATAATAGAATTTAAAGCAGATTAAAATCTTAATGAAGTTCAGCATTAATAACCCTGAGGGGTTAGATTGCCTGTGGTACCTGTCTCAAGAGACTGCTCCAGTGAGGGCCTGTCTGCCTTGAAAGACCATGTATTTAAGGTATTTTGCTGTGATATTTTCATTCTGTACCCTCAGTGAGAGGCTCCCCGTCTTGAGAGACCAGAATGTGGTGGTCCCCGAGGATGCTCTAACCGGCCAGGTTTCACCGTATGATAAGCCTATTAGAAATTAGAATAAGCAGCTCATTTCACGTATGCCGCATGACTTCCCTCACCGTGTCAATTAATTTTTTTTTTAATCATTTTCTCTTTATCTTGCATATGGCTTCTGGCGGCAAGTTCACATCAAAATAAGCCAAGTAGGCAGATCCCACCTGGGCAACATTGCCAGCAATAATGAGCTAGTTTATGGCATGTAAGCATTGGATGTCACTTAAATCACTCTCAGTAGTGGCGAGACCTACTATGAATGTAAATAAACAAGACAAAGGGAGGTTTGTAAGCAGTGGCTTACAACCTGTGTTGAATAAAATCCGGTGGATGTGATTTAATAAGGGACAATGAAAAAATATTTCTATTAATTTGTAATGTGGAGAGATTGTGTAATGATATATGATATGTGCATTGTGCAGTAAGGTTTCATGAAAAAAAGAAAATGGTTGAAAAAAAGTGAACTCATCACTGTACAGAAATCAAAGCCTTGTTGCATGTGTTCGCTTCAATTTTGGATGGATCTTAACACTTTAGCATCACCATTACCTAGGACTGTGGGGAAAGTGGAAAGTGTAGTATCAGTTTAATTGTAAAACTCAAATGGCTCTCGGGTGTTTGTGTTTGCATGTATTTTATGACATACCCTCATCAGTATTGAACATATAGCAATCCTGACAGTCAGTTGCCCGGAAACTGGCACAGAGCATAACGAAGTTCATGAAAGGTGAAGGATGTATCTGGGATAACACAGATCTATAGAACGCCATAGTCGAGTATCAAGAAAAGAAAAAAAACCTTTGCTCCCATTTGAATAAAACGGAATGCGTTGCAGTTTCCGTTAACCTTCTATGCCTGCAGCAATCAGTCAATGAAGAAAGACAGCCCACATAATTTTTTCCCATGCTGCAGGATTTTTGCGTATATAATTTGTGCATCTTGCTTTTCAAACTCGGGCCACGCTAGTATATTGTCTTGTTTGAAACATTGTTAAATCAAATTTTGTCAAGAAAATGAACATGAAATTACTTTATATTGACTAATTTCCTGTTTCGTTTTGTCATGGATTCTTATGAAGTTGAAAGTCTCAGACCTTAAGGGGTATACTTTGTGATTAACTTGTTGTTCAGCACACTGTTATATTATGATAATAAAGGGTGCCCCCCCCCCCCAAAAAAAAGATATACGGTGGTACCTGCTGTATGTGACTACCGGCTTCTTCCAAGGAAAAGTGTCCACATACAGCAGGTGACCTATCACAGCTGCTAAATTTACAAAGAAAGGGACTCCTATGCCCAAGCCTAGTGGCCACCAAAAGCAATGTGGCTGTTTACGGCAGTGGTTGCATACATCAGGTACCACTATAGTTGTGGGTAGGGAAAAAAGGCAAAACAGAGTCCGAGGCAACTTGCTGATGTCATGAAAGTACCTGTCTCATGAAAACCAGGGTAGACCATATACAGACTTGATAGCCTGTGCCAAATGTACTATAGAAACGTAACTGACTGGCAGCTCGTCGGAGTCCAACACAGGTGACATTGTGGCATGGTGGTGGCAAAAATGCAGCGAAACAACACCAGGTGCAGCACCATGACACGTACTTGTGGCGCAAATACTGTGATCTGATGCCAGCAATGACACTATGTAAACCCAGACCCTGAAGTGCAGGCCCAGTTATGGGTCAATTTGTGTGAACTAATCAGGCTAATTGTGCTGCTAAGTAATTGGCTCAAAGTAAAATATTCTGGGCAGCTGATCTGAATTCAGTTGTCTTGGTGTTTTGCTGTTGATCCTGAGCCAAAAATTGTGTTAATAAATTCTTTGACTTTTGAATGTGTTGATCTTGTTGTGTTCATCTCTCTTGGGGACAAAATAGGGTGCTTTCAAAAAGAACCATTTCCTCATATAGGGCAGTATGCAGAAATGTAGGGCAAAGAGATGTACATATAGGGCATTTATGGAACACCCATACATCATTTTCCTGGCAAAGGATGGTCGATGAGTGATTCCACTTTGTCTGTTTATGGTCCACAAAAGTCAATCCAGGCCAGATTTACATTGGTTCAGGGATTAGTAAATTGGATGTTCTGACTATTATGGGCAATAAGACATGCTTGTCTGTAGGGATTGATGGACCTGAGCATGCTGTATTTGGGAATGTGCCACATATTTTTGTGTGTAATTTGTTTCAGCGGCATCATAAATTTTTACCAGATTCTACATAAATAAACAAGGTAGACCATTCAGAGAGACTTTTGACATGTTTACTTTGTAAATGTAATGAATAATACACGTATAAATCCATGCAACTCTTAGAACTGTGTTTTAAGAACAAACAACCATATACCTTGTATTCATTGACTATTATGTCGCATTCATTTCCTCAAGACTATAGATATTTTGTGATTGTTTTGCCGGCAATGTTTATGATTCCTCTGAGCTGAGAGAAGTGTTGTAGAGTGGCTGAAAGACCATCTTATGACACTCACTTCTATCATTTTGTTTTTCAAAAAAAATTTTATTGTTAATTTTCACTGCATAAGTAGGGACTGGACGCTGTTCTAATCTTAATTAGCATATGCAGTTTCTGATATGTCAACACTGATAAGTGATAAGGTAAGGTTTTTAGGATTGTAACTGCAGTTCTAGCATATATAATTCAATGTTTCCCATATATATATATATATATATATATATATATATATATATATATATATATATATATATATATATATATATATATATATACATACATACATATATATATATATAGGCAGGAAAATATGACTATAGATAATATCTTTCTTTGAGAAATTGTAGACTGTGTATCTAGATACACAGGTTTTCAGGAAATGGTCCTTATTGGCTTGTTTGCGAGTTCTGCTTTGTTGAATATGGTGTTCTCTGTCTTGGCAGACCACCAGCCTAGAAAGACCACTTTTCAAGATTTCTGTGCTTATAGTACTTTTGGTGTTATTTATACTTGGTATGAGGGACCACCTGTCTCGAGAGACCACCATATGGTCATGTGTAGGGATGGTTTGTTAAGGCAGGTTTCACTATATTTGTATTTTTGTCAGTTGTCCTGTGCATTGAAAGAAGTGGTTTGTTCGCTGCGGTGGCCATGTGCAATGAATTTATGAAGCTGTTTGTCAAGCTGGGTTAATAAACAGGCCTCTCTCCACCCTCGAGGAGGCACTAACTTGGAGCGCAGGTTTATATAGAGTTGATACTATGATATACAGCTATCAGATGCCAGGGTAATCAGCCATTAAGGGTATCCCTGGCCTTGAAAGCGATGGCATAAATCACTGGTGGCATTGCTCTTCAGGAAGTTATTAACGTAAATATGACTAGTTTAAACTACTTTAACCTTTTAGCCCTTGAATTGAGACTGAGTTAACAGTTTTCTTTGGTGGGGGTGGGCACTGAACCCACTCTGGGGAAAGCTGTTGACCTGGTGCATGTTATCTTGATATGTCTCAGCTACAGTTTTCCTCCAGATTATTTTCATTACTGTTCAAATTAGTCCTAAACAGTAAAGCAGATGACATTTGATCCCTAGCCAGTTTTGTATAGTTTAAGGGGTAAAAAGTCTCTGTGCTGTCTCTCTTGACGTCATCTCAATCCATAAAGTGGTAATCACTGCTATACATGTAATTGTTTTCTCATTACCGTTAAACATACAATGGTTAAAAGATTCACATTCCTCATGAAGATACCTTTCATTCAAATACCAGCAAGCCTGGTCTAAAGCAAAAAGTAGTTTTTCTCGGGACACTTTGCGTGCAAAGCGTCCCAAGGAAAGCTGCTTGTTGACTCAAATCGTAAATCATCAATTTTTTTTGCCCCAAATCCATTGCTGGGGAAACAAAGGCCAGCTGTTTCTTGAAGCATTAATCTCCACGTTCAATTGCCTCTTGACTGCACGAGCATTTCCTGGGTGGATCCACTTGTAAAGATGCAGACATACATTCTATAGGAAGTTAATTGTTTGCCGGACACTCTCTGTGTTATATCAACTGCTGGTGTTATGACCGAGGAAGAAATACCGTCTGCCCTTGTATAGTTATATAGGCTTGATATGATTTACTTAAGGCTTGTCCCTGTTCTTCTGGGTGGCTAACAAAGGCATCAATCCTCAATTGAGTGTCCGCATATATATTCCTGAAACACTTATGAGCAAAATATTATCCATATGCCAACTAGTTTTGTGGGTTAACAGGAAGCAAACCTAACTCGCCAAACCAATTTATATTGAAAAATAATGGGACCAGTTCAGTATAGGTATTTTGACCAGAAACTGCCCTACAACTTTTGGGGGTTGTATCACATTTCAAGATCAGATTGATATGTCAAATAAATTTGCAACAAAGAGGGCGAACCTATCTAGCTCTGGTTTACTTGGAATTGGAGACTGTGCTGTATAGACCCGGTTTAATTTATTTATGTGGACTACTGTATGATTCTGGTTTGAGTTATTCATGTAGACTGCTGTATAGAAAGGTCTGGTTTAATTTATTCATGTGGACTACTGTATGGATCTGGTTTGAGTTTTTCATGTAGACTGCTGTATGGAAAGATTTGGTTTATTTTATTCATGTGGACTACTGTATGGATCTGGTTTGAGTTATTCATGTAGACTGCTGTATGGAAAGATTTGGTTTAATTTATTCATGTAGACTGCTGTATGGGTCTCATTTACTTTGTCAATGCAGACTGTACTGTGTGGATTTGGTTTAATTTGGGCATGCAGTCTCATTGCACATGTACATGTATATGTGCACTTTGTGGTGCCAAGAAGTTCATACTTTCAAGTGATAACCACAAGATGAAGTGAGCAAATTTAAGTGAGTGAACACAGGTTGACAGCTGGTATTTTTGAGCATCATATTAAATGTCCGATGATGCATGTAAGGTCAGCTAGTCCAAAACCATGGCTACTGTGATTGAAAATCCAGCAGAACTCGGCACCGAGATGCCAGATTGGGACAGGTGTTCTTCTTACGCTGGCTCTAGGGGTAGTTCCCATCTAGTCAAAGGCTCAATCAGAATCAATACATGACCCAACCTGCCGGAAAAAGGTGTTGAAGGGGCAAAGGGGGCTATGTGGTTATCATCGGGCAAATGAATGAGCATGATGGAGAGGAAAACGAAGGGATGCATGTACTCTTTATGGTGCTGGTTTGTTAATTGTGAGGCCATCACCGTATGTGGCGACTCCGTAGCATCAGGATTTGGCAGCCTGTGCAAGTAATTTCTGCCACTTTAACACACAGGAAATGGTGGCAAAATGTAGGAAATGACTGCTTTGGGTTGGGGAACAATTTCGTCTGACTTGTGTCTGATGGGTCAATAGGAACGTCAACAAGCAACGGGTATGATGTGTGTGGAGAGGGCGGTGTGTGGTCACGTGTGGCAGTTTGCAAGGCTGTCACAGTATATACACTGCCGATTGTCATATAATAACCTACTCAGTGTTTAATCAATTTGCTTACTTATGATCACTCAGGCAAAATTCATTCACAGCATGCAGATAAAAAATTCTATGATGAAATGGCTACCTCGTCTGCAGTCCCTTTATTGGTAACTTGAAACAGAAAGCTTCTTATCTGAAAGGAATCAGGTTTCCGGACTTCGTTTTACTGCTGAGGTATTTGTACGTTGGGTAATGGTTTGTGTAAATCCACACCTGCCCTCAGTGCTCATGGAGGAAATGGCTTAGTTCTGAATCTCTATCAGCGTTATTGAAGGTATTTAGAAAGAGGTAGACAGTTTTGACGGCTATCGGTTCAAGCGGACGGCCTTGTAATTGGCACAACTCGGAGGTCCAACAAACGTGATAACAGTTTTTACCAAACAAATCACATATTGAGGGGATTGGATGATTCAATAAAAAGTGTTACGTTATGGATTTGACCAGGGAAGTTCCTTGATGTGCCTTGTGGTTCAAATCAGACCACATTAGATCTTAAGTGCAAGTGTCGTTATGTGGTGACTTTGCCCCCTGGAGCCTTCCGTGTTGCAACTTCCCCCTCAGAAAAAAAAAAAAAAAAAAAAAAAAAAAAAAACTGACATAAATCTTTCAGCCCTTGGTACACATAGGTTATAAATTAGAGATTGGCTGTTTGTAGCTCTGAATAGCTAAGTTTTAATTATTGATTCCAATTTGGAGTCTGTCAAAATATGCGTTTTGCAACAACTGATTTTGTATTGATACTTATACAGTGTTCTGTGTGGCTTAAAATAGAAAGGAAATTTACCTATTTACCTTGCCTTTTTCTTTTGCCTCCTGCCCTTTTTCCTTTGCTCCCTGTTTGTTTTTTTTAAATTTGCTCCCTTTTTTGGATATATACATCATGCCTTGGTTAACTTAGACAATTGCCTTCATTTTAGGTCAGAAAATATGTAAAAAGCAGTATTGACCTTAATTTGGATTAAATTGTTAAGAATTTCTTGAATTTTGCTTCAAAATTTGCCCTTTTTGGAGAAGTTTCCATTTGAGGTGCCCTCATATAGTCCCTAGCCACATTAACAAGTGCCCCTTTTGGACTGAATTGCCCTGTCCTGGTGGAAAGCTGCAGAGACCACTGTTGTAATGTAATGACTACATGCTGGTAGGTATAGGTGATCCACTGGGACCCTCAATAATGGCCAATGTATGGACAGTAGGGATACAGGAAAATTAAGTGCCCAATCCATGCCACGGAAAGTTGTTGACCTGAGGCATGTTACATGTATCTTAATAGGTTATGACTTCACTTCTGGTTCAAATCCTTTTTCGTTACTGTTGAAATTAGTCAAAAACACTGAAGAAGATGACATTTGACCAGCAGCCAGGTTTGCTGGTTTAATGGAGTTAGGGAGGCTCTGGTATCTCAGCAATGTAATTAAAGTAAAAAGTTTGAGGTTTTTCCTTTTTGGGATTTGGTATATTTCTGTGTTTGCTGCAGATTTTGTCTGAAAACGTATTGATATTGATGGTGAAACACATCGAACTGAACTGGTGTGAAAATTCACCGAAATATCACTGACAGCGCTTTTCAGTATAGGGCTTTTTCAAGCTGACAGGCCCCGCGTCTGGTCATATATATATATAATCAAAATGTGTTCAACTGTAAAGATTGATGTACATGTAGCATGTGGCAGATTGAGTTGTAGTTATCACTGTTGTGTGCTTTTGTAATTGCTATGTCAACATTGAAGCTCCCAGTCATGAACACATTGTGGTAACATGAGTAGCAAAATCTATAAGCTTTCTGTCAATGTATAGCTCACTACACTTCTGATGTCAATGTACACTGATATCTATCTCCCAGTAAATGGCATGTGGCTTGTATTTCAATGCAGCATGCAATCTAACTTTTAAAAAATCTGCTTTTATATGCAGTTGTGGCCAAACTGCATATAAAAGCAGATTTTTTTTCAGTGAATGCAGCAATGGTCTTCAGTAAGTCACTTTGAACTAACTTAAGTATCTACAAATTTCTTTAGCCAACCCCCTCCCCCCCACCCCCCACCCCCCCCAAAAAAACATTAACATTAGGCTAATTTACTGTGGTGTTTGCTGCAGTGGCATCACTGATTGCATATTTTTTCTGGTGTGTACCAGTGACACTGAAATGGGAATGGCATGTTTTGGTTTCCCAAAGTGAAGAGAGCTTTCCTTCAGGTAACAATGTGCGTGGTCAAAACCATGGTTTTTGCCTGATCTGCAGTAAGACTGATACCCGCTGGTATGATAGAAATGATAAAGTATAGAATGATGTGAGGGTGGCACAACTGTACATGTTTTGTGTCAATACAGTGAAAACTCACTATAATGACACCATTTGTTCCCTATGAAATGTGTCAGATAACTGAATATCTCGGATAAATGAATCAAATAACAAAGAAAATAAACTTTTTTCCGTGAAAATTTGTGTCATTATATTGAATGTGTCGGATATCTGAGTAAAAAAAATGAGGTTTCACTGTACCAGGCTATTGTTAAGTGGGGGAGCACTGGGAACCTGGAGTACTGCAAAGTACTTGGTCAGCCCAACTGAGTGTAAAAATATGGAACAGCACCTGAGATTAAAGAGAGGTAAATTCTCACAAAAAACAACAAAGAATCATTCCATGAAGTTGCTGTTTCTTCCATGGGTGCCAAGAACAACATCCTAAATTTTGCACACATCCAAAAAAAAAAACAAAACAAAACAAAAAAACAACCAAGCCTGCACAAACTGCTTAACCCATAGTTGCATTGGTTCACAGGTTGCACCGTTTAGCAGTCATGTAGCCCATTGCTGTTCATGCAACTTTTAGCAAGAAGAGATACGGCACTTTCAGGCTGGTTTGCACAAAACAAAAAGGGATTGGCATTTTTTGTTTTTAATGAAACCCATTTAAGGGCTCTGCACTGCTTTTTGATTTGTGCAGGCCTGTAGAACTATTTACAGTTTACGAGAGGAAATCACAATATCCAAGTCTTGCCAAGAAATTCCCGCCCAACTTACAATTCATTGGATGAAATTAGAAGAGAAAATCAGACAGATGAATGTGTGCGTGAAATAAGACATCCAGCATACTAGATTTTGTGAACTTTATGCCAATTTCGTGGGGAAAGGTGCATTTAATTTGCTAAATTAAGGTTTAATTTTTGTGCATGAACTTCGCTGATGTACCCTTATCCAATTAAGTAGACAGAATAAAGAACGCTCTCTAAGTCTGTGAACAAAATTAAAAGCCTAACTCAATGCTGGGGATGAAATGGAAAACCTGAGTGTGCATAAACTTTAATAGTAAAATCATTGAATTTTGTGCCTAGAATTGAGTAATGCAGTGACCTTCTTAAGTGTGAGACACAGTTGATTTTTTGGATTTTCTCTTCCATGTTCATCCACATTATCATGTAGAGTGTCACGATTTCATGCAAGGACTTCAATTTTGAAGATAATTTAGATTTTATTTGCAAAATTGAAAATTTCAGCCACAAAACAAATAATGGTAATTACCACACTTACTTGACAATTCCAGGGATGAAAGTGATCAGTTGTCTGAGAATTTAGTGGAGGAAATTGACATGACTTTCAAATTTTTGTGGACAAATTCACAATTTTGTTCCATCATATGGAATGAATCCAAAGTGTTATACAATTTGTGGACTAATGAGTGGAGACTCAGTTTTGTGTGGACAAAATTAGTCTTACAGAGTCAAATTTCATGACAAAATTTATGGGTTTATTTATGTTTGGGACAAATTAATAACCTTAATCAATTATGTGGATGACATCGATATACTTAATAATTTTATGGGATTTTCTCCACAAAGTGAAATGATATGACCACAAAATTGATGTTGACAGGTGGTACCCCACAAGGACCTCAGTTACCCATATATTTAAGGTTAGACTTCTGTCTTTTTACCTGTGTAGTTTGGCAGGAATGAACACAACATAGATCAGACATAATTATCACGCTTCATCCCTCAAACACACTGTTTGGTGATGTACTGATTTATTTTGTTCAAGCACATCATTGGTCGATATATCAAGCACGACCCAGTTATAATAGATGAAGCCTTCAGGCAACAATTACTGAAATACCCCTTTTTAGTACACGAACCCCCTTTAGCACCCGCCCTCCCTTTTTTTTGCTTCAGAATCGTAATAAACATTGTCAGTATTTTACTTGAATGAAAGGTGTGTTTACAAGGAATATGAATCTAGCACCATTATCATAATTCACAGCAGTTTGTTTTAAGCAGATCAACTTTTGTCACAGTTGGCAGTGGATGTCATTCAAATTCTAGCGTTCATGTACTCCCAGAAGGGGGAAGAATGCCCAGGTCAACATGTTTCCTTGGCATACTGAGGAAAACTGTTGACTTAGTCATTAACCTGGCAGAGAAAGAATAAAGAGACTGTTAGAAATATAAACATGTAGGTTTCAAAGCAGTTGTGGTGGGGAAAAGATATTGCAATGCTCTCTGCAGCTTTTCATGAGAGCAGGAAATGTCTGAAGGGTGCACATGTAATAAATGTGGAACATGGAGTAAAAGGCTCCAAGCATATGAAAGTCCAGGACTAAAGCATTTTGTACATGACAAAAGGAAATCTTTGAAATGTCAACTATTTAATAAATTAGAGTCAACAGCCATGTGTTTTTTTTATAATTTATTGAACAAATAACTCTTTAAGATCCTTAATGTCACAAAAGAGCAGGGGTAACTTGAAAAGCAAAAAAAAAAAAAAAAAAAGAGGGGGGGGGAGCAAAATCAAAAGAAAAATAAATGTTCCCTCTTTGGTGAGCTATAGAGAATAGTAAATGGAACATGTCAGTTGAGCCTGTTATTCAGTGTGTTGTGCCATGCCACACAGTCTGCGTGCAAATGGGGCGCCCCCATCATTTTACATAACCTGTAGACTCGACAGGAGCAAAAGACTGTGGTCGTGAGCGAGCAACTACACAATGCAACTTGCACATCTCAATTCAAATTTGAACATGTTGACATAAGGCCCTTTTTTTCACCACACTCCGAGGTCAGAGTGCAGACTCACCTGCATGTCGCTTTGTGCAAATTATAATATATCTTAATCCCCCCCCCCCCCCACACACACACACACCCCAACCGAGAAAGCTGTTGACTCAGTCTTAATTCAAAAGGGAAGGGTTAAACAAGCAGTGATTGACATTAAGGCAAGATTGACTGTCCAGGACAAATAAATGCACAGACAGGACAATTAAAAATGTTGAGCTTAGAGATTTAACCCACTATTTGTCCAAATTTTATACAAAAAGTGTTGAGGGACAAGTAACGAAAATCCCTAAGATCAAGACCTCACAAAGTAAAAGTGGTATTTCTGGATACTTGATGGCTTCGTGCAGAATTCAACATTGTATCTACTAACATTAAAAGCTGTAACGTGATAAAACATCGATGCAATACAAATAGGAGGAGACAGTACACTGAGGAAAACATTAGACAAAGACATTAGTGAAGAGTCCCTTATACAAATTTGTCAAAGGTGATTATTATCAAATAATCCCTCAAGGATGCAGCAAGCGTTTCAAATTTTGTGTAAGTAAAACTTTGGTGAAATGGATACCATATAAATGAAAGACTTCCTACCAGATGTCGAGCGAGGCAGAACTGTGTGCAGTGCTGCTGAAGCCTTGTTTGAAATAAATGCCTCCGAATGGTATACTTTTTCCAATGAGCAGACTTTAAATATTCAATCATGTGGTAATACAGGTGTCCCTGGATTGATCGAGAGACCACTTTCATGAGGGACTACCTGCATTGAAAGACCATCTTCTCACGATCTTTCCAATGAGTTCTTTATTATTATTATTATTACTATTTTTATTTTTATTATTATTATTATTATTAGTAGTAGTAGTAGTAGTAGTAGTAGTAGTAGTAGTAGTAGTAGTAGTAGTTGTAGTTGTAGTAGTATGTTTTGTTACCACGGAACAGCTGGGTATTGAACCAGCAACCTTCGACACCAATCACCTAGCCGAAAATGGGAAAGGCACATACCAATTGCACCAAATCCCCCCTTCTTAAAAAAGAATGGTTCAATGGAGGTTTGTATGTGTGAATGCCATAATCGACACGGCCCAGTTTATTGTAATTTATCCAGTACAAGCACTGTATTTGGAGTTGTCCTAGATCGAGGATTGTACATGTGTAAGTCCACCAGCATCAGAGGAGCACCCAAAATATATTATGCTTTGTTACCACAGAACAGCTGGGTCTTGAACTGGCAACCTTATTAATAATAATATCTCCGAGAAGAGGCCACCTTCATTGGAAGACCACCTTTTGAAGATCTTTACAATGAGTACTTTTTTTGTTATTATATCTCCTAGTAGAGACCACCTGCATTGAAAGACCACCTTTTCAAGATCTTCACAAACTACTTTTCTGGTTATTTATATCTCCTAGTAGGGACCACCTATCTTGAGAGACCACAGTTTGTTCATCCCTAGGGGTGGTGTTTCAAGACAGGTTTTATTGTAATGGCATAACAGATGGGATCCTTTAATTACGACTTTTTGGGGTGGGGAGAGTGGGGGAGAGGGTAGGAAAACATACACACGATAAGGTAAATTAAAGGAGAACAGTTGCAGCAAGTACCAGTACTGATCTAATTAGACTCTGGAGCCTGTATATAATCACTGGCTTCACTCCATTTGATGTATCGTGTTTGGGTTTATTGGCGAACAATTGAATTGTGACATGAAAGGCTGCCACAACACATAAGAGAAATAGCTACTGGGCTTCAAAGAGAAGCCCTTCAATTGTTTTATCACCTTGTCATATTGTTACACCTGGATCCCGCAGAATCTTTTGGCACAGTCATTGATGGTACTTTTGGGGCCATGTAGTGAAGAGATTTTAAACATAAAGCGAACGCTTCAGGGTTACCAAGACTTACAGTATGTGAAATTGTGTGAATAACAGAAAAATTGCAATTTGGACAGCATTTATGGAAATCACAACAAGACCGTGATGTGTGTCAGACTATGAAAGCCTTGGCTGAAATCAAGGCTGTTCATTCATTCATTCTTTTTTTTTTTTTTTTTTTTTCGGTTTGTGGAATGTAGTGCAAAGAGCTAACTGTGTTATCATTGCTTCAGAAGAATCATTTTTAAACAGCTTTTCTCACACAGTTGACTGTCACGTACGCTGTTTTAGGCCAGTCCTTTGAAAGTGTGCAATCAATGAGGAGGCACGTAGTCATCTCTGATGCAGGGAGGGATGTGCTGACAATTAGGCTTGATCCTCCATTGTTGGCATATTGATGGGAGATGTGACACTCTAGACATATCACTGCAAAAAAAAAAAAAGGAAAAAACAGCCACATTTCAATATGGCAATTTCTTGTCCATCATTCTCTGTACTGACCTTTAATGATTGGTTTTCTTTTTTCATTCCTGCTGAAATAGCAGGCAACATTTACATGAACATGACTGCAGTTCTGTGGAGTAATGTGTACACTACAAAGCCACGTGAACTTTACCAGGACTGGTTTTTATCTTAGTGGTCTTTGAAGATCAGAATAATCATGCACAAGTTGGGTAAAATGGAAAGATTGTTCTATGTAATGTTACTGATATGAGCCTGGCAAGAGGGGCGACCCATAAATTGCGGCAGCCGCCTTGTTCTCAAGTAATTTCCAGCTGGTGATGTCAAGTTGTATATGAAACTTGCAAACTAATCTACATGGATCAAGATGTGCCTGTTGTTTGTGCACATATATTTGAGAACGTAATAACTGGCGTCTGGCATTACTCAGTGTAAAGCGGACTTGCGAGCTGTGTGGAAATTTTATGCACCAAGTCCTCACCATGTGTAATTTGACATTTTGATGATAGAAAGACATGATTAATATATACAATTTAAATTCACACAAAGTTACCTTTATATAGAATGGTTGTCTGGTCTGTCGTATGTATATCCTGTAGCTGTCCAGTAATCAAGGCATTTTAAAGTTGGGGAAAAGTATACTGGTCGACATGGCTTCTGCAAGCATACCAACTGAAGCCATGAACCAAGGTGTAATACTGGCAATGTAAAGAGAGTTCAGCAAGATTGTCTTTTGTACCAATATACTTACAGTAAAACCTGTGTTAAGTGGGCGCCCTTGGGACTGGGAAAAAGTGCCCACTTAAGACGGGTGCCCACTTAGTGCGGGTCCATTAACATGGGAAGTATAGGGAACTGGGCCAGGCAACAGTGCCCACTAAACACAGGTGCCCACTTGGCAGAGGTGCCCACTGGGACAGGTTTTACTATATATATATATATATATATATATATATATATATATATATATATATATATATATATATATATATATATATATATATATATATATATATATATATATATATATATATGTATATATATATATATAAATTATAGGTCAATCTATCATATTGCCCTTTGAAGAACCAAAATTTAGAAGCTTTAGATGATTGCACTGTGTGTCAGTATTAACTTAATCTAGTTAGCATCAATTAGAAACATTGCACCTTTGCGGACCCGGTTTGATTCACAGCCTGGGAAGCAAGTGGAAAGAGTTCCCACCACTCTGACTCTGCACGGTGGTTTTCTCCGAGTCCTTCAGTTTCCTCCACCAAACAATTAGGAAAATATAGGCCAACATCAGTGCCATGCAGAGTGTTGCATATAGGCTTGGCCTGTTTTGCAATTCATATAAAAAGATATGGGTCTATACTCTATATTTAGAAAAATGCCCAAAGTGTGGGGAGTGTGTGATTGTATTCATCAAACCACAGGGAAGTGGGTTATTGTCATCTTGGCAATGTTGGGACATAACCCTCAATCAGTTTTACATGGACGAGTTTCATAATTGCAGCATGATGCCATCTACGTAAAACTGTTTAAATGGTGAGACTTGTGGGATACCCCTCATACCAGTTAATGTCGGCATTGCGTTACGAGGTATTTGTGTAGACGGTGCCAGAGGTGACTGGAACAAGAAGGCAATAGGGCCACAAGGAGAGTCCTTGGTGGTATAGGACACTAAGTGTCAAGGTATCAGTGCATAGGAGCTTCTTCACTACTGTCACGTGGTCTCAATAACAGAGCTTGACTGCAACACCGGAATGCACAGTGCTAACACATGCGTTCTTGTGTACTCAACGGTAAGGGTGGGCGGACAACGTGGAAAGCTGGACATTGTCTTTGTTCGATAATAGATTTATGTCACATCTGCCTCCGTAATAATTTACTAAAAAATCATGCCCGCACATAAGTTACATGCACAAAAGAACATCTGTCTCTCAGCGGCAGCACCACTGGGCACTGCGGCTGTCATTAAAGCCAATAGCAGGAAAGTGCCATCAGTTTGCCAGCTTTGAAGGTGGACCAAGTTTCGCCTTGATGATTGTGTGATGCTGGCTTGGCTTTGTGGTCTGTTTGTTCACTGGGCAGCTCAATCGCGGATGCTGGCATCTCTGGCGACAGTTGGCAAACATATACATGTTATTTGTGTTTGGCAACACATTATACCTATGGTACCACATAATGGTATTTCATCTTCCTGAGGATATCCCACCATGGACATCAAGCGATGCTTGATCGACTGCCAGATGTATACTTCCTACCTAGTACGCCCCCTCAGGGCATCTCAGTTACTAGGTCAGATTACCCTTTACACCTCGTGCTCGGCAGTTATTTTTCCAGGACCTGTTTCACTATGGTGATCTTTCTACTGAGATGGTGCTCATCTTGCCTTGTAAAGTAGTGTTTGATGAGGAGTTAGCCTCTCATGGTCTCCAACGTAATCCATTGACCAAAGTGGGAAGTGGGACCCAAAACGATGCATTTTGGCGTCCTTGAATAATCCTCGTTCATGTTGCATGTGTTTGCAGGATCTAGGTGTTGTATGTGCAAGTTGGCAAACTTTCATCTGCTGCCAGTTTTGGACTTTAGAACAGCAGGCATTAGCCACAAGACTAGAGAACTCCTCAAAACTACACCTCCCCCCCCAAAAAAAAAAAAAGTTGCAAAGAATAGTGAAAGCCATGACAATAATGGCTGAGGTGCATATTGTGTACCCAATTCATGGTCTCCAATGAGGAAGCATATCAAAGTCAGCTGACTAAAACAGGAGGTCATCAGGCTGGTTGCTTTCCCATTTAAACCAGCCAAAATGCACTGGTTGTCAAATGTGGTCTGCTCCAATGTTTTTTTGACTAATTTCAACAGTAAAGATAACATGCCTCAGGTCAACAGCTTTCCAGAGCATGGTATGGGCTTTTAGCTTGTCAGCTGTGTTGGCATCTCACAGACAAACATGTGGTCATGTTCACAACAGTGGTTGTGTACAAAGGCACACAAGGACACATCCTGCCAAAGCCACGGGCCAAGCTGACCAGCAAAATTCCTGTGTAATGCCTGCAGTATAAAAGAAATAAACTTTCTTTGTGGGCACCAGCAAAATTCCTGTGTGATGCCTGCAGTATAAAAGAAATAAACTTTCTTTGTGGGCACAAAGTTGGCAGGATTATTGAAGTAACTGTGGACCTGCTCAGCTGAAAAACACAGCTACTTTTTGGAGTGTGGTCCCAGAGTTGAAGGATAACACGGGCAGTCGGTTTTGTGTGGGGCAGGTGTCACACAAGTAGACACGTTTTGTTGCAAAAGACAACTTCAAACTCCTGATGTTTATCACCTAGTTCATCAAGAAGAAAAAAATCTGGCTTGCCTTTTTGGCGAAATGTCTCGTTAGAGTTTTTGGCTGAAAATATAGAAAGCTTAGTTTCAAACAAACCGACCCCCTTGTTTGGCAGCATACACTGTACTCTCTACTGTGCTAGTCAGGGTATGTTTGTAATTGCTGTCACTTATGTGTATTCTGTATTAGTGACAGGCATTCTTGCATGTGCGCCAGAAACATAGATTTAGTTGTTGCATATTTGGATTGCGCTTGCAAAGAGGTTTCATTCAAGCACCAGTGTGCAGAGTTTGAAGTTGAGAGGTTTTGTTGTGCCTTCAAATCAATACCTGAGTTGCTATTGGAAGCGTGACTTGTACACATGACTTGCTATACAGGCAATGTTAAAAGTCATTGAACAAAGCATTTATGACCCAAGTGCAGATGGAAGTAACCCTTCAGCATACATTGTTTGGGTATGCTTTCTCCCCCACGGCATAATACTTTTGGTATACATGTACTGTCTCCGTTCAGTGTATACCATTTTGGTGTACTTTGACCCTTCAGTATGTACGATTTTAGTATACTTTCACCTGTCAATGTATACCTTTTTAGTATGCTTTTGGCATTTGTATGCATACACTATTTTTGCTTTGCTTTGACTCCCGAACACATATCATTTTGGTATAGATTTACCCATCACCATACATCATGATGGTGTAATTTCACTTTTCAGCATGCAACTTGATATGCTTTTATTCTTCTCTATGTATTAACTTGGTATATGGATTGACCCTTTTCACCCTTCAGCACATATCATTTCGTATGGTTTTATTCTTCTACATGTATCATCTTGGTAATGTAGATTCACCCTTTTAACCCTTCAGCACGTATCATTTTGTATGGTTTTATTCTTCTACATTTATCATTTTGGTAATCTAGATTCATCCTTTTAACCCTTCAGCATGTATCATTTTGTATAGTTTTACACTTCAGCATGCAAATTGGTTCAGTGGTATATTTAACAATGAAGTATACCACACATGGACGGTTTGAGCGTACATAATCCCTTCACCTTTAAGATACACCATGTTGGTATACCACCACTATTCAGCATGCACCATTTTGCTATGTTCTTAACTTGAGCACCATTTTCTTGTACTCTTTTCAATGCATGCCAGTTTTGGTGTTTGTACTCACTGACATGCTGCATACTTTCCTCAGCTGGTGACAAACTTGGTATTCGCTAATTGATTGTTATTACAGGAGTCATCGCCACAAAAAGTGAAGGAATTTCATCCATGTGCAATCACGAGTAAGGGTTAACTGCCCCAGCCACAGATCAATGTCACCATACTGGATTTCCTTCATGTAACATAAAATCTTTATGCAGCCTGGTGTTGCATGTGAGAAGACAAACAGGTGTGGGTTGTAGCCATTGATTGTCCTTCTCAGGTGTATTTTTTTTGGTTTTGTTTTGTTTGAAATTACACGATGATACAAGGACAGCTGTTTACAAGGAGGGAAAAAAAGTTCCATGTTTTGTGTGCGGTTATAAAACAACACAAAGACAACTTTTAACAAGGAAAAACTTTGATGTGCACAGACAGATGGAATTATGGGCAGTCAGTATGCAGTGGGACAGTCTGCAGAGATGTAGTTTTGATAATGATGAACTGTAACCATAGTAACAAATAACACTTTGTAGTACAGTCTTCAGAAATGTAGTTTTGATAATGAACTGTAACCGTAGTAACAAATAATACTTTGCAGTACAGTCTGCAGAAATGTAGTTTTGACAATGATGAACTGTAACCATAGTACCAAATAATACAGACCTGGCAAGATAGTCAGCAGAACTGTAGTTTAGATGAACTGTAACCAAATTAACAAATAGTGTACGCCTGGTGAGATAGTCATCAGAAGTGTAGTTTTGATGAGGAACTCTAACCATAGTTACAAATGATGAAGTGTAGCCATAGCAAGGAGGAAGATTCATTCATACATATACTTAAAATGTATAAACTGCTTTCCCCTTTGATTTTAATTTTGTTAGAAGGGACACTGCCCTTGTATAGTATAGACCCATATCTTTTACATGGATTGCGAAGCAGGCCAATTTGAGCCTATATTAATCACTCACCATGGCACAGATCGTGGCGTATGCTTCCTACCCACATGTTTGGTGGAGGAAACCGAAGGACTCGGAGAAAACCACCGTGCACAGTCAGAGTGGTTGGAACTCTTTCCACATGCTTCCCCGGCCGTGAATCGAACCCGGGCCGCAGAGGTGGAAGGCGAGCGTGTTGCAGCTCCGCCAACCATGCACTGCCCTTGTGAATTAGAATGAATAAAGTGGGAAATTAGACAAGATGAAAGGCAGACACGAACCTTGTCCATGGCAGAGATGTTGATTCTAGTGTAAGTCATTATGCAGACTGCTGTTGATATGAACGGAGAGGGGTAAGGAAGTCCATGTGTTTCCAGCAAGCAGTACATTGTCAGTCTGAGAGTTAATACTTTGCAGCTATAGGCATTTCAAGGGCTGAGCTAGAGCTGTAAAATCCTTAGTCAAATTAGAAAAGAGAAAGTACAAAAAAAATGAGCAACTCGGGAAAAACCTGAAATTTGCCATATTGGCTGTGGGGCAGTACCTTGAATGTGGGCTGGAAAAAAGGGTCAGCAGTCAGGCAGACAGTTTAATTGGAAGCCTGAGATAGAGCTTTGGGAGTGTTTTGGTAGACAGAATGATACTGACAGAGAACTAAGTTTGATACTATACTAAAAGAAAGTAAGTACATGTATGGTGTACTGTTGTAACCTGTGAAAGAGGGTTGATGCTATACCAGGAGACAGATATGACGGCACTGATAGCATGGGAGTTTGGGTTGATGCTATACCACAAGATAAGATATGGTACTGATAGGCCTGGGAGGGAGGAGTGTTGATACTACTGTTAGTGGGAGACAGGGTGGTAGTGTTAGTCTGGAAATTAGGGTTGATACTATACCAGTACACAGGATAGGGCACTGATAAGCTGGGAATAAGGAGGGTTGATACAATAGCAACAGATGATTAGGATGGCACTGGCAAGTGGGGAGAGGGTTGAAAGTAGATGATGAGGAAGTTGATACTATACAAGCAGGTAGTTTGGATTACTGGCAACCTGGGAGAGAGGGTTGATACTATACCAGTAGGCAGTTAGGACATGCATTGGGAGCCTTGGAGAGAGGGTTGATACTGTACCATCTGGTAGTTAGGATCACAGGCAACCTGGGAGAGAGGGTTGACACTGTACCGTCTGGTATTTAGGCTTACTGTCAGTCTGGGAGAGAGGGTTGATACTAAATGCCATTAGATAGTTAGGATCACAAGCAGCCTGGAATAGAGGGTTGACACCATACCATTAGATAGTTAGGATATCACAGGCAGCCTGGGAGAGAGGGTTGACACTATACCATTTGATAGGCTCATTGGCAGCCTGGGAGCGGGGGTTGATACTATACCGTTAGATAGTTAGGATCACAAGCAGCCTGGGAAAGAGGGTTGACACGACACCAGCAGGTCATTTGGACTGCACTGGCAGCCCAGCAGAGAGGGTTGATACTATACCATCAGGTAGTTGGGACCAGTGGCATGCTGGGAGAAAGGGTTCTACCATATCAGCACACTATGGGTGGGGCTTGAGAGGAGGAACTGATGCTGTTCGACCAGACTTGAAAGTCCATATCTCTGAAAACCCAGGAGATACATTGATATTGGAGGTAGAGCAAGGAAAGCCCCGACAGCCTGGGAGAGAGAGCAGCTTGATAGCCCCAGGAAGATGGGGGCTGTCAGTGTAGCGGTGTCTAGCACTGGGCCAATGCTGGGGTCTCTGTGCCACTGAGAGACCTATGTGAGGTCACAGAAATGTGGCAGCTGGCTGACCCTGCAGGTAATTGCTTTTGAATAAATTGGATTTTCCAATTGATATTACCTGGTTAATTGAATGTAAGTAAACTGAGGTTTCAACTATCTCAAATAGATGTCTCTATTAATGCAATATCAAAGATTGAAACAGATTTCTTGCCAAAGTTCTTCTAGCCCGTGTCCAAAATTTTGTTTGGCTAAAATGATCAGTGTCTGATGGTTTGAAAAAACCTTGTCTCCTGTTAGTTGAAATTTGACGCATTATATAGTGGGTTTTGAAGACTTTGTTCTGCTAATTTGGACAAAAGTGTAGACGAGAGGTTCTTTCCCATAGTGCACTGGTTGTTCTCTATCAGAGTGCAGGGCATTATGAAAAATAACAGAAATACATATGGAGAAGTGCTGGTATGATTTCATGTATACAGACAAAAAGAGTCCGTCAGTGGATTATGACCCAAGGATGATGGTTGTTTTTGTCCTCGCTTATGAATAAGAATATTATGATTGCAACTTTGCTTCTTAGCTTTGAACTGCCAAACTAAAGATAGAGGCCACGGAGTTCAGTAATCATGCAGGTAGCTCACGGGCGCAGAGGTGCCAAGTCTCCCGATTTAGCAAGAGTTTGCCAATTCATCTAGTGTCAAAAATCATTTAAATTTGTCTGTCTCCCAGTTTTTTTGCCTGTCTTCTCCATTATAAGATAATAAGATTCTCGCTTTGTACATATTTTCCGGCTTTGGCTCCCATTTTGTATGCCAAGCAACTTGGCACTTCTGCAGACGTCTTCCCGAAAGCTTCTCATTTTTGACTGCTGTTTTTAGCACCATTCTGAAAACTTGTATGTGAACAACATTTGATAACTTTTCAAATGTTTGGATTTGTAACTTTTGTTGCTAAAGTAGGTCCTGATTAGTTTCCACAAAAAAAGAGCAAGACCATGTTTGAAACATATGAAATGTACATAATGAGGAGACACATGGCAATTTAGCGGCCAATGTCTCGGGCACAGGGTTGTTGGGGTTAAAGGTCCAAAGTGACCAGTCTGAGGAGTTCCACTACCAGACATAGTGTATCCAGCATTCTTTGTGGTCGGTTCTATGCCCGTATGGCTTGTCACGCAACGAGAAAACTTGGACCTTAAGTCAGGCATGTTGCTACTTTAAGCAAAAGCTCCTTTTAAGAGGAATCTGAACAAACATTTTCCCATTTGATTCCATTTAAAGAGATGAAAAACACATGGAAGAGGTTAAAAGGCCGCAGCGGAGTGGACGTCTGTGTGGTACATGAACCGTGCAAGCTAAAACTCTTCCAGTGCTTGTTGTTTTCCTGGTTTTATTGGTGGATGATATATGCAGGTGCATGCGGAGCCCTCCGCGTGGGCCAGGCCATTGATTGTACTTACGAGAGCAGTGTCAGTCCGTGTAGTATGCACCCTCACGTGTCTTGTCATCGTGTGCTCCATTAGTCAAGCAATTTGACTGAATATTTGGGGAAGATACCTCCTCCTTCTTCTTCGTTTCTTTCATTTTATTTTAAAAAGAAAATTCATTTGATAGAGGTCGTTTGGCAAGATTTTGAAAGCTGTATGGGAATTAAATGGGAGGGGGCTGAAGACTGACCGTTGTGGTGGGTGTAACAGTGTAGTGGACTCGTTACTCAATCGCGACTATATGATCATCATATGTTTTCTCGAGCTAAATGAAATTCAAAGCTTGGCTTACATACAGTCTTTTTTATGTCTGCATACAAAAAAATTCCACAACGTGGTTGTGATGTTACCTGTTCAATTTGCTGCATGATGAAAAGTTGCCAGTCAGCTTCTCAGCAAGATATTGACCCTTTTGCAATTTTTTAAAGAAAGTGACTTTTTGTATTTAAAAAGTATGTACATGCATGCATGTGGGCTGGTGCAGGAATTTTACAAGTGGAGCCCATTCTGCTAAAGTAGTATCAACTTCTTTAGCCAAATACAGATTGTGTCAGGCAAAACTGTGGGTAAAATTCTACATTATCAAATTATGCTGAATAAATCTAAAAAATTAAATGAAATACTTGAATATGTGCATCAAAAGTTGAAAAAAATTACGACATATCTTTTGCAAATTTAGCTAAAGCTTACAAAGTTTTATTAGCCAAGTAATAGACACCTTTTAGCTACTGGCTATTTGGCTAATGAATGGTGCTACATTGACGTATGGCAGCCAGCTCCCCCCCCCCCTTTCTGTATAAGCTGTCTATGCTTGGCTTTTGGAAATGGTGGTAATTTGGACTGGCCTTTGAAATTATATTATTGCAGTTGCTATAAATTGTTTATCTCCCCCCCCCCCAAAAAAAAAACAACTTGCAAGAAGACTTTGTCTCTTCACAGTTTGTCATAAAGAACTAAGATTGCTATTAAGGTTAAGTGGCACGATATTCAAACTTAACAACTGGAAGATGTTGATGTCCCTGTGGTAGATACAACATTAACTTAAAGATGGAATCAAACAGACATTTCGTTGGCCATAATATTAGCAGAGTGGAACAATGAATTACATTTAATTGGATTCTGCCGTTGGTGGGATTATGCACTGGCCCTCATGTGAAACTAACTGATGGAATTAATGTCAGCTGTGGAACCAAGCAAAACTTCTCAAGCCAAGAAAAGTGATGAAAAGGGGACCTGTCATCACTTTGGGGCAACTGATATGACAGAGGTTTTCACATCTGACAATCCCCACCGTACATAGAGGCAGTGTATAATTGATGTTTATATCGACAGTAATGTGAAAAAGGCGTCTGGCCACTGGGGATAGTTATGTTGGCTGAGGGATTAGCCTTCAAAAGAGCGGTGTGTGGTGAAGAACTGGTCTGTTGTAGGTAGGGGAAGAGAGGGTTAAAAGCCCATTTAGTTTTCTATTGGACAAAATTGATTTAAGCAAAAAATATTAGAAATGCCAACTTGTACTGTAACACAGAAAAATGCTTCAACATTGAGTGACCCACAGTTATAACACATATCACATTACAATCTACTATTTTTTACACTGAATTACTCATATATGGATATAAGAATCATATATTCATATTGCAGACTAGTACAACATCAGATTTGGGACATGCCATGCACTGGGAATGGGGCGAGTCTGAACTGAAACTGAAATACTTGAGCATTTTGTGTCCATTGAAGTTTCATTTTTGTGGCTTTCCCCAGATTCACAGCTGGGATGAGACCCGGCAGCACATATTTCACTAGTATAATGGGGACGAAATTTAAGTTGAACTCCCCAGTGGGTGGACATAACAAGTGGCAGGGCAGCATAAACTGTGGTTATTGATGAACTGAAGCGGCGGTGAATCTGTTTTGTCATTGTGAAGCCATCTTGACTCTGTATGGTGTCACATAAGTGCTGTAAGGGAATGGACAGACGGTAATCAATCAGGCAAAAACGTTTACACAGATGTGCAGATGGTTGTATACCAAAGGACTGGAGATGACTTGCCTGCTGTCTGGCAAAGTTGAACATCAGACCGGTCAACCATGAGTAGACGGGAGATAAATCCATTCCTGGTCAGAGTATGACTGAGTTAATAGCTTTCCTTGGCGTGGAATGGGTGCATTGCACCCAACGCACACCAGTGAAAGTTATTGACCTATGGTGTACCATCGTAAATGGTCTTGCATACAATATCAGCAAAAATGTTTTCTAGTAGATGTAATGATAAATTTAAGTGAGAACACTAAGACAGATGACAATTTACACCTGGATGCTTATGGGTGATTTGAGTGGGAAAGGGGTTAAGTTGGATGTAAAGAAGCCTTTATGGTGCCCATTTCTTTACTTAGTATTCTTGGATGTAGACCTATTGAGCTGTATCTTTGCCTGTATAATGGCCACTATTTCAAGCCTTTGGGCCTGTCTGCTTATAATAGGAGACATTCATATTTAACTGCGATCCTGCTCACTTCCTGTGTTGCCGGGGCAACAGACTGATGCTTCCACCATGATCAGGGCAGATTTGTATTATATACCACATAAACATCCATAAATAACACCTTTTCAACCAAAAGAGAGCCCATTTCTGATCAATTTAGGCATCCTTTATGTTTCAAATATATGTTACTGCATTTTCTTAAGATTATTGTGTGTTTGTGTTGTTCATTTTGTTGAGAAAGTACTTTTGACCATGCTAAATACATGGACCTGCCCTGATGCAGGTGGCTCCCTCTTTTGCTCAATAGGTGTTAGAGTAGGACCGCATTTAGATATGAATACATCCTATAGTAGTATGAAATATATGTGATAGAGAACCCAGCACAGTCAAACTATTTTATTCTGCATTTATGTGCTTTTTTGTTTTTTTTTTATATAAAAGACGAGAGTAAAATGACAACAGCAATTAATTTCAGATGTAAAAGCTAGGCTTTACAGTAGTCATGCTAGTGTTGATGCTGTCTTCATCACAACAGAAACCAGCATAATACCATTTACACCAAGTACATTGTGTATAGACACTCAACGTACTGACTACTGCAAGTTACTGTGTAAAACACATGCGGTTGTTTACATATAAATCTGTGTATGCCATGAATTATGTTCATGATGTCATGGAACCAAAAAAATCAGGGTTTTTGATAGGATTAGGATTTTCAAAACATGAAAATTTCTCACTTTGAAGTCAGAGAATGTGTCTGGCCAATCCAGAACTGTGGTTATGAAATTTCCATATCGTGCATGTAGACTGTCTTGGTTGTTTTTTCCTGCTGTTCAAATCAGCAAATGTGTCTCAAGTCAGATCATCAGATGAGAACAACTCCTTCAGTAATTGGCTTTCATTGCCATTCAATATTGATTAATTGTCGTAATAATTAATCTTGATTATGGTGTCATTATATGTCCTGTTAGAGTGTTAATTTACACTGAATGTAAGGTGTTCATTGATCGTTGCCTTTCCAGGTGTGCTGCCGTCAGTAAGGTCTATTTTGTGATGAGGTGTGAGGTGTACAGTTATCATTTAGATTTACTGCTGATTTAACTCATTCCATACTATGGTGACAGGCATTGGTCAGTGGTTCTGGCACTGCTTGGCAAGTCATGCTGCAGCTGCCGTTGCAGCAGCCGCAGCATGACTTACCAGGCAGTAACTGAGAACCACTGACGTAAGACTATAGGCATATTGGTACTTGAATGAAAGCTCTTTTCGTGAAGAATTTAAATATGCAATTGTTGTCTTAAATCTAAGTAAATATACAGAAAAATCAGGGACTGGTATGAGTTTAACACGTTGCTGGGTCAAGGTATTGTCCAGGATTGTTTTAATTTCATGCATGGTTGATATTAAACCAAACTTTTCCTACAAGGTTATTATATTAAATCAAACTAAATCAACAGGTGTTGGAGATTTTTTTCCCCCAGCAGGAAGGTATTGCTTAAGCAGTTAGGCTATTAGTTCTCTGGTAACATGTTGTATCTATAAGATCTTGTTTGATTATGTAGAGGGTATAAGGTACTTTAGGCTGATTTCTGTTAGCATTGGAGTACTTTTTATGGTTTTAAGCCAGTTTAGAGTGTGCGTTTTATGACACTTATAAATTCTATGATGATGGTGATGGTATCATTTTGGGGAACGTTGAAGATACATCAGGCCAATTTTAGTATTTCTTTGTGCTACAAGTAAGCACTAGTTGATGTCATGTGTATCAAGGGAGTCATTTCCTGGTAATATCATTTGTACCAAAGTGAAGCTGTCATATTGAAATGGGGAGAACTTGTAGTCATAACACTCCATGAAGAAATATATGAGGAAATTTGCTGATTTAAAGGTCTCATTGTATGAAAGCTGCCTCAGTTTAACTGGGATGGCCAAGCTGTCGTGAGGGATCAGTAACCATGTTACACCACTAGGTAGTCTTTGATGGTGCCATGTTGTATAATATTAAACGCGAGACGACAGATGTTCTCCTGCGAAAGGTGCTATAATGCTATACGGGGGAGGGCGAACAGAGCAGGTGGTATCATGAAAAGTGTGTCATAATGTAATGCACTGCAATATAATGTGGTTTTGAAATCACCTGATTATATATATGAGAGCTCCCTCATAATATGATGTGAACACGCTTACTTTTAAGAACAATAATTATTATTTTTGCAAATATAATTCACTCAGAGTTTATGTTTAATATTTTCTGTGCATTTTTTTTCACTTGCATGTCAGTAAATAGTCCTACCATTCAATAAGAGTTTATATTTACTGTTAACTATAAATTTTCTTATGTACTTATACAGTCCTTTGATTCATGTAAGAGTTCATATGACTTGTATTTATAATACTATATTCTGTGCAATTTTGCATTTTATTCACCTTGCTGAAGACCTGCAGAGAAAGACCGGATGGGTCCTATGAGTTATACGTAATATTATAGCCCAATTTTCACCGATTCTAAAACAATGTGGTGTACAGTTACCGCATTGTGAGGAAACCGGAATGCATTCCTGTCAAGTGCCAAAGTTGATGCATTCTTCATTTCCCCAGCTTTGCTAGTGCCAAGAGGCAGTCACTCATCAAAAGTTGTGATAAGGGAGTGTTTATCGCCCCGAGCATCACGGTGATGGTGTGTCCATGTGGTGGACCTGTCAGTAGCACTTAAGTTTCAATTCAGCATGGCTAATTGATCATTGAGCCATGTGGTCACTGACATTGGGCCTAGCAAATTTGAAGCTTGCTTTATTATGCATCCCTCGTAGGAGGGGATGCATATAGTGTTTAGTCTCGTCGCAGCTGTCTCCGCTGCCACCGCATATCTTATTTTCTCTTGTTGACCTATTGCCTCCTTATTTAGTACAGATAATCTATGGGTCTGGGAAATTTTTCTCATATAGTAATATATAACCTTGAGGTCAAAGGTCAAGGTCAAATCCTTGTTGCAGTTTTCTGTTGACTCCGCAATTTTCACATGTTGGCTTATACCTTCTTCCTGGTGCATTGTAGGCCCAAGATTACTAATAAAGTGTTAATAGGAAAGTATCTATGAGCTTTAAATTTGTATAGTTTATTTTCAACCTGAGTGACCTTAAAAGGTCAAACTCCATATATTCCTTTTGATTACTATGTAAAAATGTTTTCTTTTGTTTGTGTTCCTATTGATTACCATGAAAGTCAATGGAGTCTCCAATGGTAGTTCACATTTTGACTTCTTCAAAATGGTATCAAGACTCACTTGAAACTTTTGGTACAGATACTGCATAGATTTTGGAATTTTGTCATATGATTGTGGAGGACCTTCAGGTCATAGATCATAGATCAAGGTCACACACAATGCCTTGCAAAATAAAATGGTTTTCCTGCCACATCTTTAAATGGGTAGGGTTGAAGTCCATCAAATTTTGTCATTATTTACCCAAGTGAGACTTCCCTTAAATTTGCAAAGAGGTGACCTTGAGGTCAAAGGTCAAGGTCAAACTTTCTGGAGAGGAATGGTGGCCCTCTTAGAGGGATGGCCTCTGATGAGAGGCTCCCGCATGCTCGTGGGATGCATAATGTTTTTTGCACGAAAAACTCGCTTCTAGTTTGGGGTCTTTTTGGGCACGTTGCTTCGTTCCCATGTACAGCACCACATCAAACAATCATAACAAATATTTCCCGTGATTATACCACTGACCCATGTAATGTCAGCAGATATAGCGATCTTGTCAGCGTTAGGCGTCTTGTACAACAAAACATTGATCCGGCTAATTTTTCTATTGTAGTCAGTCGTAGAAATTTTCGACATGAGGTGCCAGATTTACAAACACAGCGTAGTCAGGAGACCTAATTAATGGGCTGAATCCCGGCAGCAAAACAGTGAGCCGCAGCCCGTCACATGGTATTTATAGCATTATAATGGCACTCCTCTCCCTATACATGTGGACTGGTGATTTATCTTGATTTGGAGGCAACACTGGACAATCAAAGTGACACCCAAGGGGCTTCTCAAAAATTCTGGGGAGATGAGAAATGGTAAAATGAGGAGGATTTTTGTCCATAGCTTTCAATAGAGGAAATCCACTGATGTCTGGGGTGGGGAAGCCGTGTGGGTGTACATTGCATGAGTCAATCACATTATTGTGTTTGGGTGGAATTGAAAATGGACAAAACTAAGACGATGTTAGTTTGTCAGTTTTGATAACATATAAGCACAGATCACTTTGGTACATTGTTATCATGTTTTTGCCTATTTACAGTGTCCGAGGTTTGTAGCCATTACATTCTGGTCCAGTGTGTTGAGCTGTGGCATAAATACATGTACTGATATTTGTTGGATAATTTGTGGTAGCTATACCTGGAGTTCTACATAGCTGTAGCTGTATTTTGAAGAATTTTTTTTTAAAGGCCACCCACAGGACAAGCAGACATTGACATGTGTCTGTGATGAAAATATTAGAGTACTGGTGTTTGTATCCGAATCATTAAACTCATTCCACCCTGATAGAAGACTAAGTTAACAGCTTTCCTTGGTGCGCTCGGGGAGGATTGTGCCCAGACCTCACCAAAGAAAGCTGTTGACCATCGGCATATAATTTGGAATGATCTTCCATGCAGGTTTCATCCCAAATTTTGAAAAATAATCCCTAAATTAGTAAAATACATTTAGCAGATGGCATTTAGATATTAGTGGGGAAAAGCATCATCAGGGTGGAATGAGTTAAATGTGACTTTGAATCATGTGGCTGGCAGCACTTTATAGTTAAAATACAGTGAAACCTCTCTAACCGAACACCTGTATACCGAACACCATTTGTCGGTCCCAAGTATATACTTTCAATGCTATCAAATCCCCCTATACTGAACACCTCACTATCCTGAACACTTTTTTCCTAGTCCCAAGGGTGTTCGGTATAGGGAGGTTTCACTGTATACCAGCCACGGGGAGCTATAACAAGAACACCTGCACCTAGACAAACTAAAAGTATTTATGTGTATAAACAATCAGCTTGCATGTCTGCTTGTCAACAAATGTGGCTCATTGAAAATTACAGGACACTGTCAGTACTTGTACATACATGTATATATCATCTACAGTGCTTCATGCATGAAAATAAAAATGAGTATTATTGTATAGTAGTTCTGTGACTGGCTTTCGTCCAAAGGATCAGTCCAACCTGCATGTAACATTGCAGGGAAATAGGTGTAGTCCATGATTGTGACACATTTGATAGCACATAGATACAGTGGTCACTGTGTCGAGAGACCTTCCAGTAAGAGACCACCTTGCCTGAAAGACCAAATTTCCAAGATACATAACTCATAACTTTTCATACCGTGTACATCTCATAGGAGAGACCACCTGTTTAGAGAGACCACAGTTTGGCCATCTTTATGGGTGTTCTTTGAAGACCAGATTCACTGTGTATGTATATATATATTCACAGCGCTCCCTCTTTATAACACCCCTCACTACAAGGCGGTTTCTGATATAAGACGGTGATTAAAATGGCTCCCACTGAAATGGTTTTCCCATTACTTCTAATTTGAAAGTCCCTCTGTTATAAGGCGGTTTTGCTATAACACGGTATACCCTGTGGACCCCTGCACCAGCGTTATAAAGAGAGAGAGAGCATTGTATATATGTATATGCTTTATTTTGTGCAGGTGACTTGATTAGGGAAATACAGGTGTATTTTCCTAATCTTTCTCAAAGCCCCCAGGCAATCTAAATATAATAATACTTGATACACATGGTTATAATAACAATGGGTAGACTACAATAACTTCACTTAATTATAGTGAATCATGTGACTTCTTTCATTATCCATCAGTTCTTGTTTGTATTATACATGTATGATTGTAAGTGTCCCACGTGAATCTGTCATAGCAAAGGGAGGGGTTTTTTTGTTTGTTTTTTTGTTTTTTTACACTATATCGTAGAGAGTTCCATATCACAGCACCAGAATACACAAAAGATGTTTTCTAGTGGTTTGTCCTTGGCTTCGGCAAACAGAAGTGATCGTTTGTTGGTGATCTCAAATTCACATCACATCATGTGTCTTTCACTTAAATGAACAAATCCCTCAGATTGGGTGGTGCCGTATTATTCATGATCATATGCATGGATATTTGCCTTTCTGTAAATTTCATCAATTGTTGGCCATTGTAACTTATCTATTAATTAGATTTTTATAACTGGCAAAGACATTAATGCTCAGGAGTTGGCATGCAGCAAATGTATGTACATGTGCCTTCTTAGCTTGGCAAGCAAAGCCCCATTACACCCTCCCCAGAATGTACTGCAGAGATCAAAATATGGGAGTATAGAAATATTATACAGTGAAACCTGTTTTGAGAGACCACTGTAATGAAACACCACTTGCCTTTTAAGACCATATTTCCCAGGTCCATTTAGCTATCTTTCCCATGTTATTGCACCTCCATTGAGAGACCACCTGTCTTGTGTGACCACTTTTTGACCTGCCCTAGGGGTGGTCTCTCAAAACAGGTTTCACTGTAATAGATTTTTCTTTTATCTCTTTAATATGATCAATTTACATGCAATTGCTTGGCAAATTGTCCGCAGGTGCTTTTCCCATGTGAGGCATTTGTCAATATGGAGTCTGACTAATTTGTGTTCATCGACATTGTCCAAAGAGATTTTGTAAACTTTCACACTTGATTTGTCATATTTGATCTGATTTTGTTTCCATTTTGGATGAGAGTAACGTAATTTTGCTTTTCCTTTCATTCAAATATAGTTTGTTACTTTTGCACCATATTTCTACCCCTGCCATTTTTTGTCGCAACTCTTTTTCAGTAATGTTTACAGATTTTCCAGTTACATGCCAAATTTTACTGTAAGAGCCTGTGATAATTCCTTCTTTATGGAAACCTTTTGGGACCTGTCAGATTGGTATGATGACAATCATTTGACTGTAGTGGGCGCACAGTGATAGCGTATTAGTTTGTCAAAGAGTATGCCGTGATCAATCACATCAAAGGCTTTCTTTAAATCAAGCATCAGTGTACCAACCATTTGCCTTTGGTCTATTCCTCGTGTCCACCCATCTCATAATTCCTGTTTCACATGAGTGACAGGCCCGACTGGCAAGAACAAAACAAGTCATGATAATCGGGAAAAAAAAATGTACACCATTATGTGTATAAACATGTCTTTCCAATATCTTTGATACCACACTTACAACTGAAATAGGTCTGTAGTTGTTGACTTCATAGCAAGTTCCCTCTTTAGTTATTGGAGTGACTCTTGCACATTTCCAATCAGAAGTGTAAGTTCCATTATGCAGGCTTACATTAAATATCTTGGTTAACTGTGCCACATCAGGTGCAACCATTTTTAGGAACTTTACGCCTATTCAGTCTAAACCTTTGGACTTAATTCGTAGGATTTAAATTCTGCATAATTGATAGGAACATCTGCTTTTGTTAGATTTGGTATTACAGAATTTACCTCATTTGGAATTTTTGATTGGACATCTTTCAGTTTACTGTGATAATTTTGCCTTGCCTTTTTACATTTTGATCATTTCCTTCTGAGTTATGAACAACTGTAGTATTTATTCATGTGATCCGCCGTGTGCTTGGCATCAGTAATCATGGAGTCTCCATCTTTAAGAGCTACTGGACCAGAAAATTTTGACTAGCCACCAGTTATTTTTTTTCAATTGTTGCCATAAAATCTTTGGGTTTTTGACATTTTGCTGAATAATTGTTGAGTGGCACTCTTTCTGTGAATGATGTATCATGGATACAACCCTATTTCTTCTTCTTATTTTTTTTAAGTTGCCATAGGAGCATGTTTGTTTAAAAGTAAATGCAAATATTATTTTATAGATATTTCTAAAGCTGTCTCTTGGTTGTCACATGTTAAAATGTCATGCACATTCTAAGATACATGTATGTGGTCAATTAGTGTAGCACTGGTTTTTGTGACTCTGGCAGATTGTTTTACCATTTGACAGAGTTAAAAAGATGATATGGTGTCCAATGACTTATTAATATTCTTCAAAAAAGTCATGTTGAAATCCCCTAGGATGAAAAAGTCAAGATTTTATGTGTATACCTTTTCTAAATGTACAGTGGTCCCCATCTTATGAGGCCACCCAAAATGCAGCCAGAAAGCAACCTTATAAGGAGGGTGGCCGCTTTTGAGGGGGAAAATATAATGAAAATACCACACTTTCTGGACCAGAATGCTGGCATTTCAAGAAGAATGGCCTCTGGTGAGAGGGACTTTATAATAGGGCGACCATTGTAACTCCAAAGTTTTCTATCCATTCAGCTTCTGAGTTAGGAGGCGTGTATATGATGCTTTCAAGTATATAGGTTTAGAATTGGGTAAATTTACCTCCAACCACAAACTCTTAATCATGTTAGCTTCTAAATCTATTCTACATACAAATGGTATATCATGTGAAACATAAGCAACACCCCCCCCCCCTTTACCATTGTGTCTATCCTGTCATATCATACGATAACCGTCTATATCTAGTTTTGTGTCAAAAATGTTCTCATTCAAGAAAGTCTCAGCAAGTCCTAAAATGTTCTCATTGTTTCTGGCATTCAGCAACAGCATTTTGAATGGATCTAGTTTACGCTCCAGGTGGCAAACATTTGGGTGTGCAACTTTGAGTCCTTTACTTTTGGAAAAAGAGTGCTGTATGCTCATGTAAAATACCCACGAAACTGTTCTTGGATGTGTTATTCTCCTCCCATTGCTACCTGTGACTAGAGCATCAAGAAGGCGGCACGTTGTTCACACTGCCTTGATTACACACACGTACTTCACTGTTTTCCTTATGAGTCTTACCAGGTACTTGAGGTGTTCCATGTGACAGCCGTACATGATCCCTCGATGGGTGTAACACTTAGATATAGGACTTAATAGTCATAAGGGCAAGGGAATTTCCTGGAGACCCATCGTATATCGTAGCTTTCATATTTCTGTGCACGGGGACCACTTGGTTACCATCAGTTGAGGGAATGTTTTGGGTGTGGCAATGACTCGTTGACTGCATGGAGTCCCGCGAGTTCTCTTGTTCAAACAGAGAACCACATGATTGAATGTTACGATGTGTGCATAAGTTTGATAGAGTATCAAAGCTATTAGTTCCTTTCACAGTTATCAGTGGATCAGCACCAGCTTCTTGGCCAGCTCCTCGTGTATTTGAATACAAATGACATACTTTGTCCTTTGCGTCCTGGTTTTGAGCACTGTTTGCAGTAGATCGGCTGACCATGTTTGCAGGAGTGTTTCATATGGTTGCGCTCACGACAGAAAAAGCAAGCTTTTGCGATCCAAGGATTTGGGTGCATTTAAAAGCCATGTCACATGTAGGGCCTGTATTTTTCCATTTAAAAAAACTAGAAATTCCGTTTCACCAGCCAGAAATTTCCAAATTCCGTTTCAGTAGTTCTCTTTGTATGTAAACCACATTAAAGCAAAACAGCAAATTCCGTTTCAGAGGTGACAAAAATTCATTATTCCGTTCCATTTCAGTTAAAAACGGAAAAGTACAGGCCCTACACATGTTCAGTCGTTACCTTATTATTGAAGTTAAGTCTATATAATACCACTTGACATGAAAGGAAAGGGAAGAGAATGGTTTCCTCGCAGAAGAATCATTTTCTGATGTCGATATTCCTACAAAACTGAGAGACTGGAGGTAGATCTGGTCCCATGCATGTGTTTGTACTTTTTATACAATGCAGAAGTGCATCTTCAAGCCTTTGTCAACATAAAGAATTGTTTCTTCGTTTTTTTGGCTGCCTTGCTGTTATGCGTTCTGTCACTACCATACCTCAAGAGTATCAAAACAATTTGACACACAGGAACCACTTAAAACAAAAATGAAACTATTTTGGGTTTGGGTGTCTCTGTGATGACTTTGAGATTTGAGGTATAAGGTGCGCTGGTTAAGATACCGGTATGTGTGTATCTGTATAAATGAGCAGGTGTTGCTGAATTGTTTTTTTCCCAGGAATATTAGGATTAAAGTCTCATAAAAAAGGCCACCGTCTCGCATGCTAGACCTTAACCTCGGGTGTGCGATACCAGATGTGGCGTGTACCACAGTCACAATTAATACTAACTTGCTCTGTGCTGACGAGACATTTGATATCTGCATACTCTTGTCTAGTTAAGCCTTCTAAACCATTTAAAAAAATGTCAAAAGCCGTCTAAACCATTAAAAAAAAAAAAAAGTCAAATGCCAAAACAGTTTGAGTAAGAAAAGTACATTAGGCCTAATTAAGATAACATGCCACAGGTCAGTGGCTTTTCTTGGCATGGGTTGTTTGCTGTGTGTCGAACTTATGCTAGAAAAGTTGTTGAGTCAGTCCATAACTTATGAATAAGTCAAAAGGAAAGGGTTAAACCAGGAAAGGGACAAAGATGCTCTGAGAAGACCTGTCTGTCAGAAAATCAATCAAAGGATGAAATTGTTTTCCACTAAGATCACTGTTGCAAATAAAATGGACAGAGATGAAATGATATGTTTTCTTGTAATATGCTACCCTTGTGGTTGGGAAAATATTAACATGCATCAGACTTTTTATTACCATACATAGAGGTCAATTGACATGAAAAATAGGGTATTTAAAGCAACGTGGCCAGACACCCGTTTGATAAGATATCAGAGGAACACGTACTCTATGCTAGGGCTCAATGGTAAATTTTCTATTGTGAAGGTCATCTCAGTTGTAGTTGTATGTGACAGACTTTGATGGACTGTCTGAAGCCAGACATGCAGTAGAGACCTGGATCATGAGAAAGGCAATATCCTCACTGGGTACATGATAAATTGGTATGTGATGTGACTGATTGGCCTGGATATGGAGAGGAGACCAGAACCTCAAGCTACATCAGGTGTATAGTCATGGGCCCTAATAAAAATTTTGACCTCGGGTGACACAGAGGAGCTATTGCTTGTCCCTGTGGCATATTAAGAACTTTTAAAGTACAATAAAATGGCAGTAGAGAATGTTGCAAGCAATTACAGGTAAGGTAGCTAACCCCTCATTAACCTGAAGACGTTTTGCAACTCCTGTTATAAAGTATTTTAAGTGGATTGTCATAGCCATGATCTAATCCCCAGGATCATGAGCTGCTGCTGAACCTATAATCAACTTTTTTCCATTAAAAGCAACCAATAAGGTCTGCCGTTTTTTTTTTTTTTCCATCATGCATAATACAGATTGTTACCGGTACCTTGTAGCTTTCCTTGGTAACTCTCTGGAGGGTACTTCTGTTGACCTGGTATCCAGAGGGGTTTCTACAAGCAATGACATTTTATGATTCGTGCCTCCAGAAGTATTCTTATGGTGCACTAGAGGAAAAAGTTATGTTACCTAGGAGAAAGGAAGGCACAGGAGACTGGTAGACGTGTGTAAATGGGTTAATCCAGGACGACAGCAGTAGAACAATGTCTTATCCTGTAACTAACTTTAACGCTTTGCATCACCACTGAGAACTCTCATCGAATGTATCAATGTACTCCTGCTTTTCTGAGAGACACGAGTCAAAAGCTAGAAATGTCATTGACTTCGGCATGATAGTCGGATGCACATAAATTAACTGTGACACGCACATCAATAAGTGGTTTTAACCTCAGTATGTCAGGCTTGAAAACGGCAAGGGAACAAAAATGAAGCTGCGTGAAATGAGTTTTTGAGTATGGAAGGGAAAGCGTGGAAAAGACGTGCTAAGAGCGAGTGATTAGGGAGGTAAAGTTTTGCAGCATTGAGAGCAGGTATCAGTGCATCCTATTTAGCAGATCACATTCCTTATCCTAACACTTTGACATGTACAGATGTGTTCACACTGCCCGTGTCGCTCGTGCTTAAAGTCCTCTATTGCTGTATCATCAATTTCTGTCATTTTTTTTCTTTTTCACTTTGTGGTACCTCTCCCCTCCCCCTCCCGATATCAGGGACAAAAACTTACTAACAGATAAGAGTTTGTGAGACTCACAGAGGCAAAAGGCAATCCTTTTGAGTGTCAGACTGGTTTCACTACATCATGTAACTCATCAGGTACCAGGATAATGGCTGCCAGTGCATGTTTTATTTTCCGGGGTGCAACATACATACAACTAGCATCATTTATGACGTACGTGTAATTTCATAAAGTGAAGCCCTGTTAATTGCTATGCAGGTTAGGTACTAGGTTCTGTGACTGCAGATGGCACCACTCTGGACAGCTGAAATCCAGAGGAGGGGTATCAAAGGAAGCTTTCTGTCTTCATGAAGAACCGGATTTTCACATCTTGCATATGTCTGAAAATCTTATTTTATACGTGTGGATTACTTGTGAAATGGCAGATGAACTTGAACAATAAAAGTAAGCATAAGTGGAGTTCACCTGGCCGTCACTTTGAGGCCAGTTGATACTGTGGTTCCCACCTGGCACATCCACAGTGTTTCCCTCACAAGTCAGGGAAGTTGGAAAGTCTTGCTTATTGAAGGCTTGTATAAGAATGTATTGTAAAATTTGGAGAAGTGATCGTGGAATCAGGGTTGGGTTGAGAGACAGGTGTTACAGCCAAGTCTTACAAGTCAATAACAGTAGCTCATTGTTGTATTTCATAAATTCTCATGATGACACTTGTATGTAACACAGGACACACGGGCAGTAAATAAAGTCATCAAGTCCCTGGGGAGATCACATGGGCCAGCTCCCCTTGCAACACAATACTTACTCTTGGAGTTTCTTCCAGGAGTGATCTCCTCTTCTCCCCAGCAACACATTTATCTTTGAGCCATGTGGATCCACACATGCAAATTCAGAGCACCAGGCTAATGTATCATTTTGACCATTGGCCATGCAGTGTCATGCAGACCCTAAAACTACGGTGGGACCCCTGACATAGCACACATTACCAGTCTTCTCATCCTATGTGAGGCTTTTCAGGCGACCAACACAATAGTTTCTGAACAGCAGGTAGATTAACATGGGAAGTACTGGACTTGGCAACCTGTTAATTGGTCTTTGGTGAGAGGGTAGTCTCTCATGGCAGGGACTGTTGTTTATCTAAGTTGCTTTGCAGATTAAGGTGAATTTACAAGCAGCAGTGTAAAGATAAAACAAAATGATTAGGCAAGTGTTCGTGGAAGTTGACAAATGTGCTAAAAATGCCTGACCGGGATGGTCCTTTCTCGGACTCATCAGAAGCTAGTAGGTTTTCTTCAATCCCAGAGTAAACATGAGTATTGGTGGTTACTATTTCGAGGGAGTTGGTCTCTGTTCAAGCTCACAGGTCTGTCATTTAACAGAAACTGAATGCTGCATTGGCAGTGCTGGCCTTTTAGCTCATTCCATACTGTGGTGACAAGTGTTCGTCAGTGGTTCTGGCACTGCCTGGCAAGTCATGCTGCAGCTGCCCTTGCAGCAGCTGCAGCATGACTTGCCAGGCAGTGCCGGAACCACTGACGTAAGACTATAGGATGTTGGTACTTGAATGAAAGCTCTTTTCATGAAGAATTTAAACATGCAATTGTCGTCTTAAATCTAGGTAAATGTACGGAAAAATCGGGGACTGGTATGGAATGAGTTAAAGGCCAGGATAATGTGGGTATTGACTGTGGCTGTATTATGACGAAGTCTAGAGTGCTATGACGTCATGCTTTCAGGTCCCAAAGGGAGTACCTCAGAGCACCATAAAAGCATATGACTTGTGGTACATGTGGTTCTCAATGAAGAGTCATAAAACAGTACTATTAATATTCGTTTAACTGTTTAAAGATAAAAAGAGGTTTGGGATATGGTGGATTGAAAGACATAATGCATTATGGGGGTGAAGGGCACAGTGCATTGTGGGACTGAAGGCCAAAGTGCATTTTGCGATGATCATATTATGAGGCTTTTTGCGAGTTTGACATTTGGCAATCTGTCTCCACTGGACCAAACAAAATGGGAGGTTAATTGTCAGCTTGGCCCAAGTACGCTTAACCCTTTCTGCTCAAAGTGCCTACCCTCACTCCCGATGTAAATTCTCTTCTGCCTTTTTAACAATTTTTACTTGAGATTCTCATTACTGAAAACATTTTTGCTGAGATTTGTATAGAAGACCATTCATGATGGCACACCCTTAGTCAATAGTTTTCCATGGCATGAATGTTCCCAACCACTACCTCAAGGAAAGCTATTGACTCGGTCATAATCTGACCAGGAGTAGGTTAAAGTGCATTTTGGACAAGTACATGTAAGAGTCTTCTGATTTCCAGTTTTAACGATAATATAAAAGAAAAAACTACAAAAAAAAAAAAGAGGGGGAGGGGGGGAGGAAGAGGCCATACGTTGAGTGATTCAGCTGTGGAAGTCATACATGTACTTGCGTTTGTCAGGCACACAACACAGTTGACGATCATTATCTTTGAGTAAAGAATTTAAAGGTAAATAAATTTTTTCTACATTTTGTTAAAAGAAGAAATAACTTGTAATCAAAAAGAATTGTAGGTATATAATTCTCATGATTTCTTAATTTTCTTGTTTTAAGACAGAAAGACAGAAAATCTCCCTCTCTCACAAGATTTTCCAAATTTTTTTTCTTTTTGTTGAGAAAAAGTTTTAATTTTTTGCTTGAAATCATTAAGTATTTTGCCAAGCACGAGGGTACTTGCCAAAAGCTTTATGATGAGAGTCCAATCAAAACTTTATAATTATACCAGTAAATAGTGTTCTTCTGATGTGCAAAGTAACATGGTAATGAGTTGTATGTCATTTTTACTCTCAGCACATAAAGTGCAGGAGTTCATTGTTGTCCCCTGCGTCATCCGTCCATCCGACTGTCCATCTGTCTTGTCGACGTTTTTTCTGTGGTATCTCAAAAAATAGTCACTGTAGCAAATTTTTGTCACAGAAGGATCTTATGATGGACCAGATTCCTATTGAAAACCAGCTTCCTCTGATTGTTTTTAAACTTTTTATGAAACGTTTAATGTATTTATTTGAAGGCTATCTGAGTGGCGTCAAGCCTGGTGATGTTACCCCTATATCTAAAAAAATATTGACCACAGCCTTACCAAATTTTTGTCCGAGATGTATCTTATGATGGACATAAAACCATTATATTTTACATTTTTAGGAAACTTTTAATGCATTTATTTGAATGCCGTCTGAGTGGTGTCAACCCTGACGACGTTACCGCGATATCTCAAAAAGTTTTGACCGCAGCTTTACCAAATTTTTGTCAGAGATGCATCTTACGATGGACCGGGTTCCTTTTTAAAACTAGCTTTCTCATTGTATTTACACACTTTTTATTAAACTTAAAAGTATTTATCTTCAAGGCCATCCGAGTGGTGCACAAGGGGACGACGTTACCATTATATCTCAACAAGGATCCAATGCAGCTTTACCCTTTTTTTATTTCAGAGATGCACATTATAGTGGACCACATTCCTATTGAAAACCAGCTTCCTCTTATTTTTAAAATTGTTATGAAACTTATGAAGTATTTATTTGTAGGCCGTCTGAGTGATGCACAGTACAGTGGTTTCTGTCACCAGAACTTGCCTCCAGAACACATCCAAAAGTGCTCTTTAATTTCATAGACAACAATTTGGAAATTGTATGTGAAGTATTCTACTGCAAAGTCTCAAAAAAAAAATATGCAGAATTGAGCAAAAAAAGATTGTGGGTGCCGAGGGTAATCCGTTCTCTGAACGCTATTTTGTTACAATTTTAATCAACAAGAATCCTGGGGGATTTGTGCACAATTTTCTTTCAGAAGAAACTTGGTGACTGGATTTAAATCCATACATATTTAGACAACCTGGAAGGGAGAGTGTTAAGCCAGTGTGATTAATATTTCATTTTCATGTACAAAATGCAAGTTTTAAAAAAAGATAAGAACTTGATTGATTTTCAGGAGAAACTGGGAAGATTTTGCTGGGAAAACATTGATGGCCAGCAAGTGTTTTCTAATACATGGTTGAGCAGTAACACAGTCTTATATTAAGCTGGTCCAAACAGGGAGAAAGCATCTCAATGTTTGCCAGAATCATATCCTAGCTGGAGGACATTTATGACTGAGGTAGTGCAGAAGAGTTCATTCACTTATTTTGGTATTGACTGGGGTAGTCTGGGCAAGGGATGCTCGGACTGGACTTTGACGGTAGATCTGGCTGGTATAAGATATATGAGCTGTGCAGCTTTGCTTGATATAGGCAACCTGTTGCAGTTAAATGAGCCATGGCTACTGTAAGTGGTAGTGAACAGCAAAGACCTGGTTTTTAATTGGGAAAAATGAGGCAGCATACAGCCCCCACGACAGAAACCACAAAGTTTAATGTGTACTCTGTGTGTGTTGATGTGAAGCCAGTGCACGTCATGTCCTTTGTCAATCACAATTAACATACATACACATGTACTATAGGTATGAAGGATTGCAGGGTCCAAAATTTAGTTTCCGACTGGCAAAAACCATGCATGCATTTTTCTCTGTTTGTCTCTGCATTGAACTGTGAAGCACTAGAAAAGGCTGGTTTTGTGAGGGACCACAGAGGACGGCCCCGTATGTTGTGGACTATAACCTCTACTATAGGCCACTGTAAATATGATGGGTAAAAGATGGCCCAGCTAATAGCGGGGTTGCCTGTGTGGAGGAGCGAAAGATCATAATGCCATAGCTACTGCGTAAAATTGCACTGGTTTATGAGGGGCGTGGTCTTTAGTAGCAAAGGGCCCAACAACAACAGTGTTCTCTACAGACCCCAGATCTTTTATGGTTATGTTTCTGTTCCACAACATGGCAATTATTGTGAGAAATGTATGAAGCGCACCCTGTCTGGCAACATTAAGGTTAAATCAATTTAAACAGTACCACTGTACTTAAAAAAATTTTTTTGTGAAAAGTTAGCACATATTGATTGTTCCATTGGCTGTACACTCTAACTGAAAAATATTCTTTTTGAGCACCATCCTCACCCCCATGCCCAGTCACCTCCACCCCTGAAGGGGAACAGAATATAAATAAAGAAACTAAAATAAAAAAAAAAAAAAAGGGGGGGGGGAACAAAAACAAAAACAAAAAAAAAAACGTTCTCTCCAAAGTTGTATGAAACTTTGGTATCTGTATTAGTGTATTTGAAACTTGAAGCAATGTGACATAGAGAATCTCTGTGGAGAACTTCCAGGGTCTCGATCGACAGATGCGAGGATCGAGCTTGGTCTTCCAGAGCACCCACATGACAAAGCTGCAGACTGAGTTGTGTATGCTCTGAAAGAGCTGCTGAGTCACGTCTGTCAATCAGGACACAAGTGGAAGACCAGAGATTGTGTTTATCCTATGTTAAAAAGCAGAAAGACAACATTTTGGCCAAATAGCAGCGCATTTGTAGAACTGAAAGATGCAAAACACGGCCTCTCAAACTGATCTGCATAGCAACGGCATGGAGTGAAATAAAACATTCATACCTGTGATTAACCCGCTGACAAAATTGTACATGCCGTTTGACATATTAGGTAATGCTGGCCGGACCAGGTCATTCATCAAAAGTTCATTCATTTATCTTGAACAAGGGTTTATAAGAATGGTCACTTCATATACAGTACTAGTGTACAATATCACAGGGCTGTATGTAGTACCTGTGTACGGTCATATGAGTGCGAGGATAGGATTTTGTATTACATTAAGGTGATCATACATGCCAGTGTGATTGGCATGAATGTTGACTGATGTCTGTGAAGGCAAGAACTTTCTAATGCAGCATACACTCTTATTTATTGATGACAAAATACCACTGCAATATCTCCAGTCATAACCTTCTAAATTCTGATATGGGCTGAGAGTACCTGGACGTTCTGTCTAGCAAGACATCTTCCCCTGCTGAAAAGTGCTGCCTGTTGTATGTGAGCTGTGATACGTTTGATCTGTCACTTTTTCCCTAGAACAGAGTGCAGGTGTTGTAGAAGTATGGTTAAAAACAGTGGATGAAGGGAGCATGCAGTTATTTATGGGACTGGTACAAGGATTAATTCAGTGGAACAGTGCTGAAAAATAAATCGTCACTTTCCACTATTACAGGTAGTGGCGGTGTCACATATTATTACCCATCAGCACTCTTGACAGACCTGAGTTACCAGCTTTTTCTCCTTGGCTTTAAGCCACCTGCAAATATCCACCAAAACCTGGGCAAAAAGTTTTAAACATGAGGGTTTTTTTTGCACATCTGAGTAGTTGCCGCAGCATACACAGATGTAAAGCGAAAAGGAAGTCAGTGTATTTGAAAAAATAATACAAACATTTTTACATGAAAATGTATAGTCTGTGTTTCCTTTGAAGGTGTCAGGGGGATAGGATTACTCAGAGAAGGGACTCGGCAAGATAAACCGCTATCGGTTTCTGACAAGGCAGTTCACTTTGGAGAGCAAAGCAGTTATGTGTAGTGCTTTACAGATCAAAGATGGATAGTTCCGTTTGCTGATAAAACAACTTGAAAAAAGTCTGCACCATTATAATTTTTTAAGACCAAAGCAGTCTCAACACTTTCCTGGTCTCCAGCGGCAGGTAATTTCAAAAGTCGTCAGCTTCATTCATTTTATAAAATATCGTCCTGTCTCAAAACATTTTCGGTTAAAATTTCAGGGACGGCTGCCCATGATAGCATGTCAATAGTCAACAGCTTTCTTAGATGCTCTTGACTGTGTCCAATAAAGTGTCCTTTTAAACGTTACTGCAAGAGAGTGTGTCAAACTGTCTGCCAGGGTCAAGTACAAGGAACGACTATTTGAGGCAGCCACAATTGTTATAACCACATGGTTAACACAATCTAGATTATTCCTGCTGCTTCCATTTGCAAAGTTGAGTCCCTCGGACACTGAAAAATTTCTTGTAGCCCTGATCATTTTGACTCTTACAAAAAAAGTGCCCTGTTGGTGGCTATCTGTATGTAACAGGGACAGGTGCATCAACGGACCCACACCACTCTTGGCTGGTCTCTTGTTGAGGCCGTGCTTCTTGTTGCTCTCCTCTCAAAGATCAGGCCATCAAACATCCATGTTCTTTGCTGCAGATCACTGGAGTATAAAATGAGCTGGTGCAGCCATGTTCCGCTGAGGCAAAGATTGATGTAATAGGTGTTGGGACGAAAGGGAAACAGTGTATAGGGGTAATGTGTGTGTGTGTGTGGGAAGGGGGGGGGGCAGTTGTCAAATGATTGGTGATAAGACTTAGAATATGGGGGACAGATTGACTGATATATTTTGTAGAAACTTGTCACCTTTGACATCTCCAATGTCACCTTTCTTATGTGCAGAATGAGGGCTATACCAGAACTGCAAGCAGTAGCCACTGCTTCCTGATTTGAGGTTGTGCACAGGTAGTATGTGGTTCTGTGCAAAGTTCATCGGGATGGGCTTGCCTTTATCTGTGTGACAGCTCTAACTGGATATCTTAATAACGTGCGTCTGGCAGTCTTCAGATACTGGTTTACGTTGATGTTTTCTCTGATGGAAATTTACATATGCAGGGTTTTTTCAGTCAAGGTCATTTTAAGTTGATATATTTTTGATCACAGGACTTGACAAACATGCAAAATCATTTCAGATTTACAGGGTATTGAGAGAGAGTCTTAATTGTCATGCATATTATGTAGTTGTCTGGAGGTCAGGTGTAATTTGTGTGGGTTAACCCTTTCCCCCTTAAACCGGCCAAATCTGGCTGGTGGTCAAATGTCGTCTGCTTCAGTCTTTTCAACTAATTTCAACACTGATGAAGAACAGTTTGACTGAGAAATGTACATGAGACTTCTCACGATCACATGCCCCAGGTCAACAGCTTTCCTTGGCATGGGTTTGGCACTTAGTCTTTAATTCAAGGGGGGAAAGGGTTAAAATGTGTTTTCAGCAACACTTACTTTTGTAGACCAAATGAAGCCATGAATATGGTATTCGGAAAAATATTGTGAACGTAGGTTCAAAATTGATCTGAAACACAAAACTGAACAATCAGAAAGTTTCCAATTTTATACTTACAAGCAATTTTTGAGCTTAAACCAAAGTTTGTTTTCCTTGAATACCACCTGTAGGGAGGGTCTAGTTGATTGTGTAAAGCACTATGTACTGAAGGAGGTCTATCTGAAAATGTGTTAGAACATACATGTATGGTTGACTTACCTATTTCCAATATGCTCCTATTTCCAGTAATGCGTCAGAGCTTAACTAAATCATGCTTGTAAGTAAATTTACATCCCAAATTTAAAGACAGCTAAATAAAGGATCATTGCCATACCACTCTTTTGTGATTTGTAATATTTAAGGATATTAACCAATAAGACAGTTGAATTTTATTTTTGGTCTTTGGTAAAAATTTCCACCACCACCCAAAAAATTCCTACGGTAGGTGTTTTTAAAATACATAAAATGAAAGGTGTAGAACTTAGGAAAATATTTTCAGCTTCATTTTAAGAGAAGTTTTAACTTTGACAGCATTTGGCTAATGAACTGGGCATTGTTGCTGTGAAATAATGAAAGAATTTGATCATTTTCTGTGCTAGATTTTGTGAATTCGTCATATCTTTAAAAAAATTACCACCTTTAATTTTTATATGCTTGATCTTATCTTCTGTAAGAATTAGTACATGTTGTCCAGTTTGCTTATCCTGTCCAAAATAGGGAGATAATGTATATTTTACATGGTCTATCCTTTGAGAACAGAACAGATTGAACAAGATTATCTTCAGCACAATTAAAAGGTTATTTTTAAATTTATTTACGCAAAAATCCACATTAAAAGTTGTAATTTTTTACACAAACATATGTTACAGGCAGTAAACTGGACCCAAGGGAATGTCATGAAGCTACATGACCTTTATGGGGAAATAGATAGGGAGACTTACATGGCTGAGAGTGAGTTACTGTTTTTGTTTCACGAGAGATTCGTTGTTGGTGGCGAAAATCACAAGTGACTGCAGATCACCAGTGATTTTCCACACCAACAATGATCTGGAGTGAGAGAAAAATAGTAACTTACTCTACAGCCCTGTAAAATTTTTGTTATTCTGTGTTTAATTGGGTATTCATCACAAAAAATATGCCCTAAGGCTGCTTTCAATGCCGACCTGGTGTGCCCTGTTTGTTTAAGTTTGTCGCAATTATTCTGCGCGTGACGTATAATCAAACATCGCTTCCGCACATTTGGTTTTGTGTAAATGTCAATGCATCACGTCACTGATCCAGGCACGTCACAGTTAACTTGTTTAGGTCATGTGATCAACAGTGGGTTAATACTTGTGAATTTCAATTTAGAAAATGGTAATTCACCCTCAACCATATAATAAATAAAGGTTTATCTTCATCCAACTGTGGGCTAGTGGTATCACAGCTGCTGTCACTGTTCATGTAAGCCCAGAGTCCAACACGCAGTGCAAGTTGAGGCAGGACTAGGTTGACAAGTTCACATACACACAGGCACACATATATGTATATATGCAGGCATCCATGTATTAAAGTACAGTGGTCCCCCTCTTATAAGGTCCCCCTGAAGAAATGCCACCCCTTCTGAAAAGGCCACTTTTCCATGCAGCAAGTACAGCATTTTCATTATATTTTATCCCTCAAGAGAGGCCACCCCTCTGATAAGGCCACTTTTCTAGTGTATTTAGTGTGTGGCCTTATAAGAGGGGGGACCACTGTATATATGTGTCTATGGTTGGATACAGTGGAATTGAGATCAAATATGGAACATTTTGAATTTTTTTCACATATATAAGTTAAATCAGTACAATTATGAAATATGCATATCTAAAATGTATTTGACTTCTAAGATAAACATTTAAAAACATCCAATTGTCCCAAATAGTTATGAACTGAATTAAGAAGTAAAGTTTCAATGGTAAAACCATTGGGAAGAAATAAGTCTTGGCTTGTAGATTTGTTTAAAAAAAACTGGTGATGGAAGTCGGTGTTGATTTACTCATGTGTTGTGCTTGTAATTTTCTGAACCAAACATAAAGCATACTGAATAACAAAGTGACTTTATTGCTCAAAAATATGGTTGAAATAAGGCTTTCAACAAATTAGATTTAGCCAAAGTCAATTCTAGTAGGTGTCACATCGCAACAGTTTGTGGAATTACTGATACCTGTATCAGTCACTGTCATGATACCAATTACCCAGGTAGATCATTTGAATTCCATCACAATGAAAACTAAGGCATGCTATCATGAACTAGGAAGGTGCTATTAGTCATCATTTTGAAGAAAGGAAAAATGTTCTTCATGCAACCAAAAAAAAAGGCTTTGGTACATGTTTTTGACTTGAGCTGACTGCAATTAGTGTGTTGTACATTGTATTTAACAGGTCATAATCAGGGTACTGCAGACATTTTATGATCACTGGGACCAATTAGACCATTCTTTAACCCTTTACCCCTTGAACTGACACTTGAGTCAACAGCTTTCCTTTGCACAAGTTAGTGCCCAACTTGTGCCAAGGAAACTTGTTGACCTGGGGCATGTGATCTTGATAGGGCTCATCTGCAATTCTCAGTCAAAATTGTTTTTCATTACTGTTGAAATTAGTTGAAAACTTTGAAGTAGAAGACATTTGACCACCAGCTGGTTTTGGCCGGTTTTAGGGGAAAATGGTTAATGTAATGAAATTTGATGGATGTCAAATACGAAACATTGATTGATGTTAAATATGAAAGTTGAAAGTGAAAGCATTGTTTTGGAAGCCTGTATGCTTGCTTTCAGTAGTTCAAAGAAATCCCCCGAAACATGCTAAAAGTACATCCACAAATGTATGCATACATGGTGTGCTCAGAAGTAGGCAGTGAGATGGAGGAATGGGTAGTTAGCAGGGTTTTATCATTTGTATATACATGTATGTGTCTTGAAAAAAATATGCACAAGATTTTTAAATGGCAAGGCATTTGTTGTTACATGTAATTCCTACATGGCCTTCATACCAACTGTATGTTTTGTCAGAAGGCTTATGCCTTGTAACATAACTTAGTTCCATCTAAATGTATGGCAGAATATCTAGGGGACAAATGTTTGGTTGATAACACGGATTAACTGTTCTGGACCTGTTTACATTTAAAAGTGTTAGACTCAATGGAAAATGATGTGCTCCCATAACGGCTAACTTAGTTGCTCAAAACCACCAGCGGAGGTTTAAGCATAGTTCATGCTTCCCTTTGACATGTTTCATTGTCAGATTGACTGCTGATTCAATCATGTTGGATGTGATACTGAGACTGTCATCCATGGTAAGTTTCTTCAAAACAAAATTAGTGATGGATTTGACAGGCTCAAATTAACTTAACGAAAACATCCCTTTGAAAGTGTCACTGAAAATAGGGTAACAGAATAAAACCTCAGTTTATGCAAAACTTATTAAATTTTACCAGGTTTGCAGCTGTGCACGGGAACGATTTCCTCCCAGTTTGTCCATTAGCTTTGATGATTCTTGGAAATCAAAGGACAGACACGAGGAAGCTGGTTTATCTTAGTGGGATTATGTGTTTCAAGAAGGTATTTAGTTGAATTGTAGATAATTGGCCTTGAACTGGTTTTGTCGGTCACAGTGAAAGCCAATATGCAGCGCTTTGATTTCGATTGGATATGGGGAGATGTTTGTTTGAGTCTGTGCTGTTTGCAACGACTGCGCGGGCACATACTGGGATATAGTGTACGTGCAGGTTGCATTCTACTTTTACCAAGAAGAAAACGTTTTACAGACAGCAAGCCATATTGCACATGGCAAGCTGATCGACTGTGAAGCTTAGAAAGGGAAGAAGTTCAGAGCATGATCTTGTGTGGAATTACTGTGGCCATCAAATAAAAAAAAGGGTACCACCAATTTCCTATGATAAGAGTGTTCCAAAAATGAGAGCAAAATCCTCCAGGTTATTGATCATGTGGTTTGATTCCCATGAGATGGGTATTCTGCAGGGAAATCTTGCAATAATTTAGACTTGTCTTGTTGAAGCTCAATTATACAGGAACAGTAGCATGGTCTCTCATCTATACCTTTTAGCTTTGGTGACCCTTTTCCTTCCAAAACTCCCCATTCTTCATTGCTATTAAACCTTGTGGGAACTCAGTCAAGATGGCATCTGCAGTATACCAGGGAAGGCTTATGACTAATTGCCCATAAATTAATTGCTGGTAAAACGAAGAGATTCACGACTCTATTAAAACTATATCTGTTTGTAATGGGGAAAGTGGCATGCAGATACCCTGATGTTTTGGTTCCTAAGGGTTAACATAAACATTATCAGCCTGGTTGGCAGAGGTCTTCACAAGATGGGTTATTTGCATGCATACATTGAGTGTCAGTGCCGTGCAACTGTTAGTCAGAGTCTCATTGAAAGTTCGTAAGTGTGGTCTTGTCCAGATCAGGATGAGTTAATGAAAAAGAGCCTTCATTTTCCACAAAAAGAATTCACAGTGACCCTTTGCATACTGAAACCTGAGTCAACAATTTTTTTTTCCCACTTCATGGTAGCAGAATTTTCTCAAACTTCAGTTTCTTGATGTGAGTTATGCTTTTAAGGGCATATATTAAGGCCTTTGTGTAGGCTGTCTATCCAGACTATATCAGTTTGTCTTGGAGTTGGACTCTTTGCTCAATTTTGTCAGCTATTGAACTGTGTGTAATTAAGATCCAGCAGTTCATCATTGAAAAATAAGTATTGTAATAGCCTGGAGACTATAGCAGTAATCATCGTACGCCATTACTGTTAACCGATGTAGGCCTGGCCTGGTCATGTAGCATATTTATCGCCTAAACCTCGGCATGTGCGAGGTACACTGTAGGTCATAGTAAGAAAGACCAACCAGTAATCAGTATCATTATGTGTGGTGCCTTGGGTCAGGAATAACCTTCGTGAAACATCTTGGTGGCTGACCCTCGTCAGCTAGTGGTTTGCCACCAGTAGCGTATGCATGCAAGCTGAACCTTTTCCTTTACAAATTGGTCAAAAGTGGCTGGGTGTAAAATATATATATATATTTTTAAGACAGCTTTTGGACTTAGCCTGAACTCTTTTGGTCTCAAGTTTTGACTGAGTCAACAGCTTTGCTCAGTACACTCTTGGCATATGGTGCTCAAAAGCATTTCAAGCAAACCTGTTGATCTGGACCCTCCTTATGGTCTCTTGCACCCTTCTTTATGGTCTCTTGCACCCTTCTTTATGGTCTTGTGCACCCTTCGTATGGTCTCATGGACACTTCTTATGGTCTCTGGCACCCTTCTCTGTGATCTGTGAGATCCTTCTTCATGGTCTCTTGCACCCTTCTTTATGGTCTCATGCACTCTTCGTATGGTCTCATGGACACTTCTTATGGTCTCTGGCACCCTTCTTTATGATCTGTGAGATCCTTCTTTATGGTCTCTTGGACCCTTCTTTTGGTCTCTGGGACCCTTCTGTATTGTTTCTGGGACCCTTCTTTATGATCTCTGAGATCATTCTTTATGATATCTTGGACCCTTCTTATGGTCTCTGGGACCCTTTTACACTTAGAATCTACATTTTTTTCAGCTTTTGTCGATGAAATGTTTTCATAGCACACTGTGTAATTGATAAGATGAATACGGCAACATAGATGTTTTAATAATGTGCATGGAATTACAACAAAGGGACAGTAAACCCCAAAAGAGGCTGACCTTAAAGACACTGGCTGAACATTATAAACTTCTTTCCATGGGAACTGGCATAGAAAGAAGCTGTATGATATCTAAGGCTCATGTTGTCATATTGCGCCATCAAATTAAGCCCAAAGGTCATCACCTTGGAATTTACACGATACTGTATATAATGAAACCTCTCTTGAAAGACCTCCCTTAAGCATAGCCAAAATGTGGTCTCAAGAGACAGGTGGTTTTTCCTTACAGGTATAAATAACATGAAAGTACTGGGAAAAGTATCCTGAACAGTGGTCTCAAAAGGCAGGTGTTGTGTCATTGGAGTGGTCTTTCAAGAGAGAGACCACTGTACGTTGAATAATGTAGCGTTTAGCCCCTGTGAATGGTCATTCTTGCCATGAGCCAGAAAATGTGCTTTTCATTCTATTTTCTCCTTTTGAAAACTGACCCCTATAATATAGCCACTGTGGAGTGTGTGAATCATGAGAAGGAACGTTTCTCCTGGGAAAGGAGTGTGGACATTTTATATGGGTAATCCGTACAATATGCGGATTTGTAACTTTCAGTTAACATGTGATGGATAAGTTCTCGTGTTTCAAAGTGTCAGGAGGTATGCTGGGTAATTGTGCGATCTAACAATTACAGTATTAAGCCCCCCAAACACGTCTGAAGGTTACTGGCTGATAAACGTACAAGGTTTCAGTCGAATGTGTCCGACTGTACTGTTTAAATACTTCAGTCATAAGGGAGTACCAGATAATGTATTGTTGTCACACAAAGCTTTGTGGCATGTACTTAAGCTGTACCTTTCTGAAAAGCATCTGTGGTGTATTTAAGATATTTGTAATATTGGTACACACACGCACGCGTGCACGATATCTCCCTTCTTTTGATAGCTGGACAAAGCAAACTAGGCAACATGTACCTGTTCTTATGGAAGATGAGATGAAGCATATAAAAAATTAAAGGTGGCAACTTTAAAAATAAAATAAATAAATAAAATCTAACAAAAAATGATCAAATTCTTTCTTTATTTCACAGTGTGGATTCTCAGTTCATTAGCTATCCCAGACACAATTACAGCAATGTAACACTTTTAAACCTTCTCATATTTCTGATAGGCCTCTTTCCAGAGGCTGTAAAAGTTAAAACTTGCCTTAACTTCTCTTAAAATGAAGTTGAAAATGTTTTCCTAAGTTATGCATCTTTCCTTTCATGTGTTTTAAAACAACTGCTGTATGAAATTTTGTTGTTGTTGTTGTTGTTGAAATTCTTCAAATTTGAGAGAAAGCTCTGCAAAACTTTGCAACTAAAGTCTAAAAACAAAAATTAAGTTATTTTATTAATTTTATGTCCTGAAATATTAGAAATTACGAAAAAGAGGTATTGTGATGATTGTCCATGTAGCAATCTTTAAATTTGGTACAGAAATTTGCTTATGAGCGTGATTTAGTAAAGCTCTGACTAATTATTGGAAATAGGTGAGTTGACCATATATATATATATATATATATATATATATATATATATATATATATAGTGGTACCTGTTGTATGCAGCCACTGTCATGAGCAGCTGCATTGCTTTTTGTGATCACAAGGCTCAGACATAGGAGTCACTTTCTTGGTAAAATTGGCTGTATGTGGCCACTTTTTCTTGGCAGAAGGGGTGCCTGCATACAGCAGGTATATATATATATATATATATATATATATATATATATATATATATATATATATATATATATATATATATATATATACACACACATACATATATATATACATATATATACAAATATATACATATATATATATACATATATATACATATACACATACACATATATATATATATATATATATATATATATGTATATGTGTGTGTGTGTGTGTGTGTGTGTGTGTGTGTGTGTGTGTGTGTGTATGTGTATGTGTATGTGTATGTGTATGTGTATGTGTATGTGTATGTGTATGTGTATGTGTATGTGTATGTATATGTGTATATATATATATATATATATATATATATATATATATATATATATATATATATATATGAATAAATGTGGCCGTGCACCACCAGTTGCAAATGGTAACCTGGGAGATCAAGACCATCAGGTATAGGATATGGATATAGGTAACCTCCACATATTACACTAATCCATCACTGATACAGCATCTGGTGACCATGGTCACCCCAGACTGTGTTTGTGACTACATGTGGTCAGGTGGCTACCACATGACCTTGTATTGTGTGACATTTTAACCTCATACCAAAGAATAAAACCAAGGCACTGAGCAATTCTGAAAATTGCCTGGCATTGCTCTTATAGTGTTCTTGGAAAAGTATTTGACAGGATCATCCTGCATGAGGATGGTGATACATTATGTACTTCTGATCTGCAGTTTGGATTGAAAACCCACAGTTTGCTGATTCAGTTTACTTACACTTAATTACTTGAATGTGCTAACTGCTTCACTTCCCCTAATACCAACATAAATTGAATTTTTCTCGATGCCATCAAGGCTTTTGACCAAGTGCATTACATCAAATTGTTTAGATTGTTATTGCAAGGAAAATCTGATTATTGCTAAATATGTCTACTACTTACGTGGTTTGGTTTGGCATCTGAGACCTTTACTTGTAGCAATATATTATTAATGGTGTCAAACAAGGTGGAATGTTATCTCCTATTTAGTTTGGTGTGTATGTATGTATGTATGTATGTATGTATGTATGTATGTATGTATGTATGTATATATATATATATATATATATATATATACATATATACATATCAATGGATTACCAGTAAAATTGGAAAAATCAGGACTCAGTTGCCTCATTGGTAACACATTCCTTGGTGCCAAAGCTTTTGCTGATGATTTAATTCTCTTATACCGTAGTATGCAGGCCCCTTATGAGATATTTGATATGTGTTCAAGTTTTGTTGAAGATATTAATGTCAAATTTGGCCATATTGAAAGCAAAATCATATTCACAAACTGAACCATGCAACTCACCATCTTTGGAGGGTGAAGGCATTGAACAATGTTGAAGAATTCATCCACCTTGGTAATCACATTGGTCCAGATTTCACAAGAAGAAGTTTTGAAAGATGTATCAAGTTTCATTTCAAAGTTTATTTACTCATGGCTTAGTTTGGGAATGTGTCTCAACCCGGTATGGCCTTTTCAAATCATACTGCATGTCATTTTATGGGTCGCAGTTATAGAAATTTGCAAACAGTGAATTAGACAAGATTTTTATAGTGCTTGTGAGAAAAGCATTTTGGGTAATCATGAAACTGCCCGCCAGGATACATTTTAATTTGTTGCCTTTGATATCTGATGACATACCACTTGAAATTCCAATGCACACGGGATTTTTCAAATTGATGCTTAGTATCCAGAATATACGAGTGTAGGGTGTTCAAGTTTCATGCCTGAAGGATGCTGGCCAGTTGTCTTTCTGTGGTTGGTAAATCATCATTGAATTTGTTGATGGCAAAATACAATTGCGATAGAAGATGGTTGATGGACTATAACTTTATAAGTAGAATTGGTTTCATGGTTTCAGACCGGGCTGAGTGCTTGTACTCCAGCCTGTCTCATGCTCAAGTTTTACAGGAACTATGTGGAATACATGATGGACAGCTCCGTTCAATCCTGTCTCGCTAGGAGATAGACAAACTCATTGAGACTGTCTGCGTAAAGTGTACATGTATACTATGAGTCTGAAAATTAAGATATATATGTGCATGTATATATATATATATATATATATATATATATATATATATATATATATATATATATATATATATATATATGTACATATATAAATATATATATGTATATATACATACATATATACATACATACATACATACATACATACATACATACATACACACACACATACATACATACATACATATATTGTTACTGGATGGACATCTTAAACAAAGCTCAGCTTGGCTGAAACTCTGTCATGTTATCTGTGAGAGTTTTCAGGTGAAATTGGAGTCATGTGATCCCATGGTGTGTTTAAAATGCAAGTCTAATCATCATATTACTGAATGATGACCAGTCTATTGTATGAGTACAAGCTTGCTGTCATGTTATCCTACAGCTGTAAGTGTTAATACAATTGCAGTCATGTGATCATGTAATGTGGTAAGACAAGGTAAACATGCGATAATGTGTGCGTTAAACATTTGAACTGTTACAAAAACTGTATGCCCAATTTATAAGAGAATCATTGTTTCTGTGACGGTAGGCAGGCGTTAGTTTGTGTAATCTGTTTTCTGTGATTGAAGACACTAGGGCATTATTACCATGCAGCCACATGCCTGGCCCACATCACAGATGCACACAGATAGCAGCCAGAAGTGATGGATCAGGCAGAAGATGTATAGCTTAATATTGACCTTTATCCTCTAGAGTTCCCATTTAAAGCTCGTACTGTTCTCTGGCTAACCGTGTCGCTCCCCTGTGCATCAGAAGTCTTGTTTTTGTATGGAAGAATTTTTGCTGTTGAAAATTGTATGCACGTTTTGGTATTTCAATATGATATCATTTTTGTATCCTTTCAAAGGCATGGATCAAAGTGACGCTGTAATTAAGGTTGACAGGAAGTGTTCCTGTTTATAGGTGACAAAATGAGTGGTCCCCCCAAAGGTGGCCACCACGACAGGTTTCGACTGTACACATAATTACCATGATAAGAGCTGATTGTTGGTACTGCCTATGATTAACACAAGAGCCTCATGTAGTAGCCCCACCTTTATGAG
>OZ026614.1:93223505-93257505 GCA_964020975.1 Hermodice carunculata | reverse complement strand
CATTAGAAAGTACCACAAAAAAGGTGCTAAATGTTTTACTCCTAAAAGAAGGTTAAAAACATTCTTTTGTCACGTAAAATTAAACGTGAACAAGACAGACTCTGTGATGGGCAAGTTGATATAATTGATGAGTACACGAAATTTGTGGAGTTCTTTATTAGTTAATTTTACAAGGATGTAATTCAGAATTGTGATTGGACAGTCAGACTGTCTGCGTTTCATGTCATTGGAAATGCACTTAATTTCCTGAATTCTATGGTTCATAACCCCCCAGAATACAAAATTTATTTTTGTTTCTGTACCAGCATGGAACAAATTAACTTTTTTGAATAAATTTGTGAACAAAGTTCTCATACTTTGGATCAAGCTGAACTTTTGCGGGAGGTTGACTGTACTGCATAGTGTTCCTGGAACTCCTTAGAGTTCGTGGAATTCTCTCGTGTTGTTTTTATTCTCAATTAAACATTGTTATCCTGTCAATTTTTGCCTTTTCGTCCTTTCTCTGATGAGCCACGTGTTCAAGAATGTACTCTGCTGCTGCTCACGGTAGCGTAATACTTTTTGAGTGGGGCGTCTGGCACTACACGAGAACAAATTTGTTTCTGAGCAGAGGCAAAGCACACCGACTTCTCAGTTTGTTATATTGATTTCAAATAAGCGAGAAGCAGCAGATGAAGGAGCCAGCAGCCCTGTACGACTGGCCATCAGGGCAGCAGTTGCTACTACAGTGCTTACAAATACATTTTCCCAGTTGCTGGGATGCCTCTTTGAACTGTATGTAACTACTGTAATGAGTAAGCTGCCCGACGAAGTATTCCATTCAAAGCTGAGCTGTGTGCAGCCGGCTTCTTTGGCGCGGTGATTTAGGGTGCGGCAGGGTTGTGACATGGATTACTGGGTTGAGAATTCTATTATGGTAGCAGTCATAATTGTAAGGTTATCGCCAGGCAGCTGATGGCAGTGGTGTCTCATGCAAGCAGACCATCAATGGCCGGTACAGCCCGTGTAAGGAGGGCCATCGGTACTTTCTTGATAAAGTACAAGCCACAAGAGGGCACAGCTTATATTGCTTGGAAAAGAGTCGAAAAGGAGGGAATTATTGCCACTTGTCTGGATGGGATATTTTCCATCTTTGATAGTTTGATTTAATGAGCCTGCTATATAGCATCCAGGCAATTGGCCACAAGGCGTCACATTCAAAGGCCAGTGCTGCCTATTCACAGTTTGATAAAGTGCATATGTAGATGGCTTGGAGTCCATCTTAGCTAGTTTTGAGATAACATAACTAAAAAAAGTTGATATATATATATTATTTCCAATATGTATTTTTTTTCAAGGTAGTGAGCGGTATAGAAGTTGCTGTATTGCTGCTCATATCACTAGTGAACATTTTCCATAAGCAATATTTCTCAAGTTTTTCCATCTAAATTTCAATCATTCCATACCAGACCTTGATTTTTCTGAATATTTACCTAGATTTAAGACGACAATTGCATATTTAAATTCTTCATGAAAAGAGCTTTCGTTCAAGCACCAACATGCCTATAGTTTTAAGTGAGTTGTTCTGGCACTGCCTGGCAAGTCATGCTGCAGCTGCTGCAAGGGCAGCTGCAGCATGACTTGCCAGGCAGTGCCAGAACCACTGACCAAGGCCTGTGACCGTAATATGGAATGAGTTAAACAAAAGAAAACATTAGATTCATTGGGACCTGTTCTACAAGTGTAAGTCCGAATTAAGTCTTAGAAAATCAAGAGTCTTAGAAAATCAAGTACATCTATGTCTTTCCTGTGACAAAAGTTTCATGCATTCATTTTGTCCTTTTTGTTATAAAGGATTCACAGATCAGCTATATCCATCCTATTATAAAGGTTTGATATGTTAAATGTATCATTCCTGTAACAAATACATGATACATCAACTATGTCCTTCCAGTATAAAATGTTTTGTACATAAAGTGTACCTTCCCTGTAACAAAACTTTCATCAATCAGTTATGTCCTTCCTGGGCCAATAGGTTTCATATGTATCAAGTGCCATTCCAGTCACAAAGGTTCCATGTGTCAAATATGTGTTTCCTGTAGGAGATTTCCCATGTCAGATTTGTCCTCATCAGACAAAAATTTCGAATATCAAGTATGTCCTTCCTGTAACAAGGTCCTGTATAGCAAGTATGTCTTTCTTGTAACAAATGTCTCTTTTATGAGGTACATGTACATTCTTCTTGCAACACTGCCCAGGGCTCTTTTTCTCATGCTGTGTTACCTGCTATTTAAGACCACCTCTATTGTCAGCCAAAAGTGGTCTAATATTACAGGTAGTCTTAAAATACAGGCAAATTTATTAGAAAAACAGATTCTAGTGTCATGAAAGGGTGGTTTTCATAGTGGTTTCTCACAAGAGGTGGTCTTCAGAGCAGGTCTGACTGTATGAAGGATTTACGCAGTACTGTGCTGGTTCAGCAGAATCTTTATCTTCAGTGTACACTGGCTGATGATTAATTTAACCAAATCCAGCAGCTTTGAGAAGCTTAGAACTGCAATCATTAATACGTATCATATTGTCTGTAAAATACAGCTGCTAATTGGCAGTTAAAGATTGATGTTCTGTGTCTTACGTTTCACCTCTTTGTATTCCCAGAAACTAGATCACCTGCTGTGGTGTTATACATGTAGCAGCATGGCACCATGCATAGCAAAGTCATTCTCACAGGAAGAGGAATGCAAATTTTGTCAAATTTTTCAAAGTAGAAAAATAACAAGGAAAAAAAGTTGAAAGCATAAAAACAAGAGGAATTTGATGATCTTGTGGTCTGCAAAGTGCTTTACATTTTGCAGTAGTTGAGTCTGTGATGAAAAGTTCTTTAAACAACAAAATATACATTTACATGTACCAGTACACGTATACAACATAAAATACTGATCATTAGGTGGCATTTGGGCTGTGATAAATTTTCATATAATGCAGAATTGACTGGGGTGATGCAGTGATATTGCTTGTTCGTATGAAAATGTGTTCAGCATAAGAAATATCGCTGGCGACACATGGCTTATATGCCAGTATACATGGAGACAGTGGGGGTGTGCAAGAACTGCTGATAAGTTGGCATCATCGAGCCGTCATTCACCCTAATAGATTATGACAGCAAGTTTAATGGGGGCTAGAATTGAACCCGGAATGTATACAGCTTTCAGTTCTGTGTTGATCAGGGCCTCAGCTTACTCATTTGTATTGGATGTGGGATCGCTATGTCAGCTTATATGAATGATTCTAGTAAGGCGACAGACACACAAATAATGTGGTCTTGTTGATTACGTTTGAAGTTTTGGTGTAGGAGACAAAATGCTGAAGCCAGTTTATTGAGTCTTAAATGTAGGAAATGTATTTAGGAACTACACCAGGTTTGGTTTATTGATTTGTGGAATTACACATTGATCTCATTATGGCTTGGGCCAAAAATAATGATTAATAGAATTTTTGTGTCACTTTAATTCGGTCTTCATACGTCATGCATAATAACATTACATCTTGAATTTTTTTTTTTTTTTTTCAGTTGGGCTCATCAGTCTCGTGTGAGAAATTTATGTCACTTTAGATTACCTTTTCTCCATCCATCTCACCTGAGATATGCTTGTCGGGTCATTTTCATTTCTCACAACAGTCATTATGTCACACGTTTTTTTCACATTATATCAGATGATGCCAGACTCAACTGAGATACTTTAAACCTGATTATGCCTCAATTTTTTACATCAGTTTCATCTGAGATGAAATTTTCCATTTGCCGATTGCTCCATGTATAACAATTTTGATGTAATGTGTCGTGTTATGTCTCTCTTTGCTTCATCATTCTTGCTCTCATTCATGTGTGTGTGTGTGTGTATGTGTGTGTGTGTGTGTGTGTGTGTGTGAGTGTGCGCGTGTATCTATGTTTGTATGTAATGCACTGAGAAAAGTTGTGGACTTAGTCTCTGGAGGATTAATTTGCAGCTGACAAACAAACCCAATACATTTTTGTTTACAGAACTTGCTATAATCGACTGCATGTTTTCATCTAGCCAGCTGGCATTTAATAGATTGCATATTTTTATGATTTCAGGTGAGTGTATATTTGGTGGCTTCGCATGTAGAGAGCTCAAGTTTATTCAGCAGGGAGTGCTGAGGTGCATGTATAGGAGAACAGGTGAGACACAACAGGACACAGGTGAGATACGAGAGGTATATGCAACAAGTGAGATACAGTGGGTGACAGAGATATAGATGGTGATGCACACCACTGATCATTGCAAAAACACAGCTCACTATCAGATCAGAACTGCCTTTTTTTTTGGTCTGCACGAAAAGTAATGCCAGAGTTGCATTCTTCACTACAGGCCAATTCCTTACTTAAACATGATGTCTGAGTCAGTGGTTATATTTGGTGCATCATGGACGTGTTAGTGTGTGAACTTGATCTTTGTACAGCTGTGGCTGTAAGGTGAATACCTTTCCACAGTGGCCTTCAAAGAGGTCAATACCATTTACTGTGGTCAGTATTTGATGGGTCAATACCTTACCTTCATGACCTTTAGACGGGTCAGTACTATATTTTTGTGTACTCTGGAGGGCAGTCAGTGCGTTGGCGTGACCTGTTTTGAAGTCTTTAAAAGCTTGAAATGGCGTGCCTTGGATTCTGGCAAATATGTTTTCAAGGCATACTTGGTGTTTTTGGGGGATGATCAGTATATACCTTTAATTGATACACTTAAGTGGCTGAAGCACCTACCATGCAATATTAATGAGTTGCTGACTTGCAAAGGCATGAGTCATGATAATTATTTTATGGGAAGGTTAAATGGAACGCCCACATTTACTGGATCGGAGCCTTACCAGAAAGTTTCTTACCCGGGGCGTTGGCCTGTATGCTGATTGGTGACTTTGCCCCTGGTATGACCGAAACTGTATTTGCAGAAGGTTATTAATTCATTTCCCAAGTGATATAATTGGAACAGATCCAAATAGCATTTTAGGTCTCTCTTCCCTGGCTCAAGAATAAATAAGAAATTGTATTCACAGAGAGTGCCTGCTGTTGTCAACTTATAGGTTCTGTTCATTTACCCCCAGTATATTGCCTTATTTGCATAGATATAGGTGCGGAGATCAGACCGTAACGTTTAGATATATTTGTCAGTCTTGCTGTGGATGGAGTTTTAACAAAGATGGGCAAAACTACAATGTATCACAAGGCTATGTAATGATACATTCATTCAGATGTCTTAACATTTGGACATGGAATTACATGTACATTAAGTAAATGGAACAGACTAGTTCTATTGCTCTGTGTTACTGGTGGTTGCAGAACAGTGCATATTGTACGTGTACATCAGGCAAATGAATATGTCAGACGAAAGCTGTTTTTCCAAATAGTTCATCTTGGTATCGCTTAGGTCTGTTGCAACTTCTGAATGTTCTGTCGTTGAGACGGGATAAAAAAAAAATCTTGGAACAATACCCAAGTAAGCCTAATCAACTCACCAATCTATCAAAATACAGGACATTCGTGACATTGGGCTCTGAAGCAGGCAGTGTGGTGGTACCAGGGCACGTGAGGGTGTGCAAACACGTCAGAGCGTCCTCATCAATTACGTCTATGTGTCTGCTACTTTGTTGCATCCTCAGCTTTTTTCTTTGTACATGTCATGATCATTTCAGATTGGAGCTACGTAATGAGCTACCAATAACCCAGGAATGCAGAACTTGCTAGTTTTCTCTTTATTAATGTGCGAGACTCAATCTGGAATCCGGGCAATAAAGGTAATTAGCGGCATGGTCCGACTGCTGCGGGTCAAGAAGACCATTATCTGAGGGCTAATTAGGTGCTAGCATGGAGACCTTCGTGATCATTTCAAGAAAAACAGTTTTCGTGTTTTACAAAGACATGTAGCTATAGCCCTTATCTCTCTTGTTGGCTTCAAAAGCACTTCAGGGTAAAGAAGCCAGTCCATTACGGAAGTGCCTATGTGCTTTTTTGAGGAAACTGATGAATGCAAACAATTTGAAAAAAAAAAATAATTGGGGAAGAGGGAAGTAAAGAAATTGATGGCCATAGTTGAAATTTAATGATGAGAGGATAGGAGGTGTCTTGGATTTTTTTATAATTTTCATTTAACCCTTTTTTTTTCTTGGAACTAGTCCAAAGTGGTTGGTGGTCAAATGTCATCAGCTTCATGGTTTTTGACTAACTTCAGCAGTAATGAAAAACACTTTGAATCAGGGTCATACGTGAGACCTTCCAAGATAACAAGCCCCTTGTCATCAGCTCTCCTTGGCATGGGTCAGGTGCGTTGAAAAGTGGTGGCGGCATATGCAGCACTGACCATTTGGGGTCCCAGAGCGCCAGCCGCAGCAAAAGTCGTGCTTGATACGTCTCTAAAATGGCACAGACTTGTCCTGCAGCAATGTGTTTGAAATCGACTCTTACCACCTGTTAATAGATCACCAGGGCCCCAAATCTTACTACATGTATCTTGCTTATGTTATAAGTTATTTATGATTAGGGTTTAGATTTAGGGTAGGTAAAACTGACATGTTTGGCAAAAAAAATTCTTCTGATGTTAAACGAGTCCGGGCACAAGACTTGATTGGTCCCATACAGTGTGTTTCCTTCTGTACCTCTTGCATTTGTAACAGAATGCTTCGTAAGAGCTTTCTGAGTCTTGAATAATTGCACAAATATGTACTTTTTATGTTATTTATACCTCTTTTGAGAGACCACCTGCTTTATGTGACCACCTTTTGGGTGGCACTACAGGCGGTCTCTTAAAGGAGGGACGGGACTACTGTATGTATTTACAGTTTTATGGCATCAAAAGAGCCAGATTTGCCACTTCTATTGTGACCAGCATCCATGCTATCACAAATGACCCATTGGTCAGACCTGGGCAGAAGTCCTGTCGGGAAGGGACTCTCCAGGTGACCTCTGTGCTCTGATTGGTCCTCTTGACTAATCATCAGCATAAATTATTCAAGTAGGTCAAATGATGATCTGACATCACCATGAGCAGATAGAAAGGATTGTCTGAGCATTATCCTTAGCTTTAAAACAGCGATGTGTAACATAGATTACCTGCATTGCAGTCAAGTTTAACCAATGGGAAATCTTCTTGCTGATGGAGATGAAGTTTTGAACTTGTCAGTGATACCAAACATACAGTGTTTACTGGAAGTGATCAGGTCGTAAGGAGGGTAGAAATGAGTGCAATTTTATCACAGTTTTGGCAGGTTGTGCTAATTATCAGCAGTAGTAATGCTGAAAATCCATGATGCAAGGTACATTCCACCTCACTTGAATTAAATTTGATATTTGCTTGTGACACTGAGACATCAACCAAAAAAATGTGCAATGAATTATGCAGGCCCAAATTGTAGCCTGTTTTTTTTTTTGTTTTTTTTTTGGGTGGCATTGTTTTTCATGGAATGCCAACTGATGCAAAAATTGCATCAATAGCAAACTAATTCAGCAGAGAGGCTTCATCGCAAGAAAAATAAATGTGGTTTTCAAAGAGTTAAAATATGGACAATGTGAATATTGAGAATATAAATTATGGTAGTATTGGTAACATTAGTTATCATTTTATATTCAGAAAGTGTGTGTGTTGGGGGGGGGGGGAGGGGTGGTGATCAATAGAGCAAGGGTTCTTAAAAGGGATAATGCTGTACAAAAAAATGAAAAAAAGCTAAATATTTAATCTTACTAATTCAACGGACATACACAAGAAGCATCAAATGCAGTCGATTTGAATGTGCATTGTAGTTGTCATCTGTGGGTATTTCATTTAGTGTGTGTGCTTTTGTCACCTCCCCAGCTGAAGAAGAAAAAAAAAAAGCTTTTACAAAGATTACAATAAGTACATTGATTTCTGAAATTTTTCAGCCACATTCAAGTGGGAAAACTCATTGCCTGACAACAGAAAAAACTAAATTGTACAAAGGACCTACAAAGAGGAATTAATTTTACAATTAGTTGCAGATTTTTCATAGATTTAAGTATTGATATTTTTTTGAATGGTATGGTTTCCAGTGAGCTGAACTTTTTACAGTCTCGGCAGAAATGTTTGTCAATGCAGAGACCTCAATTGGTGTACATGGTAATATGATTCTTTATTATAACCTGTGTGTATTTGGCTCTGGTGGTTCATAGAGATAAGGTATAGATTTGATAACCATTAGCATGTAGTAGCGTGGCATTTTGGTGATGAACGGCATGCACATGTAGGAAGAGAAAGGTGTTGCAGGCTTCTCACTTCATGCCATGCCAGGTACTGTGAGAATGGAGTGCTAAGTATACGTATAATGAGTGGTGTACCGGCTGTCTTTGTAGCCAGCCTGTGGTGCATCTGTCCTCCACACTGAGGTAAATAACCCCCCATTAGCAGACACTTCAGAAAACATAAACACCGAGGATATATAAGCATGGTTAAGTGAATGTGCAGGGATTATTAGATAAGGAATGTAGAACTAAATGTCCTCGTGAAATGGGAAAGTCGTTTTTGTGGCAATTTCTCCTCACCGTCCTCCTCCTATTTCTACCCTCTGTCCTCCTCCTCCTCCTCCTCCTCCTCCTCCTCCTCCTCCTCCTCCTCCTCCTCCTCCTCCTCCTCCTCCAAGAATTTGAGGAAACTTGCTGAAACATGGTAGGTTTATGTATCTTAGTAGACCTGAGGTTGTGATTGCTCGTTGCTGAACTTGATTAAATTCCCAAGGTCACAGGGCTGTATACGTATGAATTTCATTTCCATGCAATAACTCTACAAAAATTTGAAGAGAATTGATGAAACTTGGATGGACTCTGTCTGATGGTAAAGGTCTTTGACCAGTAACCTCTCAAGGTCAGGTCAATTGGTCCAAGACCTATAGCTTACATGTAGGTTGGGACTATATTTGGGTGACTGACCTTATTTACAAGGTCACATTATATTTACCACCCAGCAAAATAGACATGTTTTAAAAGTCTATGCCTTTGCCACTCCCCACCCCTCTACCCCACCCCCTGCCCTGGTTCTGCGTCAGAGACAGCAGGGGTAGAGCTTTGATATTTATGTCATGATACATTACCTATAGACTAGCAGTGGGTTATGACCTCTCAGGTCATGTCTCCCAAAGTTTAATACCAATTAAGCTTCTGACTGCTGCACATGCGAGAGGGTCTGCTGCAGCGCCATCTATTCCAGGCAACTGGCCCAGTGCCTTGACCTCAAAATTCAGTTATTCTCTTTTTGCGGCCATGTTAATGTGGCCTTGTTCAAGTCAAAGGAGAAATGTGCCGTAACGGCGTACTTTCACACTGTTAGATTGCAATATTAGCGCTCTTACTCCCCTCAAACTGTAGATCTTTTATACAAACTTAGTTTTTGGAGGGGTGAATGTTTTTGTGTTGCTTAGGCCACATCAAGAACTTGGTTCTCTTTGAAGGGGGTTGAGGGGGTATTGTTCCTTGTGAGAGCCTGTCTTCATTTTAAGGGAACATGAAAACAGGTTATTTGATCATAAATTTCACATGAGAACAGTTCCTTGTTTCACGTACAGATACAAATGCACATATAGATATACATACACGTAAATACAGATGTATATAGGTACGTATACATACATACCTCTACATGTATACACATGCACACTTATACATGTATGCGTAACTGTGAAAATTGTTTGTTAACTTGTAACTGGGGTAGGGTAATGTAAATCACAATGGAACTTCAACATTTTATTGTTTTGCCTTTAAGAATAAGATTTTGCTCCTGAGGTACATTTCTTGTCTTCTGTCTATAGGGATTTACTATAGGATACAAGTTTCCCTTAGACAGTTTTGTTCCACGTTCTTTTGAACGAATCGTAGAATGCAGTGACTGTCAGACAGCACGCATTCCTTTGTGCGTCCAAATGAGAACATGAGAAGAAGAATATCCTTCACTTTGCATTTTCTTCTCCTCTTTTCTAAGATGGAATTAGAGGCAACATTCTTAGAAGTTGAATATGTTTAATACAGCATGCCATGTGAACATGCTTCCAGACAAACTGGTGATAATATTTTGACAGGCCGAGAACAGACACAGAGTTTTATCACGAAGAACATAAGCTAGTGCTGAATTTAATGAAAGGCTTGCCGCAAGGGATTAGGTTACAGCTGAAAAATAGATTGTGCGGAATAGAAAAAATGACACTTAATGCTTTAGCTGTTAAATTGAACCCGAGCATGTGAGGGGCATGAGACAACCAACGAGATTTTACCAGATTTTATAGATCCTTGAATTAGTTACTGTTTCCTCACTCCACTCGTGTGAAAGATGTAATGCTTACGGCATGTAGGGTTACAAACACGTTAATTGTCCCTTCTATTGATAAGTACCTGTCTCGCATTCCAAATGGATTGGCTTTTCTTCATATGCTTTTTAACGCAGAGTGGCACTTCTTCTTCGTGTCTCAACACGTCTCTTTGTCACTGTCGTGTTTGCCTCACAATACGTCGGTCTGGACAATAAATCTGTCTCGTGGTGTGGGTATCTCCAGCTTTTAAGCTGAAATTGATTACAACCGAAATATTTTTTTCAAAGGCTGGGAGTTCTAAATTTTGTTATGAAGGTAATTTGGACTTATCTCAGTTTAAAGTTTTCCAACTTAGCACGTCAGTTATTTCATCCTTCCCTCATGAATGCTGTATTGCATCTGTTGCTGAACTTCTGTCCGTGGATAGGACGAACACAAAATTTCCATAATAAAACATAGCGAACAATGTTCTACCATCACGGTTGGAAGAGAAAATAAAAATCTGAACAATATATTCAGCTGGAGGATAAAAAACTGCCGGGGCGTATTTCATCTCCATATGGAGAGCAGTCGGCCTGCAGAAAATGCCAGTAAATCAAAGTGCAATTTATGTTAAGATGAGAAATAATTGGTTCTCCAAAGTTTGTAAATTCAATATCTTTTTGTACACGTGAATTGATGTCAAGTTCTGTATGCAGTATGCATGCAGGCATTATACTCCAAATAATAGGTCCATAGGACTGTGAGCTATAACAGAAGATTTCTTGATGATAAGATATAAAAATCTGACACTGTCTGCTATGATAACTGTGTACATATGAGACTTTGGTAAATACATTTCTAATTATATTTGGTACAAGGTAATATTTGACTTTGTACATGAAAATGCCCTTGAGATATATATATTAAGATATGATATGATATGATATGATATGATATCACTTACAGCCATTTTTAGGCATACTGTCTGTCAGCTGATCTGTACAATTCATTTTGGTCACGTTCTTACAACACTCCTGTAAGTGGGTATTCTAAAAGGGCGGAATACATATGTTTGCTCCATGCATTATCTTAACATTCGTTAGAACTTCTTAAGGATGCTGCTTCCGTAATTTCATTTGGTAAATTGTTCCAAGTATCTAAAACCCTTAAACTAAAGAAGTTTGTCTATTGGCACTTTTACAAATTTTTGTTTTTCTTTAATTTAAACGTGACCTCTTCCTGTGGTATCCGTGACCGGAAGAGGTTACTTACTGTCCACATTGTACATCCCCATCATGTATTTGTAAACCTCCATCACGTCTCTGCCAGCCATCCTGTAACACATACTCAGGAGTTTCGGAGACGGCCTTCATATGATAATGTTTTCAGTTCTGGCAGCTGTAAATTTTTAATTTTAAACCTTGTTTACAGTGCATCAGTATGGCAGTTAAAACCCAACATGTGATTTTTCTGATAATCTTTTAATTTTATAAGCTTTTCCAGTGTTGTCAGATATGTGATAGGGCTTGTAGTATAATAATGCGGAATATGTGGATAAACTAGACCAAAATACAAGTGCATCAAAATATTTGTGCTGAAGCTATTTCTTACTGTTTTTACAGTTCTTATGATTTTAGGGATCTTTTGGGATATTTGCAGTATGTGCAGTTTCCTGTTCAAATTCTAAATTTTCCTGGTACAATTTTTTGTGAATATATGCCATCAGTTTTCCTATCTGAAACTTTCTGGTGATAGTTTCATTCTTACCAAAAATCATTAATCAAGATTAGTTTTCTCTAACATCTTTACACATGCTGTTGATCTTAGAATTTACATTATTGACACATCTATAACTGAATAGCAGACTTGTATCGTTGGCAGATAACATTCAAAACATTTCTTCCGATAGACAGCCTAAATAAATAATATAAAGTAGAAATGACAATGGTCCCAGAATAGAACTTTGTGGTACACACGTACACAACAATTCAAGGTAAGAATGTCTGATTTTGCGTTTGAATACTGTCATACTTAGTTGTGTCAGGTAAATAGCTTCTGAACCACTTAAGAGCTGTTCGTTGTATACCATAAAAAGATAATTTTTGACATAATATATGGTGGTTAATAGTATCAAAGGCATTGGAGAGTTCAAGGAAAACACCGACTGTGTTCTCTTCTCTCTGAGGCCTTCAATATTTTATGGTATAAATAGGGAACATCATCTTCGATAATATATTTGTTTCGGAATCGAAATTTATAATTGTATAGCATATTAAATGTTTCAAATAAATTTTCTTGCTGAGGGTTGGTCACAGAGCACACACCCCCCCCCACCCCCCACCCCCCGAAAATGTTGACCCAGGTCATGTTATCTGGATAGGTCTTAATCTACAATTCCCGTTCAAGTTGCTTTTCAGTAATGTTGAAATTAATTGAAAAGAGTGAAGCAGATGACATTTGACCACCAGCCATTTTTGGGGCTGATTTAAGGGGGGAAAGGTTTATTTGATACAGAGTTTAGTGGCAGTGGTTTTTGCATCAGCTCACCTGGTCAGTCATGCTGCAGCCACTGCCTGAGTAGCAGGAGCATGGCTTAACAGACGTGTAGATACAGTCAAGTTTTATTTATTTATTATTTTTTTTCATGTATCTATGTCTTTACAAGCGGCTGAGAGTATTTGGTACTGCAAAACTGATCACATTTTATGCCTCACAAGTGGAGCTCTGTGGCTGTCTGTTCCTTCGGATAATTGGATAGAGTACTGATACAGAAGCTCATATAAAACAGGCAGAAGCTCCCTAGTCACATAAATATCAAATACTAGTAGCTCTTTGGTTTTAGCTGTAGATAACTAGCCTTAGCTCTTCCATAGCTCTTATAAAATTATATAAGTTGCAGATAACATGTTACAGATGAACTGAAATTCCTTTCGAGGCTGCAGTATCCAAGTGCTTATACATTACCTGGTACTTGCAGTACAGGGAACTAGTTGTAGTCATTTAGTCAAAGAAAAAGTTCTTCAGTCAAACTGGACTGGCTTTTTGGCTTAAATTACAGGCAACTGGCATTAGCTTGTTAGCCAGTGTGGTATGTAAGTTTCAGGCCAGGAATTTGTGTTGCTGTTAGCAGTAGAATGTACTTCAGCATCGACGTGGGTCTTTATTTTCGAGTTCCTGCTTGTCAGCAGTAAGAATAATTGTACGTGGCTGTACGTTAACTACCTGTAATTACAACATGCACCTGGCTATGTTAGATCTTTGGTAATTCAATTGAACAAAAAAATGGCTGTGGTAAAACCGGAGTCCATCTCAGCTTCAGCCAGTGGTAACATCAGTTTGCTCGACTTTTCATGAGGATAAGATTGTATGGAGCCACCTTTTTTGTTTTGTTTTGGTTTTAATTTTAAACTCTCCAAAAGATTGCCCATAGTAAGAGGCACATGTAGAGATAATTGCTTGGCGGTGGGTCAGTCGGGGTGATAAAGATTTATGTCATTCTAAATCAACTGCTGCAGTTGATACCAGACTTGATTTGTGGAAGCTTAAGTAACATACCATGGGGTATTTGATTAGTGGACCGCATGTTTCAGAACGATACGAACATCTTCATGGGGCAAGGTTGTCCTCGGGGTCGGCGCTTAATTGGTAGACATTACCTGAATGACAGGGCGGCAAATTGGTTGAAAGAAGGACCTGTCATTTACGGGTGTCCAATAATGTCTAAGGGGGTTAACTGGGCCTCGTGGGATTAAATGTTGGGCTTTCCAGAGTTCCTGATCTATTCACATACCGACGTGTCTTTCGTGAACATAGCCTTTCATTGATGGACGTGAACTAAAATTCACAGCTTACAGAAAACAACAATTGGCAATCATGATGAAAATTCCCGCAAAGCCACCGTGAGCCTTGTAACCGGCTGACCAGGGACTGACAACAGCAGGGGATATTGCTCCCTACCCCTCCACCCCCTTGCTTTGATTGTTGTTTAACGGCAAGTACGATGACACGATCATTTTAGTTGGACCCATCCAATTAATTGAGCAGAAAGATAGATGATTGTGTCTTCAAGGAATACAAGTGTTGTTCAGTTGACCGCCGTATTGACTTGACAAGGAGGAGGATCAGGGAGGGAGCGAGGTCTTGGGCTCAGTGGACACAGCAATATAGCTTGACTGACACATTACCTTATTACAACTTGTCCCTTTTACAATGCCTTCCTCGATTGTGGCCCACTTTGAAGGTTCGAACAGATATAAGTATGTGGAAGTGAACTCAAATATTTGACAAGGTATCGTTAATTAGCAACTGAGCCAAGCTTATTTATAAGTGCAAGCTATACTTCCGAGCTGCAGATGTTGGAAGTGTAACTTATTGATCACATTTTGTTTCATCTTTTACTACTAGTGTAATGCATAAAGATTTCGCTTCTCATTTAGCTAAGAAGTCCATGCTGCAATGACCTGCCAGTCCATGCTTCACTTACATGGGTGTTGTGTCAGGTCGTTATTTTCTCTGTACAGTTTTCTGGCTTCTGCATGCGATTATTGGAAGCCTTTGGTTCAAGTTTTCATTATTTAAGCTCTGTATATTAAGGCTGTTTTTTGCAGTATTCATCATCGTTTGATTTCAACTAGATGACGGGCATTTTTACACGATATGGCTAATGTGACATCATTAAAAATGCCTGCCATCAATTGCTATCACTCGCTGATGAATATAATTGAAAGGACATTCAACTGCTAAATGAGTGTCTCATCAAATGAAATGACAATTTGATGCAGTCAGTTTGAATGACTGACGTCTTACTGTGGACTGTCACCAGTTATAAAAACCCTTTACCGGGTTACAAGAAGACAGTCAACCTGCACCCAGAGTTCTCCATAGAAAGTTGACCAAAGACACGCATAATTCTATATATAAAGAAGTAATGAAATATCTGTTAAGATATAGCGAGATTGGGTGTCTTCAGCAGGCGACAACTTGAGGCGTCTGTAGTGGTTATGGAGGAGTGGATGGCGACTCCGTACACTGCGTGCTCTGGTTGTCTTGCTTCCTCTTAATCCTCCCCTGCTGAGCCGGCCGGCCATTAAGTGTTTTTTGCTTTATTTTTTTTAAATTCACATTTCCCATTAATAGAACTATTTTTTGGCAAGAAGTGTATAGAGAAGACCTCTTGTGATTGCATGACCTGGTCAGGGCAAGAGCTTTCCTTGGTGTAGGTTTGGAGCATGGGCAGTCAAGCTTCGCGGAGGAAAGCTGTTGACTACAGGTCTTATTCTAACCTGGAAAGAGTTAATTGTATCAGTTTTCCATACCATAATGTCAAATCCATACAAATCGCATATAAATTAATAAGAATTGCTGTATTGAGGAAGGTGACATCATGTTGAGTAATTTTTAGTACACAGCATCACAGTTAAAAAACAAAACAAAACAAAACAAAACAAAACAAAACAGAACAAAAAACGAGCGGAGTAAACATGACATTGCTGGAAGTGACTTGTGGCAGGAAAAACGACTTGTACACAGATAATGTTGGCTGTGACTTAACATGCAAAATGCAAGGAATGTATTTTTGTGTCTCTGGCCCGATAGCACGTCCAGACTGCCAATGGCCTGGCAGATATTGTGGATACATATGTATACTTACCCTTCATTTGTTTACGTACACGTGACTGTCAATCTTATCTGTGCTGTCTGCACGGGCTTTAAAAGTAAAGTCGGGTGGAAAACGCCGAGAGTCTGAATCTTGACCAGGCTTATTTGGAAAACGTTATGTTAATATTGACAGAGTCTCTGGATATTTGGTGAGAATTTGGGGATTTTATCTTGAGTGGCTTCCAAAAAAAAGAAGGGGAAAAAAAAACAAAACAAACAAAATTGCATTGGAAAAAAAAAAGTGTAAAGAGAAGGAAGAAGACAGTCTCTTGTGAGTAAGAAGAGGATATGCCGGAAAGATGAGCCTCTATTTGTCTGCACTTTGGCATATGTTTAACCCTCTCTGGGCTGTGGGCGTGTTGCCCCAGGTGTGGATTATTTCAGGTACCACATGTCGACCATTGTTTATCCAGGACGGCCCACTCCACGGAAGTAAACAGTGAAGACAGCCAGAGGTTTCTTGCAGACCTTGCAGTTTAAAGTCCTGCTGTATCAGTGTCTTAGAGGCAGTTCTGGTGGCATAAGAAAAAACTGAGACTTGTAATTTTTCTTATCTCAATCTATACCCACAGGCGTATACATGTAATTGTAGGTAATATTTAGTCACGTTATCTCTTGTAAAATGATCAAGATAGATGATCATTTTAGAGTTCTAGTTTCTCATAGTAGTTATAGCTCAGTGTTTATTTCTGCTGATCATACACAGTCCTGAATGTCAGTCGACTGAGACTTGTTGAGTTTAGTTAAAAACTATATTTCTTGCTGACTGTTCATGAATTTATAAAAATGCATCTGAATGAATACATCGTACAAATGAGTGAATCATTGATGTCCTTGCCTGAATGGTACAGTGGAACAGACGTCACTATTTATATACCGTCACTTGCTGGTGCTTAATATCGTTATTTTGAATAGTTAACATTGCAAATTGTGTATAAAGTAGACTACCTTAACGCACAGGCTGGCTGAATGTGGAATATGAGAAGTCTGAGGCTGTGTTGGTGCTGTATATTACAATATCCCATTGTACCTTTCTTCTCTCAAACTGATGGGCCAGTCCACTTTCAGTTTGGTGGGGGTGCACCTCGGGTGACACCGGTTGCTATGACAGATATTCAGTAGGTCCTGCTACAGTAGATTTTTGGCAGGTTCGGTTTTTGGGAAAACCATAAAAAGATCTCCAAAGCTTATTGGCCAATTGTTTTGAAATTGTATAGAAACACATTCGTGTACCCTTTGATGTTTTGAATTTTTTTACAGGCAAATAAGAAGAAACAATATCAAGAGACCTATCCTCTATGTCTGAAATAAAAACTTTAACAACAATGCATATTTAAGGCTCCTTTCCCAAATAGTTTTGGCGCATTTGAAGGCCTTCCTGAGGGGAAGGCTGGAAATTTTTTATGCAATAATTAATTAGAATACACATAAACATGGTATAAATACAAGAATACTAGTGTTCATGTATGTTATTTTAATTTTTCTTCAAAACCATGCCAGAGATAAACATCAAAATTGTGGGGAGGGAGTATGCCTGATCTTGGTAAAACTAGGCCACTATGTTAATCATCTGGTCACTTGTATGCATTTACTATTAGTTGAAAAAGTTAAGTTTATGTATATTAATAATGTAAGATTTATGTCTATTTTTCGCCAAGATGTAAATTAAATCTATTTTATTCACAGGACCACCGTCCAAATAAGCTGATGGCTCTCTGGTGCTATCCTGGGTTCTAAAATGTCTGTTTATTTTGTCTTTTGTACTTGTATTCTTATTTTATCTTGATTTTGAATGTATATTAGGATCTGTTAATTAAGTCAATCAATCAAGCTAGGCTCAGCTGAGACTGGTACTTTCTTGGGGATGACTGTATCTGGGTCAGTTGATGATGGCCTGCTCAGACAGCCCTCTGGGTCATTGTATGCTACATGTAGGAGATGCTCCAGGTTCCCATGAGGCAGCTGGGACTTGACTTGTCAAGCCATGCAAGTGTAAGGCCATATTGGTAATGGAGTTTAAGGTTGTTTTTATGCAGAATTTTAGCATCATAGCCTCGATGTTAATTCCAGCTAAAATAAAGACATAAACTTAACATGTGTATAATGAGTTAAAGCATAATGTAAGTGGCACATGTGCTGATGTTCTCACAGGAACGCCCGTCTTGTCCACGTCGGACACGTCTCTGTCGACCAATCATCTGTGAGGTTGCTGGGATCACTGCTGGACATTGTTGTGTTGAGCCCTGTTGGGTAAATGTTCTGACAGCCCACTGATGGATACTAACCGCTAGGCCGTCTTAGATTGATTGTCTTAATAGGAATCTAACTTATGAGACTGCTGTGGTAGAGTATAGTACATGAATGATGGTCCGTGGTTTTAATTAAAAAGATGTCAGACAGTGACTATAGCAAAATATTGTCATTGGGGGCCTCAAGTAGTCAAAGCATATATACAAAGATTCAATTTTAGTGATTAATTGATTGATTGTTCAAAATATAGAATACATGTATACACATACCAGTCTAGTTTTGTGCCATTATTTAAAATGTAGAATACATGTACTCAGACCAGTCTAGTCTTGTGCTATTGATTGATTAAAATATAGAATACATGCACTCAGACCAGTCTAGTCTTGTGCCATTGATTGATTAAAATATAGAATACATGCACTCAGACCAATGTAGTCTTGTGCCATTCAGTGGTTGTCTTCTCTCATTTTGGGGGTTTTCCCACAGATCTAGATGCATGCCATATTTTGGACACCTGTAAAATGCTGAATTTTTATTTTTTTTATATTTTTAGTTAAATATAAGATATCCATCATGGGCACAAAAATTCCACTCATTACTTGTCTCAGTCATTGACAGGTATAGTATGCAGTGCTCTCAATGTGCAGTAAATGTTGATTAGTGCACCATGACTTGAGGAGGACAAGCATTTTGAGAAGTTTGACCTTTCACTTTTGAGCCAGTTCCCGTTCTGCCTGGGATAGATCTTATCATTATGAAGCATTGCCAAAGTCAATTAGCACATGGAAATCTCACAAGGGAAGAATTTGAGCTGAAAGTTTTTTTTGGAAGGAAAAAAACCAAAACTCTTTAAGTAGTGGGCAGTGCCTGAAATGTGCCTTATGTTTTCATCAAGCCCGTCATCACGGGGATCCGACTGCCTGCAGTCTTCAAAGCAAAAGTGGCATGCAGCAAGTCTTGTTTAGGTTGCGTGGAGTGTTATGTGATATGATACTTCGATATCAGCAGGTCTTTCCCGAGTTCTGGCATCGTGATTTGCCACAAGCAGAAAACTTGCTGCTGTAAAGTTTACTTCTGCTGCTGACGCTTTCTCTTCACTGTTTATATTCTCCTTGAAAAAAGGGACGGAGGAATGATAAAGATTTGATGCAGAGTGAAAAGTCAATGGTAACAGTGGAAGCTGGGTTTATACTTTTTAAATGGAAGTTGTGGTTGCCTAAAGGTATGGCACTTGTTGGCATCACTTCAAATGATTTACAGCTGGGTAACATTAGGTTTTTATGGCTGTTGTTTGGAAGCTCCTGAAACAAATCTTCAGAGCCTGCGACCAAGTTTTCCATTGGGGGGCGGGGGGGGAGGGAGAGAGAGAGAGAGAGAGAGAGAGAGAGAGAGGGGGAGGGAGGGAGGGAGGAGGAGAGAGAGAGAGAGAGATAGAGAGAGAGAGAGAGAGAGAGAGAGAGAGAGAGAGAGAGAGAGAGAGAGAGAGAGAGAGAGAGAGAGAGAGAGAGAGAGAGAGAGAGAGAGAGAGAGAGAAGAGAGAGAGAGAGAGAGAGAGAGAGAGAGAGAGAGAGAGAGAGAGAGAGAGAGATTTATGAAGGTAACATAGGCATATGTTAAAGGTTTACACCAGTGGATATGAGTTGATGTTACATACTCTATTCCTATGAGTTTCTTTTGCAGTGATTGGCTGTTAAACACCCAATACACACTGAGGGTAACTATTGACTATCTTATGCTGTCTTGAATCATCTCACCTGCAATTCTCCTGCACAGTTGTTTTCAATAACAAGAAAATGAAGTCAAAAATACTGAAGTAAAAACGTTTGACACCCAGCCACTCTAGAATGTTTCAATGAAGAAAGCGCATCACAGAGATATTCATGTAAATAGTCCCTTTTAGGACCCCAGAGGGCAGCACTTGAAGGTGATCATTTGCATAATTTTACTTATTTGCATAACAACAAATTCCTTTGAAGATTTGGATTGGCAAACAGCCAAATTTATGCAAATGAACACCGTCAACTGCTGCCATCTGGGGTCCTAAATTCTTTCATTGAACATTTGCCAGGTGAAAAGTCCCACAGAAGGTACACCAGAAGTACAAGTTTTCAGGTTTTTGCCAGACGTTGAAGTTGTTTTCCTGTAAATACTTTTTTTCCACAAAGATTTGCTTCATACTGTTGAGTTACAGCAGTGAGTTGTCTGAGGTAAGCAGAGGGATCCAGACTCTGGCTTTTATTCTGCGGCTTGCTCCCAGTGTGTAATCAGTGTAGCTATCTGTATCCATGGAAGTGCTGCTAAGTTGATTCATTTTGAACTGTCTAAGCCACGTCTTCAGTCTCATAGTCAGTATAAAAGTGAAAATGAAAGTACTCAAATCCTCTGGCTATTCTCAGGGTTTTTTTTTTTTTTTTTTTTTTTATTTAAAAATTTTGTTTTTTTTTATTTGAAGAATTGAATACAAATATGTTAAACAGTGTCATGTTGCTGAAGTGTTATGTTCCCATAGGCCTTGATTTCCAGTCTCAAATACAGATGTAAGAGGTTAAAATCAGGTATAAATGTTTTTTAAAGTCTTTTTACTCTGGAAGAGCTGGTATGTTCTAAGTACACAACGCCAGCATATGTTTGCAGTCAAAACCTAGTTACTGCTTGGTCACGAAACCCTTGATCTTGCCGCAGGGTGCTTGTAGACCCAGCATTAGCAGAGTCATTCAAGTTGGACTGTTTGCTGTGGTCTTGGAGGTTACAGACTACAGTTGTGATTGGCTGGTTGCGCATCCCAACGGAGATAGTCCGTAATTGCGAAAATACTGTGTTTTCAGCATGCCGTAGCTTCTGTTTAAATAAAGTTAGCTAAGTCAGGTTTGCTGCATCGCAGAGTTGCTTCATTGGAGGTCATATAGGTGCACTGTCTTCCAGGCCAGGTGGGAACTTTATGGTGGGGAAGGACAATGATGTGACCCTGGCAAGAGCACAGTTCATACACCTGTATAAAGCTGACATCCAGGTGTTGTTTCGTATTTCAATTATCACAAATTAACGAGCTGGGAATTGTATGACAAAAATCCGTCCACATTTTTCTGACATTTTTATCTGTTAAATGCCGTTCACGGAATTTCAAAATACCAAAATGCTGATTTTTTAGACTGAAAAATGCTAATATGAAAAATAGAAGGATTTATAACTGTAGTCTGTGGCCTATTAGGGCTAACTCTGTATGTATTGGGACTCACATTGTCATGTTGTTATTCTATTATCGTCCATCAAGCAAGTTAAAAATGGGAAGTCAGCACTTTTTGACATCTGCCTGGACAATTTTGAGTGATCCTAACAACTTTTACATGGATGGAGCATGCAAGATATGATCCTGGGACTGTAGATCACAAGGCAAATGGTTCGGGCTATGGTATTGTGTACCTCAGGCCAGCTTATGAAAGGAGAAAAGAAGTTTTACACCCATAGATCGGCTGTGAATATCAAGTTTAACAGTCTCAATTTTCTAAAAATTCATGAAGTATCACATTTATGTCACAAATCATTGTGCATAGACATGTTGCACCTATCAGTGGAACCACACTGCATAAATAATAACAGGATTCGCTGCAAGACATTTAACAAGTGCACAGGCTATGCCTCCTTTGCTGACTGCTTGGTAGATAGATAGCTTCCATAGCCCTTTGTATTTAGCGATACCTCACAGGTACCACACAGGTAATCATGTGTGTATGAGAAATTAACAATGCTAATATGATATGAATAAATTATGCTAATCCCATTGATATGAAACTTAGTGACCCTCTGTTTCAAACTTTTAATTTTGTGGCATTGTCATTGTAGGCCTACAGCCTCCATTCATATGCAGAGCTGTTTATACAAAATCATGTCAAAGTGATTTTCAACATACAAGAAAAAATGCCCATTGTCTGTCAGTAGAGCTGTACAAATCTTAGGTAAAATGTAAATTTTTGGTTTTTTGGTTTTGTTTTTGTTTCTCCCCCCCCCCCCACCCCACCCCATCCCCTTTTATTTTTATTATTTTTTTTTTGGTAGACAAAAGCTTGTCATATATGTGTGTCATTTGACTGGGGTAAATCATTTAAAATCAGGCATGCTGACTTTGTTGAGCTGTTGAGTTCATCAGCATATTATTTTCACATAAATGAATCAATTTATATCCATGAATATGGATGACAGCACTTATGAACTGCAGATTTTATAACTTTTACCAAGCTAGTGCACATAGGTGGCAAAACATTTGAACTTCGACATACAAGCACATAAAATTATAAGAGTTTCAGAAAGTGAAACAAGGGGAAAAAAGTTAGCTTCCATTAAACACTTGCCTGAAAACACTTGCGCCTGATAATTGGATTGATAACTGGATGATTATCAAATTTAAAATCAGAGCACTTGTGAATACAAATATGCATTTATGATATTGGGGTAACTGTACAAAATTTTGTCATTTTCTTTCTAATATGTGCACATACACCAGAAACCATGTCAATAAACCACAACTTATACAGTCTACTGCAGAAAAAAAGGCACAGCACTATTGGTTTATGGAAGCTGGATCACCCAACTGCCCTCCTAATGTTCAAACAAAGGGCGCGTTAAAATTCCATAATTTTAGTACCAAAAAACATAATTTGCTGAATACTGCTACTCTAATCTGTGACCTACTGGTCCTAAACTGTGCACTTTGATGGGCTAATAATGTTAAAACACTGAAACTGTTCCATTGTCTGCCATAATTCAGATTATATCAGGAAAATACTGCCATAATGACTGGTATTAGATGCTGACTTGGTGTAATTGATACTCCCCCCATCCACCATTAATGCCTCATCAGTGATAGATGTCATATTTTTTGTAGACAAATGTTACGAATCTATCCATAAATAATAAAAAAATCACCAATTTCACCTAAAAATTCATAAAATTTTAGCAATATATTCAAATTTGGGGTTAAAATTAAGGGGTGGGTCATTGTAATTTGATCTCTCATTGTAAGGGCAGGACATGCAGGCAAGTGATTATGGGTTTGCATCATAGCCCATTGTGTATTGTATTCATATTGGACAGAAAAGAATTGATTGGATGCAATTATATAATTTTCCTCAAAATTTTAATTAATTAATTTTTTTGTCATAAAAACTGATTTTTCAGATTTAAAGGTTGCTTGCAAAAAAGTTGATATTTTCTTTAATATTGAAGTTTGGTAAAGTTAATGCAAATCCTTTGCAGAAAACAAGTTGTGGCTTCAGTTAAACAAGTTTTAAAAATTTTGATAAGTCTATTAGGTTACAGACTACAGTTGTGATTGGCTGGTTGCGCATCCCAACGGAGATAGTCCGTAATTGCGAAAATACTGTGTTTTCAGCATGCCGTAGCTTCTGTTTAAATAAAGTTAGCTAAGTCAGGTTTGCTGCATCGCAGAGTTGCTTCATTGGAGGTCATATAGGTGCACTGTCTTCCAGGCCAGGTGGGAACTTTATGGTGGGGAAGGACAATGATGTGACCCTGGCAAGAGCACAGTTCATACACCTGTATAAAGCTGACATCCAGGTGTTGTTTCGTATTTCAATTATCACAAATTAACGAGCTGGGAATTGTATGACAAAAATCCGTCCACATTTTTCTGACATTTTTATCTGTTAAATGCCGTTCACGGAATTTCAAAATACCAAAATGCTGATTTTTTAGACTGAAAAATGCTAATATGAAAAATAGAAGGATTTATAACTGTAGTCTGTGGCCTGGATGTTTGTTTTTCTACACATATTTTCAAGTATATCCTGTCAGATAAATGAATTGTATAAGCTAGAGTGCTCATAAACAGCATCTCACTGACACAACATGAAGGACACCCGAGCCAACATGCTGGTCTTAATTCTGATTTGAGGGCAAGTTCATAAAAGCTGTTCATGTAATACAAATGGGTAAGATGTTCCGTAGGTCATCGGTAGCAAGGTAAAGTCATATTGCAAGGCAGCATGGGAATTATTACACAACTTTCATGGGTGTCTTACAGCTGTTACGACATTTTGATTTCAGTGTGTTGTTTGGAGAGCGCTTACTCGAGGGCGCAGCATGCCTTTAGCCTCACTCGATATGTTTCACCTGAAGGTTTCGCCATCCAAACGGTTGTTAACAATTGGCCCGTCTTGCTGTGTGCCAGAGTCAGGGAGCATATGGCAGAGGGCTACTTGCAGCAAATGCTGTATAATTGAGCGGGGGACCATTTAGATTTAAATTAGGCGTGATTAGCGGGAGACTACTGGTCGAGTGGGCTTTATTTTCGAGTGCTGTACACACTGCTGTGCCTGTGTATGATGTGGAAGCAAAAGGCCACAGTTTGCCTTGCCATATGCGAGGCAGACAACATTGGGAATTGTCTCCTCATCCCAATGGCCAGACTGGCTGCCCTTGTGAGGTGGGATAACCATTTCAAGAGCGTGCTTTTCATCCTACAGGTAACCCACGAGTAAAACTGAGCATAGCCATTGTTGAAAATAAAGCGATCCAGCTGTGGAGAGAAGGAAGAGAGGAAGCAAGAGGCGTGTTATTCTATTGAGCACCTCTCACGGCTACATCGTCTTCTTACAAGTAGCCATTTGGTGCCACTGGCCCAAAGCCAAGTGGCGGCAACAGTGTACTCAACTAAAACTAGCAAATCGAACCCTGTACACTGCAAGGGCCCGTTAGACAAAGCCGAAATGACCACGTCCGCTTTAACTGGAGACAAATGTTTTTCTGATGGTAATTGGGTGTGGTGGAGAAGTCAGAGCGATTGGATAAACTTTTGTGTGAGAAAGTAGCTGCTGGCCTTGATTAGCCAATGCTTGTCACATAATCTGAACCAATCTGGACAATTTAATGGCACGTGTTGCTGGAAAATGTAGCAACCATGGGGGCTGAAGACATTAATACGTGCCGGTAAATCACAAAGACGAACGCTCCTCATTCAGCTGTGGGTAGATGTAATTAGTGAAGTCATTGTAAGAAACATCTTTACATACTGGCATAAACGTCTTGGCCATCTATGCTTTCACAGAACATGACTCTTTATTGACAAATGATTGATTACGAGGGCAAGTTGATCCAGACTTGCCCGTTTAGATAAACTAACGCTTCTGTCAAGTAGAAGCAGCAGCCCTTTTATTGACCACTTAGATAGACGATTGGCATTTCCATGCTTGTGGTGTGACCTGTCCACTATTGTTGGTACACATCTCTGTCCGTTGCTAACTTTCATTATGTTCGAAAAAAATGGTGTGAGTTGGACATGAAGCATAAACGACAGGCTGTATTGGTATACAGGTCTCTGCTTGCTGTCTGGTGAGGAATTATCAGTAACCATTGTATGAAACATTGTGCAGTGGATGGTCCAAGCCTCCTTAATGATCTGTTGATAGCTTCAACTGTTTTTTAAGTTCACCGAGGACAGGAAGGGAGGGGAGGGAGTTTCACTAAAGCTGAGAGGTCTTACTTGAGACCTTGAACCAACAGCCCAGTGCCCTTATCAAAAAGGTCTGTCTTGAAGTAAAGACAAAGCGTTCTTTTTTTTTAACGCGGCTTTCGTTGACTTTTTTTTGACAGTGATTTTTATTGCTGCTATTGGATCGCTTAACCTTTGCTCCACGTGAAGGCCTTGGTCAATGTTTTCTTTACCGGGATAAGAGGAGTCTGCTCAGGGTCAGGAGATGCTCTCCATGTAAAATTAATCTGAAATTGAATCAAAATCAAGGCAGACTGACATAGGAATTTGTGAGCAAAGGACATTTTGACTGTGGAACATTCAGAGGCTAGTCACACTAGGGTTAAGTGTGGTTACGGGAGTTGTATTATGGATCAAGTCGATATGACCAGTCGTGATGACATGATAAGAAAGTGACATTAGAAAATCTATTGTGGCAGGACGAGCCAGGTTGCACGAGCCATAGTTATTTCCTGCAAATTGAAAATATATTCATGATTAGATAAATTTGATGATAGATTGGGGATATGTAGATCAGCTTGTCTAATGAATCTTCATCAGTCGTAGCCTCATTATCTCAGTCTGTGAGCAGGGGTGGCAAAGATGGGCACTTGCTTCTGTACTGGACCAGCCTAGCCCCCTGGTCTGTGAAATATCCTCATCCCATAAAACTTGTTTAAATTATGGAGGCAAGATATTGATGACAATGACAGCTGAACATGGTCTCTGGTCGCCGAGAATAGTGCACGGGTGACACCCCAGTACAGTCAACTGTCTATCCCCTTCGCTGACCCTGGCGTGACTCAACAGGGTCCTGACAAATCACTGAACTTAAGATTTCAAGTATCAACTGATGCTATGGTTGCAGTCCCTGTCCACCCTCGCCACAGGGGACCGTCATAGCCACGAAATAGAGTAGACCCCAATTAATTCACAATCATTCTGAGCTATCACAAATGTTTGTGACATGACCATCAAGTTGCAGATTTTCCATTGAAAGACAGTATAGTGCCAGATTTGCAAGTTCAAAGGGCGCCCTTATTACAACTTTTGCAGACAGAATTTTTCATCCCTGCTCATAGTGAAGATTAATGCAGTTTAACTGTAGGCAAGGTGACTTGATGGAGAGAGTTTGATTGGGTTGCTCTAAGGCATGACAGCAACACAGAGCAATGTACGGGTCTTTCAGAACAAGGAGATGTTATGCACAATTAGACGTCTGAAAGATTTCCCGTGTGGCCTACTTTAAACGAAATATATAAATTAAATTGTGCATTGTACTGACAATGGGGAGGCTCTACTGTCAAATTTTACTTTTTTACCTTGTACTTATAAAACCCTTGGATATTGCAAATTCTGCCCAACTTACGTTCCTTTGATACAGACGATTAATTGAAATGGCATTGTGTGATTTCATTATGTCCCACTGTTTCTCTTCCCAGTCTCGTCAGACATGTTCGTAGGCAGTTGATGCCGCGGGTGGGCAAGGCGTGTGATTTATAGGAGCAAAACTCTTTGTGCAGCCTCAGGCCTTATGCAAGAAGAGTTGCCAAATGGGTCAAGATTCTTTGGCACCAGACTTCTGAAAAAAAAAAAAAAAAAAAACCCCAAAGACACTGCAGTGCAGTGCCATGAGGCAAATGCTCATGTTAATTTATGGCAAAAGTAACAGTAGGAAAGTTTTTGCGGCTGCACCATCATTCTGCATTTTCAAATTGGTTGCAAAAGAAACATTTGCTGATAAGTACAAGAACAACCCGAGTATGTCACTACAGCTCTCTCTAGTCACCAGTGGGATGCAACATCAGTCGGCTAAGTACACGGGCTACCTGAACCATTATCTCAACTCATGTGTTACCAAATTAGTAAATACGATAGCGGTCAGGTCTAGGGACTGCCTTGCAAGTAGTTTTCAAGATTCAGGTAGTGCAAAAAAAAAAAAAATGGTTGAAAATGACACAGCAAGTTGGTATTGAAATGAAAGCCCTTTTTGGGGAGTTAGTCTTTGCTGCCCTTATGTGAGAAAAAGCAAAGAAGTCTGGTAGGAAATGAGTCAATCTCCAATCAAAGATGATAAGAGCAAGCATAGGGACAGCTGGGTTTGGACTTCATTATGGATGGCCCATGATCTAAGTTGACCCACAAGGGTAATGTTAAGATTGGACCATATAAATGACTTCGTGCGAGTCATCTGATGATGCTCATAATGGGGACGCCTGTCCCATGGCAAAGTTAGCTTGAGATTTTGTGAGCGAGAGGTCAAAGCAAAACGACATGTACATGATCATATACTTTTTGCGAGACATAGTGACATGTCATGACTCAATGTCAAAAGTATGAAATGCAGGCCAAAAACATCTGATCTTACTGAATCCAGATGCCTGGATTTCGGGCTATTTGGCTTGATAGCAATGCTCATGATGCTGCAGTGGTGAATCGTCTGAGAGCACTTTGACACGATCATATATCCGGAGGGCAAGGTACTAAAACACTGCTCCTGGGGTTTTGTTGCTTCCGGTACGAAGTGGATGGTGTGCTTCCACAAAGGTCGTTGCTCGAAGCGAGGGGGAATACACGGAGGGAAGTAGGAATGTCTTTAATACAGTGCAGGTTAATTAAGAATTCATTTCCGCTTCTCAAATGAGGGTTTAATGTCTTGTGGATTAATATTCTCATAAGAGCATGGCAGCCATTTAAAAGTTGGCTGTAGGCCTGATTTTCTCTCATCTTCGGCAGAGGAAAGATACGGGTGTTGTTGCAAGCGCATCTGTAAGAGACAGATGGATTGAACTGTAGATGCCTGCTTGAATGACATCCAAAAAAAAAGAAAAAAAAAAAATGAAGGACAGAAGATATTTGAGGCATTATGTGGCTTGAATGGCCCAGACTGTCAAGTTGTCCAAGGTCGCTGCCAGAAGATGCCAGGCAGGCTATCAGTGCCACACAGATGCTGTGGATGGCATCGGGCCACCAGGACATTCAAGCACCTAACGAGATAGTCGCATTTTATTTATCCTGAGACTGGGTCTTGGCAGCTGGATGGCCTTGTGGAACATTACGCCATGGCTGTCTTGTGCTCCAAGCTATGCCATGTAGCTTTATGATGTCATTCCATGAAGGTCAAGGTCATTCCCACCTGCTATTGCCCAGGAGATCTCCTGTATTTATCGCTATTCCTTCTCTGTCGAGATGGCCACATTTATTGTGAGGTATCTACAGTTCCTCTTGCGTTTGATGTGCATACAGATCTAAGTTACGTGTGCAGAAAAGAGGCATGAGGGGGCATAAAAACTGGTTGAGGTTGTCCTGCCAGATTTGCACCCTGCACAGCTGAAGGCTCTCCGATAATTCCTGGTTAAGTATATCTGTCATAGAGAATCACAAGAGCAGGGGATAGATTGTGTGCCGGTGCTGTCAACGGGCAGATATGTCCATTTGTCAACCTGGTCTTTTTATCCTGCAGACAGCTGAGAGACATAGCACCAATAAAGAAAAAGGTTACGAGGAAGGGAATTTCTTTTAACACTTTCCACCTCAAAAGGACCCGTTATGTCTTGATTTACAGCCTCCACATCATTTGCTGTAATAAATATCATCAAGGAGTCATCTTTGAGTGGAAACTAGACGAGACCTATATGGCCTAGAAGCCAGTACACATTAACAGCTCTTCAGAATCCACAGTCCCATATAGTGTTATGTAGCAACAACTCTTCAGAATCCACCAGACTAGAGTGTTCTGTATGGGCAACTCTTCAGAATCCAACATCCTATAGTGTTATGTATCAACAACTCTTCAAAATCCAGTCCCAGAGTGTTATGTATCAACAACTCTTCAGAGTCCACCGTCACATAGTGTTATGTATCAAAAACTGTTCAGAATCTACTGTCCTGTAGTGTTATGTGTCAACAACTCTTCATAATCCAGTCTCATAGTGTTATGTATTAACAACTCTTCAGACTGTGCTGTAACATAGTGTTGTATGTATCAACAACCCTTCAGCATCCACCTTCCTATGGTGTCATGCATCAAGGAGTCTTCAGAATCCACCATCCCATAGTTTATGTATCAACAATTGTTTAGAATCTACCATCCTGTAGTGCTAAGAATCAACAAGTCCTCAGAATCCACAGTCCCATAGTGTTATGTATTGACAAAGTCTTATGAATACACAGTCCCATAGTGTTATGTATCTACAACTCTTCAGAATCCACAGTCCCATAGTGTTATGTATTGACAACTCTTATGAATCCTCAGTCCCATAGTGTTATGTCGACAACTCTTCAGAATCCAGTCCCATAGTGTTATGTATCGACAACTCTTCAGAATCCACAGTCCCGTGGTGTTATGTATCAACAACTCTTCAAAATCCGCAGTCTCATAGAGTTATGAATCAAGAAGTCTTCAGAATCCACAGTGTCATAGTACTATGAATCAACAAGTCTTCAGAATGCACAGTCTCATAATGTTTTGTAAATACAAAGTGCTCAGACTGGCATATTTTGAGTTAGGGGTATCTTATCATGGTTATTTATGGGGCAGGATGGAAATCAGCAAAAACAGATATTGTGAGTTCCTGTTGAGAACACACTGAAATGTGTGAGAACAGTCTTGAGTCACAAGTCCATATTCATGAAGATGTACATGACTTGGTTGATATACTTTCAAGTTGGGGTCCATGTACATGCATATATGCAGGAGGATATGATTGATCCTTGAAATGGGATCTGTGTACTATATGCAGACTTTTGTGGTTACCTGTACAGTGTACTTGTGTTAAAATTCACTGAAAATTATTTGTGCCAGTATTTCTAGATAATTTACAGGGTTATTTGTCATATTATATTATTTTTTCATCAATAAAACACAGTTGTTTTGTAGATTTTGGTTATTTTGTTTGTTGCAGACCTGCTTTCCATGGCAGTGGCAGATAATTGTATAATCTACCTTCTATTGTTACCACAAAATGAAACCTAGTGTATGAATAAAATATTACTGCAATGCTTATTTTGATTTAAAACACCATAGTACTCGTGAGTAAGAAAAATAAATTTGAATGGAAGTCCAGTATCTGGATTTGTCACAAAACTCACCAGAAATCATAAGACCTACAGAGGGAGTAGAAATACTTTTTTTGAGTCCAGACTAGAAAGTGTGAAGTGTTTCTAAGGTGTAACATATATAATTTCAACATATGACCAATTGAAGGTGTGGCTATTATGCCTGTAGGTTTAACCCCCCCCCCCCTCCCGAATTATGAGTTAAGTCAACAGCTTCCTTGGCCTAAGTCACCCAACCAATGATGAGGCAAGCTGTTGATCAAGGTGACATGTTGCCATGACAGTTCAGTACAATTCTCATTCATATATTTTATTTTCATTCCTGTTGAAATGAGTCGAAAATTGCTGAAGTAGACGGCATTGGACCACCAGCCGGTTCTGGCCGGGTTTGAGGAGGGAAGGATTGAAGGTGGCACAGGTGACACCCAGTCCACTTGTGTTGTCACATTTGTAAGGTAGCATTTGTGAATCACCACTTTCGTGTCCTCAGTGTGTGTGGAACTATGGTGTGCTTCTTGTACGTCAGCACAGCGTTCCCTGAGTGGTAGGTTTTGAGACGTATTGTTCGTACTCTTCATGAACTCATTGCATGTTAAGTTTGTGAAGGTCTTGGCCGTGGCCCTCGCATTAGCTTTCAGTTCCATGCAAGTCAAAATTGTATGCAGGTGGCTTGTGGGGCAATGCAAAAACCACATAAGTAACGCCAGCATCTTTTGTTTTGATGTGTTGTTGGGATGATACAGGAAAGAAAACTCGGTCATTTCTGCTGAATGAAGAATCTGATTCTACCTTTCTACTTTAATTCCCGCATAATGAATATTATAGAAACAATCCCTGACAGGCATGGAGTGTGTTAGCGTGTCTTTAGTGACCAAGTGGGTGTCTGAGAGAGGACGTAGACCAACAAGGTCACGAGATGAAAATGTGTGGCCAGTTCCGGCAGAATCTGTGGCGTGAGGGCGGCTAGTAAGAGAGAGAGAGTGAGCCATTGGTCAAAGGTGTGCGTGGGTAAAATTCCTATGGAACAGAGTACCAAGAGGGACATGGTTCATGAACCAAGTGACTATTTCCCCCAGCATTCAAGTTTAACTAACCTTTGAGTTGGCAAAAAATGGCCTAGTGTCAAGGGTCATCAGTTTCAATATTTTACATCAATTTCTTGTTCGTAGATTTCCATTTGTCAGGACAGTGGAATTTTGTGAGTGGGCACTGAAGCCCCCAATAGCAATGTGCAGGAAGTTTTTTAATGCAAGGCAGGTGTAGTTGGGGATGTTACCTGCTTTACCAATATGTTAACAGGTAAACAACTTTCTTGTCAAAATAAAGTCAACTGGTAAAAATACCTGTAAGCACTTGCCATGCAGTTTTATTAACTTCCTGTGTGATTTTCGTGTATTTGACGTCTTATCTTACACCCATTATTGAAGCCGTCACAGTGAAAATAAAGGGGAGGGAGGGAGGGAGGGAGGGAGGGAGAGAGGGAGGGAGGGAGGGAGGGAGGGAGAGAGGGAGAGAGGGAGAGAGAGAGAGAGAGAGAGAGAGAGAGAGAGAGAGAGAGAGAGAATAGCTTTTGTCAAAGACGTGGTACATTAATTTATGACGGTAACATTGACATATATTAAAGGTTTCCATAAAGTTGATATGAGATGATGTAACAGGCGGTATCCCTGCCACTGTAGACCTCAGCTCACCATGATTACAGCACCATTATATTTATTTCTTGATTGATGTAGGAAGACATAAAGACTTGTCATATAATATAGTCTGTAATAAATGATCATTGTCATTAATCCCTGAGGAGTGTATCAAGAATTACATATAGCATAACTTACCATCCTGGCAGTGGTGGGTTGCAGTCTCCCTGGGCTTATTGGCTTAATTATGTATTCTGTATTCATTGAATGAGCAATGATCACAGCTAGTTTACAGTCTCTATGGTATGGACTGAGTAAGTTCTTGTGTTCCTCGAGTGAACCACATCTATCATTGATCTGAGCTGCATCTATTGAAAATCCAAATATTTATCTGTCCAGTTTTGGTCCCTGGGCATCCGAGTCATCCGTTTGTTGTCCACCTGATCTGTTCACGGTGACACGTATGATGATGATGAATAAGGAACAGTCTTCCATCTGAGCAGTGTATGTAATGTGAAAAAAATGATTCTTGAATTTCAGGATGTTTATAGCAGACAGTCTGCAGGAGGACTAAATCATGGCATGTTGTCATTTCAAGATGAATCTGATCAGCATAAGAAATAAAATAGGAATAGTGGAGTGGCTCCTGCCACTTGCAGCCATTTCTCTGTCTCATTCTCCATTTACTGGCACTGTCATTTCTCTTGTCTCATTCTCTATTTACTGGCACTGCCATTCCTCTACCTCATTCTCCATTTACTGACATTGCCATTCTTCTGTCTCATTTTCCATTTACTGGCAATGCCATTCCTGTGTCTCATTCTCCATTTACTGGCACTGCCATTCTGCCTCAGTCTCCATTTACTGGCACTGTCATTTCTCTTGTCTCATTCTCTATTTACTGGCACTGCCATTCCTCTACCTCATTCTTCATTTACTGACATTGCCATTCTTCTGTCTCATTTTCCATTTACTGGCAATGCCATTCCTGTGTCTCATTCTCCATTTACTGGCACTGCCATTCTGCCTCAGTCTCCATTTACTGGCACTGTCATTTCTCTTGTCTCATTCTCCATTTACTGGCACTGCCATTCCTCTGCCTCATTCTCCATTTGCTGGTGCTGCCATTCCTCTGTCTCAATCTCCATTTACTGGCACTGCCATTCCTCTGCCTCAATCTCCATTTACTGGCACTGTCTTGTAAACAGTCTGTTTAGTGTGAGCCAGTTGAGTGGATATTTGAATTTGACACAAGTCTCAGGAAAATGGACTCTGGGCATTGTTTGCCCCACTAGTTTTAATACACAGATCTGAGTTGGAAAAAGATGTCAATTGTGAAAAAAAAAAAAGACTCTTTTAAAGGACAATATTCTCTACAGGGATTCCCCCCCCCCCCTCCCCCGAGTCCACAGGGTCAGGGGAACGTATGTTTTCTCTGATGATAACACTGTTCACCTGAGCCAGGTGACTTTCCCCGTTTACTGCCTGTGTTGTCCAGGTCATGGGCTGATGTACCCATCTGTCTGTTAGCCATTTGGACATCCAAACTAATGTGTGTCATGCCCAAACATTAAAAGGGGCTACTGGGGGCCAATGTTACTGTACAGTATAAATAGCAAGAGCAGCATCTGTGAAG